>JAHLJT010002406.1:23538508-23762052 GCA_031308135.1 Acheta domesticus | reverse complement strand
TTTGTCTTAAATCGTTCAGCCATTCTGGACAGATTACATATTACCAAACTTTCAAAATTATCTTTCCATTTTGACAGAAAACTATTTTATTCTAATTAGGAAATAATAATTATTATATAATTTTATTTATTTTTATTTTAAATCGCATACACAAAAACAGGTCATTAATGAAATAAAATTACGGATCTGTTAAAACATCAATATTTTTTCAAAATTTTATTACTTGTTCTTTGTTACGTGGCGATGATAAAATTGCATTGAAATTTTCATTTCCTAGTCACTTTTCTCTCTCTTTATTGTACATGGGTCATTCTAGAAGTATGTGCTTCATTGACAGAATAGTCGTGCAGAAGATATAGGTAGGTTGTGGAACTTTTTCAATTAAACGTTTATTTTTTAATTAAGAGAATTTAGAATGGTTTGATCTAATTCTTGACAGAAACTTGTTCTTGACAATTTTTTATTTTTGTCATTTAAATTTTTTTTATATTTAGTGCAGATCTTAAACTAAAAAAATCAGCTGTACAATTATTTCACATTTGGAGAGGTCGTTGCCTTCTATGGATTTTCAGACTATTACACCACACAATATACCTTCATATTACTATTCCGCAGTGTGTGGCAATGAATAATTCCGTGCTGGGGTACGGAAACATGTAACGAGCGCTCTAGTCACGCCCCCTGCATTTAACACAGCAAGGACCTCCCTGTCGAGTGGCATCCGGGCTCGGGCGCGGCGTGTCTAGTGCTTGCAGGGCGGTTTGTGGGGTGAGGGGAGGGGAGGGGGGCAGAAGGATGGCGGGGAGGCGTGACCCGTGGCCCTCGGCGGGCGTCCCCAGGGCTGCGAGGGACAAACGAGCGACGCGGACAGATTGCTATTAATAGGCGGCGGCGCAGCGGCGGAGCGTGCGTGGGTGAGGGGGTGCAACGGGATGAGGAAGGGCGCGCGCGCCGAGGCGTCATACGCTTCGCGGCGGCTTCGCTGGAGGCGGTGGCGGTGGCGGCCCTGGAAGATTTGGTGGTGGTATCAATGGTAATGTTGGTCGTGGTGGTGAAAGTAATAGTGGTGGTGGCGGCAATGGTAACGATGGTCGTGGAGGTGAAAGTGGTGGTAGCAATGGAAACGATGGTCGTGGAGGTGAAAGTGGTAGTGGTGGTAGCAATGGTAACTATGGTCGTGGTGGTGGTGGTGGTGGTGGTGGTATCAATGGTAATGTTGGTCGTGGTGGTGAAAGTGATAGTGGTGGAGGCGGCAATGGTAACGATGGTCGTGGAGGTGAAAGTGGTGGTGGTGGTAGCAATGGAAACGATGGTCGTGGAGGTAAAAGTGGTAGTGGTGGTAGCAATGGTAACTATGGTCGTGGTGGTGGTATCAATGGTAATGATGGTCGTGGAGGTGAAAGTGATTGTGGCAGTAGCAATGGAAACGATGGTCGAGGAGGTGAATATGGTAGCGGTGGTAGCAATGATAATAATAGTCGTGGTGGATAAAGTGGTAGTTGTCGTAGCAATGCTAATGATAGTCGTGGTGGTCAAAGTAGTAGTAGTGATAGCAATGGCAAGGAGGGTCGTGGTAGTGATGGAGGTGGCAATAGTAACGATGTTGGTGAGAGTGGTAAAAGTGGTAGCAATAGTAACGATGGTCGTGGCGGAGAAAGTGGTGGTGATATTAATGGTAACAAAGGTCGTGTTGGTGGTAGCATTGGGAACGACGGTCGTTCTAGTGGTATCAATGGTAATGATGATCGTGGTGGTTGTAGTGATAATGATATTCTTGGTGGTGGTGAAGACGGTTGCGGTGGCAATGGTAACGATGGTGATAATGGCCGTGGAGGTGCTGATAATAGTGGTGGCAATAATGGTGGGGACAGCGATCATAATGCTTGCAATAATTATGATGGCAGAGATAGGAAAAGGTGGCTTAGATTCTAATGGCAATGATAGCGATGATCACAACGGTGATGATTGCATTGGTGGTAAAGATAGTGATGGCACGGGGGTGCACGGGAGTGGTAGTGGTTACGTGGTATTGGTATTCATTGTTGCGGTTGTAACGATGGTGGCTATGAAAATGTTAACATGGGTGTAGCCAGAGGAGTATTCACAGAATGACACAGTATGAATGTAGCTAGTAACTAAAAAGACACCGATTACGAATCTGATATTGTATGAGAGAAAATAGCGTGCATGTTTATATTTTGACGTCTAAATTGGAAATATGAGATGTAAAAAAACTGCAGAAGATAATAAATAAAAATATTTCAGGCAAAAGTGAAGTCCGTTGGAACATGCATGCACGTTACTGAACCATGTAAACACAGGTTTTTGAAATAAACTTGATTAAGAGATAAACAATACATTAATCCCGCACGGCCAGAAACGGAAGTTCTCTTAGTGAAACTTTTCAACTTTTTACTAGGAGAAGAGAAAAGCTATTTTAATAGCAAAGCACAACCGTAAAATTCAGCTAAATGAAGATAAGGGAAAAAATGCAATTTATCTTGGAAAGATAGAACGAGTGTATGTTTAAGGAGTCGAATACTGCCGATAAAAATAATTGCAAAGGTACATTTTGTATTGTTTGTATGAGTGAGAATATTCCGTTTGTGTTCAGTAGTTCCTCTCTGTACACAACGTTTTGACTCAAATAAGAACACTTCGGTTTGATGAATAGTTAATATACATAATAAGGAACTTCGCACGTAAGTTGGTAAAAACCAAGATAAATATGACAATGACATTGACATTGAGAGTGACTCTGACGGAAATATTAACATCTCGATTTTCAGAACTATTGTATGTCACATTGATAGTAAAACTGATGGTGGTAGTGAAATTGTCAGTCATGGGCACATTTCCGCTGACGGTGATAGTGACTGTGGCTGTTATAGTGACGTAAGCAATGATAGTGACATCGTCGTTGTCATTCATGATGACGCTGACATCAACCTGCAAGCCACGGAGGTGCG
Organism: Acheta domesticus; assembly: GCA_031308135.1. Classification (NCBI taxonomy): domain Eukaryota; kingdom Metazoa; phylum Arthropoda; class Insecta; order Orthoptera; family Gryllidae; genus Acheta; species Acheta domesticus. The sequence goes on along the minus strand of JAHLJT010002406.1, from coordinate 23,759,083 downwards.
AAATCGTTGCGAGCATCGGAACGGCGCTGGTATAGTGAAAATAACCGTGACGATGACACTGCCTTTTTAAAACGACGATGGCATCGGCGGTGTCATTGAAAATGACGCTGACAGTGACGAGGAGGGCATCAACCTACAGTTGTGCTCACAAAGGTGAGCCACCGATGCAAGCAGCAGTTCGGAGCCGGTATGGTAAAAGTGATCCTTACAGTTTCAATGACGGTGGAAACGACTATGACATCGGCGGTGTCATTAATAACTCTGCTAGTGTTGATCGACATGCAGTTGTACTCATATTTTCATGCAATTGTGCTCACAGAGGCGAGCTAGCGTTGCGAGCAGAAATTCGGAACCAATATGGTGAAAGTGGTGACAATTTCAGTGACGTTGGAAAAGTTGATGACATCAACGGTGTCATTAACAATGACGCTGACAGTGTCGACGAGGGCATCGACCTGCAGTTGTGATCACGGAGACGGGCGACCGATACGAACAGCAGTTCGGAGCCGGTACGAGCCGGACGGTGACAGTGTCAGTGACGTTGGAAACGACGATAACATTGGAAGTGTCATTGACAAAGGCCCTGACAGTGTCGATGAGGGCATCAACCTGCAGTTGTGGTCACGGAGGCGGGCCACCGTTGCTAGGGGCGGGGCGGACACGGTGTGCAGCTCCCACCCACCGCCCTCCACGGCCGCTGCGGCGCCCGCCAGAGTTATGAACTGGCGTTAGCGCGAACGGGCGGGGCGGCCCAGCAAGAGACGCGCAGCTGCCGACACTTTGTCTCGTAAATAAGGGCCTCCGAGGCGCAGCCCAGGCGCCGCCCCATCACGACCGCCGGCCGCCATGAATTCCCAGCCCCCGCCCCAAACACCCGCCCACTCGCCTGCACGCTCATGAAGTTCCCGTCGCGAGAACCGCGCTTTGTAATGCACGCAACACAAATATTAGCATGATGTTATTACACTCTTGCAACGAAGTGGTTTCGCCCCATTTAAAACATCTTGCACATTTGACTTGTGAGTAATGAATTTTGATTGGGATAATTCTAATTATTAGTTAATCCAGATTATTTGACAATATGATGAATTGCAAGATTCACATTGTATGATTCGATTTATTAATTGATTTTAAATATTATAAATTATTAAAAAAGCTCTCTGGGAAACATGTAATGAATTCATAGACAAGTAACTCTGTTCTCTTCAAACAACCTCACTAATCCAGACCTTTTATCTGTCATTGATGATTCCCCATACGTTACAACTTCTGAACAGTTATTACAGCCTCCATTTATGTCAAATGTTCTCTAAAGAGCCTCATGGATGAATTTTTCCTTTGTTGTTTCATAAAGAGGACAAGAAATATTATTTTATTTATTATATTTTAATTATATTTTAATTATATTTAATAATTATAATTAATATTAATAATTATAAGTTATATTTTGTCTTTACTGGAAAAATCTTCAAAGGTAGTACGTGCTGATATTTAGAACTAACTACCATCTGTTTGATCAGTAGTTTCATCCAGACAAAGTAAGAGATTTTTAACCAGGCAAAGCAATGATTTTTCTTCTTACTCACACGCCAATATTTCTTCTTTTTATGTTTTTTCTTAGTATGGTTTTATCAGAAATCTCTCTACTTTCGAATTTCTCTGCTATTTTGGAATCTTCAAAGCTTTTGCCATTTGGTACTGAGTACTTTTTAATTGAACTACCATCAGCAAAAGGTTTGTTTTGTCGTTGCCAAGAGACACGGCCTATGGCGCTCGCTTAAAATGCGCTTGAGGATAAGGTATTTTACTACCGTCCAGCGGGCGCGCGGACATAAATTTTACGGAAATAGCAGATTTTTGAATTTTGTTGCAAACTCATTTTTGGCAAAGACTTCTGCGTTCTTGGTATTCTCTGCAATTATCTTTAGGGATGCATTCCTGCAGACACTGTTTAGTTTCACGAGATATTCAGTTTTTGTAACGCTCTTTTCGGGATAAGTGTATAGTGACGTAAACTTTACGCTGCGCGCTTGCTGTTGTTCTAAAATATTGTATTATAATTATACATAATCGAAATTTTGTGTAAAATGTGCAGATAAGGAATTCAAGTGACTGACATTCAGAATATTCTACAAGAGCTGTCTGATAGGGAGGAAATCATGTATTGGATAATGATAGGGTGAGTTACCTGACTATTGAACACATAGCCGAACACCAGCACGATACTGGATCGGAAAAAAAGCTTTCTGATATTAAAAACGACTGTTTACCAACGGATTTGCTTTTTGGTAGTAAATAGCATTCTTAGATATTATGAAGCGACATAAAAGTGCATTGTTCAACAATTTTGTTGTTTTAATCTGTAGTTACTGAATAACGTAAAATTTACGACACGCGCCTGCTGGTGTGAAAATTTTACGCGCGCCCGCCGGAAGGTTAAGTATTTTCTTCAAATCTACATCAATCTCACATCGACTTTCATTTATCAGCGTAACATACTTGTTTTCATGCATTGTTGAGTGATAATTTATCACAATATATTATTTTCATACATATAATGCTGTCATTTGATGGCTGCAACCAGTTGCATAATGATATTCATTTCGATATAGTCTTCATTATGATACATGTTCTTGGCCCATCACAGTGAAGTTTACAAACCAAATATTGACTATTAATAATTGAGAATCTTTCTAATAAATGTTTCGTTCGATTGTGTACATTAAATTACATTTGATATTATATTACGCATGTCCGTTTTAATTTCTTTTATTAATAGTAATATTTCGTGGAATATTATTTAAAATAAATTGGATCGTAATTTTACTTCGATCCTATTTGAGAATCGTAGCACTTTCTTGCAGGCGAACTGGTGATCAGAGCCACTTGCGGCAGCATGCGAGATAGGGTTAGGGATCGCCCGCCTTTATTTCAATGGCCACGAAACGATTCAATGTAAAAGTTTAACTTTTTAAACTCGTAGAAAAAATACCATATGAAACTCGATGTAATGGGTATTAATACACGTGTGTGAAGTTTACAATACTCGCTAGTTCTATGCTCGTATCGTAATACCACACTCGCGTATTAATGCCCATCATTACATCATCGTTTAATAAAGAACTATTAGGCACTGGAAAAACATGCATGAACATTATACACAGCAACATTCCATTAGTATTACCAAATAAGTTAGTAATCACTCTCCCAACTTTCTTTGTAACTCCTGTTTTCACGCTTCATTTTTCCTTTCTCTGATTTTCAACTAATTATTGTATTGTTGCTCAAGGAATCAAGGAGAAGGAGTTAACAATGATTCACTACTATATTAGCGTTACGATCAAATGCTGGAACGACTTCAGATAGTCTCCAATAACAATTATTCAAGTTGAATTTCTTGTTTAAACCAGTTTTTGAAACACTGATTAATCCAAAAGGTATACTCGAAATATTCCAGCCAAGATTTCATCATTTGCAATCAAACAAAATATCTTTTGAAATGCATGACGTTTCAGATTTTTATGGAAAGAGTTCAACAATTCAACTTCTGACTGAAAAGCTGGATTGTCGGCGAGGGGCCCGGAAACTTTGTTGTTGTGGAAACTCTTGTGGGTACAGAGCATATACAATATCGATTCTTAGAAAGTATTGCTATACAAACTCCTATTTTTTTCTGAAGAAAAAAATGGTTCGAAAAGAGAAGGCCAAGAAGAATGGTATAATGTATGATTTCATTTTTAGTTTTATTTAAATAGCAGATTGCTCTAAAGTTGGTAAAATTAATAATGTAGCTAAACGCGAATTATGTTGTTAAACAAACATTTAAATTAATATTTTCTAGAAAACTGACCCTAGTGAATACGAATCTTTCATTATTCAATTGTTTGCATTCATCTAGATTACCTTATCCAGTATTACTTTTAATGATGAAGTTAGAGATAATAGTATATCCCTTAAAAATTATAAATACAAATAATTTTACATAATTTATACAAAATGATATAAGATTTTCTATCAGTCAAATACATATTGTATAAAAATAAATTCGTTTCAAACTGATGTGTAGAAAATTGTAACTCAATAATATATTTCAATTATTTTTTTTTCATTTTAATCCTCATGAATTATACATTTATTTACATGTCTATTGTGAAAAACTGAAGAGTTAACTGTAAAATATATATTTCCCAAATTGATTACTAAAATAATTTAGAACTGTTATTTTGATAATAACAGGCAATTTTTGTTTGTGTATTTATTGCCGGAGGCACAAAGAGTGGCTTTTCAGATTTCATACGCTAATGAAGGCAGTCAAAAATTTTGTGAAATAAATACATCACTCATTTAATTGTCATTTAAAAATAAAATTTATGAGTGTCGTATTTCATCATAATTGCGCATGTTGAATAAAAATATCTAATATGCCCTCTATATTTTACATTTATAATTAGTATAACAATTTGAGAAATATAAATGGCATGGGGAACATAACTCCATTAAATGCAATTTCAAAATAATGTAAAGTAAGTAAAGTAATGTAAAATAAGTAAAGTACTGTCAATATACGTAGATTGACAGTACTTTACTTATTTCAAGACCAAACATGGTTTCTTCCATAAAATTTTCTATTATTTTGTCTAGCAGTATTCCAATCTACACAACAAAGTTTTCTGCAACTTTCTAGCGACTTCATAATACAGAGCGTTTGCAAGTGTTTCGCTTTACGTGAGTTGTGTGCGTTGTGAGTTGTGTTTTAGTCCGTTTATGTGAAGATGGCAATGAGAATTTACAGTTACAATAGTCAAAGCACGTAGAATATATGCACTTTTTCATACTTTAAAGACATAACCTAGTTTACCCCGTAAGATCCACTCTTTCGTCTAGCAGTATTCCTTTCGTCATCACGACGTTTCTTGCCGTTCCGTCTGGAGACTTCAGTCATAATAAAGAACGTTTGCAAGTTTCTGTATCTGTGTTGGATGGCGTCTCAGTGAGTTTTTATGAAGATGATAATGAGAAATGCCAATAATAATTGACAACTATAATATTCTCAAACCACTTAGAATATATCATGCATTTCTTCGTATTTTAAAGACAGGACATAGGTTCCCCACAAAATCCACTCTTCCGTTGAGCAGTATTCCATTCCTCATCACAAACTTTCCTGCTGTTCCTTCTGGAGACTTCAGACTACAAGAGCGTTTGCAAGTGTTCCGCTTTACGTGAGTTGAATGGCGTTTCATTGCGTTTATATGAAGATGCCAATGAGAAATGGTTTCGCTCCGGAGCTCGCGTGTGGCGCAGTGTGTGCTGCGGGCGCGGGAGCGAGCGGGGCGCAGGGCGAGAAGTACACTGCCGAGAGAGCGCCGGCTGGGGAACGATCGCTGTGCACACTAAAATGGGTCGTAATTGCCGCGCTAAAACTCTGGAGAAGAGATTGGTTTGGCCTGCGAACGCGTTACCTGCGGCTGAGGAAACTCACTTCTTGATTTGCTTTCTTGCCCGCAGTTCTGTTTGCTTGTTTTATTTTTGTTTTCTATTGAAGTTGTGATAAGCAGTAAGAAGGGAAAAGTAAAGGTTTAATAGAGAAAATCGTTCTTCAGAAATCTTTCAAATTCTCTTCGAAACGAAAAAAAATTGCTGTTTTCTGAGAAAAAATCTTATCAAATAAATGTATAATGTGCGCAGGTCTCTTTATTTTCATGTGAATGTTTGATAATGAGAAAATGTTTTTTGCTGAGAATACTTTTGTTCTTATTATTCATTAATTTAAATCTAATCTAATGTGTTTCTTGTGCTGTTCAGTAAACAATTATTTTTCTTTATGAAAGTATAATTTATAAAAGTTTCGATTCACTTTTCTGTGGAAACGCATTCATTTGTGGATCTCTCCTTGTCCAATTGCCAGATATACAACTACATATTGTTTTTCTTAGTTGTACCTACCGAATCCTTTACACTAGTGTTGTCAGGGCCAATGCCACGAGCAGGAGACTGTGGCACATCTGTGGTATAAGAGTCTGTGGTATAAGTGCCACGACGAAATTGCCCCTCCACGTAGTTCATTACTCCGCCACCAGAGACAACGCCATTCCTATGTAAAACGGCGGGGCTACTACTAATAGTTCCCTTTTCCGACGCTCATTGCGCAGAGAAACTCGTGGCATGCTACGGTGCCACGACGCGTGCCACTACCACCAGCAGAAGACCTTGACACCACTACTGTACACCTTCACAACTCTATAGAGTTTCGATTTATCGAGGCTTATCGTATTTTATTAACAGCGACTATTTTTGTTGCGGCTCGTGACCCAGAATTCCCTCCTTCCACCCTCCGCTTTGCCCCCCCGCCCCCCCCCCCCCGCCTTTCGCTTCGCCGCCACGCGGCGCCCGCTGCAATAAGGGCGGCTGAGATTGCGTGCCCGGGATCGACCAAGAATTTCATAAGCGCGATTGGCCCCCGCGGGGCGGGCGGAGCGTCGGGTCGTCTCGTCGTCGGTGACAGGTTATTCGACGGCCCTGGCCTTCCGCCCACCGCCGGCGGCGGCGGCGCTGCCGCTGCAGCGCGCGACACGCTTCGCCGCCCTTTCACGTAACGTCCTCGCTCGACTCTTGGCCTCCTCCAGCCTCCGCGCTGGGGACGGGTTTTCGGGGACAGATTTGATCTCCACTTCGAGCGATATCGTGGCAGGTAGTGCGTAGGTGTGTGTGTGTGTGTGAGAGTGAGTGAGCGAGAGAGAGTAAGGAAAGAGAGAAAGGGAGAGAGAGAGAGAGGGAGATGGTGGGATGGAGGGAGAGAGCGGGTGAGCATAATATTTTCACAGAGCGTTCGACTTTCAGTGAATGGAAATTAACAAATTTCCGTTGAGATTGATGATGGCAGACTTGTGAGAGACGTGATATATCCGCTTTCAGATCATTGACGTATTTTATTAAAACTGTTATGAAAGATTTCAAGAATTCAAGGACTTAACACGAACTGTTAAGACAATTCTTTATATTTAATTTAAATCTTTTTGTTTAAATTATTTTGTTTAACAACTATCTTTTAGGTTCCCCGAATTCCGCACTTCCGCATGAATTATTCAGCTTCAGTAGCTTCCACGCCCATGAGTTTTGGGGGACAGATTCGATCTCCACTTTGAACGACATCTTTCCAGGTAGTGTGTGTGTAAGAGAGAACGAGACAACAAGAGCGACAGAGAGTGAGAGAACAAGAGCGAGCGAGAGAACGAGAGCGAGCGAGAGAACGAGAGCGAGAGAGAACGAGAGAACTAAAAAGAGTGAGAGAACGAGAGAGCAAAGAGAACGAGAGAGAGCGAGAGAACGAGAAAGAGAGCGAGAGCGAGTGAGAAAGAGAGCGAGGGAGAGAGAAAGAGAGCGAGGGAGAGAGAGAAAGAGAAGAGAGAGCGCATTTATGTGTAATATTTTTCATATAGTTACGAGTATCACCTGATATCGCCCTTTCCACAACGCTCGTCGTTAAATGGCTGGGAATTATCAGGATTTTCTCTCTTGAGATAGATGATGACAGATTTGACAGAGGCGCAATGTCACATCTGCCTTCGCATTGTATAATGGGCTTGTCTTATCAGACTCTGTGTTTGGTGTGTATTATGTGTTATTAATTATTGAGAAGGTACACAGAATCTATTGGAAAACAATGTAAGTGCGTTGCGGATTGCCTAACAAACAGGGAACACTTTTAATATTTCCTTTCTTAGTCAACTGTTTAGAACTTAATTCCTTTACGGAACATTCCAGTGAGTTCCCCCTTGGTTTTTGATTTGATTTTGCAAGTTATTTTATTTCAAACTAACATTTTTGTATTAACTTCTGTTTCCTGGAACACCTGAGAAATATTTACTCATTACAGTAATAATTCTTCCACTACATCCCTATACAGTATTTAACCCTTAACTAACACGGTCGGTTTCCGTAACGTAACTAACATGGTGCGGTCTCACTGACCGCTGTCGTAAGTTTCTTTTTTATTGATCTGAGATTGGCATAGAGGTAATGTTACTAATTTCTAATGATAGCAGGAAACATTATTCTTTCAATAAACCGTTTTATTAAATTATTTTCTGATTTTATATGTGCAATAACATATTTGATAGTTGAGATATGTCATTACTTTTGCAAGCGTCTTCATAAAATCCAAATGGCTATAATGGCAATAGCTGCATCTGTCTGTTTTCTCTCGTGCCTATCATCAGCAATACCAAATCGAACAGCTGACAGAATAAACAGAAATCTGAACATAGTACAACGAAGTATATCTCTACCCATGTCCTCAGTTGCGAATAAGCGAGATATGTCTTTTGATGAAGTGAATTTTAGTCTCAATTCAGCAATTTTTGAATTAGTTCTAATAATTATTTCTTTCATCTTATCTTCACAGAAAAGAGTTTTCCAAATAAATACAATATTAGAATTATTACTTAAATGTTTGACCTCGTGATGCAGACCAGGAAGTTACAGATTGATATTATGCCGACGAGTGCGAGTGTTTTGAGGTGGTTCCATTTTAAATCACTTGAAAGTTTTATTTTTTCCATAAAAAACTCGAAATCTGAAAAGAATTTACTAGGCGAGTTTCTCATACACTGTTACGTCGGTATGCACTGCAACACTGACTCTCGTAACTCAACCAACACGCGCGGTCTCATATGCCGCTGACGCGTCGTTCTTGAAAAAGTGGGCGATAATCAAAATTGAAAGATGGATCAAGTTACAATAGGGGCGTCATTCAGCAGGCGATGAGTTCGTCGAAAGGTAGGAGAAGAGATAGCGCGAATGTTTGTCAACAAAAGGAACTGAAAGCAATGTGATATTGCCAGCGGTCTCCCAGACCGCACCGTGTTAGTTAAGGGTTAAGCAACTCTGTGTGTGAGGATCCATAACTCACAGACCACTTTTCGTGCACTAATCGAGGTTTAGATGTCATTCGGTGCGTCTCCGTCTCCTGATGGGCATTCTTACCAACTTAGGGAAAAAATGGAAGTGTTAAGCAACTCAGAGGAATCGAATGTAGTTGTAGGAGATTTTGCGACAGAATTTTTCATTTTACTAACTAATTAAAAATATCTTATATTAGCATTTGAGAATAACGCAAAAGAACAGCGTACAAGTAATCAATTATATTCATATTAGAGAAGAAAAGCGTAAAAAATGTAGCTTCATTAAAATCTAACTATTCGCATCATTCGTATCTGCAAGTCTGTATTACAGCAATTATAATTTTGAAATTGCAATATGAGGATATATGATAGTCATGATTTTTTATAAATATTTGGGAGTTAAAAATTGAAATTTACTTTAATGAACCACAAAGACTTGCATTTAATTGGATGAAAAGTTTCAGTATTTAAATTCAATGTTTTCTCTTTCACTGACCAATATCGAACGGTATGCTATAAATTTAACTTAGCAGCGAGCATTGTTTACTATTTGTTCGTTTGTTCTAGTACCAATGTTAGTATTAAATCTCTTGGAAACACGTGCGGTGAACAAATATTCCAGAAACAATTAGGGTTTGTTTGCCAGATCGGCGGTAATTTACGGAAGAACCTTGTTTGCTCTCATTCCATATTAGGAAGGAGAAGAAAGAGGCAACTGAGCCTGAACAAAGCATGGAGTTTATAGGAAGGGAGTTTTTAAAACACGATGTTTAAATTAATATGAGAAAGCACATGTAACCTTTTACACCAATCCCTATAAAGTATTTGAGTAACTGCGAGTGTGTGCGTGTGTATGTGAGCGAATTCGTCACCCACGGTTAGAGCACTTTGCGTGTACCATTCGAGGCATGTATCGTGTCTTGCGTAGGCTTCCGCGGCCGGAATTCATGTTGTCCAGGCTATCCGGGATGAGCCGCGTCGTCGATTTGGTGGCTGACGTTTCGACACTCGGTGGCTGGCGTTTATTTCACGGCGACGGCTTAGTTGGCTCAAAGCATAAAATTATGTCCCTGAAGAGCCTCTGCCCGGGAAGTCCTAGGGCACGCGTACTGACGCTGGGAGGATTTTCGACAATAGTTACGTAGCGAAGTCGAATTAATCCGCTGACTGGAAATTTTGCTGATGGCTGCTTCGATCGATAGTTTTCCGTGTTTTCCCCGATCAACCCCAGACAAATTCAGGAACAGTGCCCTAACAAAAGAACCCGAAACGCTCCCTCTTTCCTTCCTCTTCCTTACCCTTCCCTAAATAGATTACACATTTATGCGTTAGACTACCACCCATGTGGGGACACCAGACGGGAGCATAGAGGATGGTACTCCGCTGGTGGGTGATATCTGGTTGGAGAATACTCCGCAAGCAGACGTGCAGGTGGGCACCGGTTCTCGTCGTCCAGCGGGGAAAATCACTATCACCTCCCGTAATTTAAAAAAACACTTACGGGAGTAATTACCTCAGGAGTTGGAGCGTCCGGAATTACTAATCAATCAGTTATGAATAACTCTATACTGGGTAACCATGCTCGTAGAATAGCATGTGGGGAATGAGGAGGCTCTTCAAAAAGGGGTGAAAACGGGCTTTGACTACCCATCCATCTTGCGTCGCTACCCTTGTCAACGGCCAGCCAGCTAGGGGGGTCTCTTGCCGACCCTACTCACACCTGACATGCATATCCTCCCTCGCTCTCTTTTACTTAGCCCCCGCTTAATTGGAGTGTTTCAGAAACGTGATGAATTCTGTCAATTTTTTTGTTTCAATAGAGAGAAAGAGAAATGCCCCTTTTGTGGTAAGTGACAAGCCATTTATTTTAGTTTCCTTGGCTTCATGGGAATACAAAACTGTCAGACAGTTCCCAGCCTTTTAAAGCAAAGAAAATACGTTATAAATACTGTTCGTTTTTTGTTACCTGTGTTTTTAAACGTATTAATCCTTTCTTCTTTTACTCCCTCCCTCGCGTTCTGAATTCTAGGTGAGATATTATCAACATCATTTTTCTTTGTCACGTTCTTTTCTTTTGAAGGTACTTAGCATGAACACACTGCTAATCAATCGATCGATACTCTTCTTAAAAGCCGACAAATTCACGTCATTTACACGTTCGGTAACTGTAGTGGCAGTTGCATGAGGGAATTGTGATTTATGAGTGTGAAACCATTCTGATTCAGATATTTTTACTTGTCATCCACGATCAATAAGGGACTCTCATTTTGAATGCAGATCAAGGAGTTTCTTCCTCTGGTAATTTGTAAGCCAACGGAAATGGCGCAAAATATTTACATTAGAAAGCCTAAAGTCACGTAGTCTCGATATTGCCCAAATTATTATTACTTCGTGTATTGAACTATTATAAGCATTCAACCTATAAATATTGCATCTGTAATTAACGTCATTATTTCGTGGTAGTTTTGGGAGAATTTATTCTCAATTACTTTTGTTACCAATTATTATTTAGTAATAACTCATCACATTGACATATTTTTTAATTCATTTTTTAATTTTAATATTTGTGTAAACGATTGCCATTGCCAGTCGTATAAGTTAAAAAATCTGATTTTACATTTGTGTGCCTCTAGACTTTGCAAGTAAAAGTATGTATCAAATATCTTAAATAGTTTCATCACTAATATTACTTTTAATTAGACGATACTCCCAAAACTTTGTATTCAGTGCAGAACATTCTGAATGTCTCTATTGCGAAACTGTAATATTGTTTATGAAATAGTTCAGGAAACAAGGTACATTGTGTAAAGTAAAGGGCATTTTTGTGAAATAATAGTTTGTTTTATCAATATAAAATGTTCCCAAGAAATACCCATCTAAAGTCGCACAAATACCCACTGTATATATTTTTTCCCCTTCCAACGTGCGTGGCAAAGAGAAAGAATTGTAATCGCTGAGCGACTATCGGCGAATTTTTCACAGAAAAACTTATAGTCAGATCCTGATACGATTATGTTATTTTTTTCTGTATGGGGTATATTACTTAATTTAATACATGTAATAAAAATGTGCATTTTGTGGGTTTTTGATATCGAAAAAACAATTGAGTTTAACCTGTCAGTCCCTCCGTCAGTGGTCAACCTAAACTGTTCAGCAGATTTTCTTCAAAAGTGATATTCTCCGATCGATCTGCACGAGCTCAAGGCCCTGGTGTTCGAAAAGGAATTGAATATTGTTTTGAATTTCAGGGGTACTTTACATGAAGTCTCCACGATCTTTTCAAAATTTTCTCAAAAATGGCTCTAAATTTTTTGTTTGGACTTTGTCTTCGGAGAGCTTAGAAAACATACAAAATGTTGCTAGTCTCAATTTCGTTGAAAGTCTGTGAATTTTCGAAAATTGCAAAAGCCCTTATTTTATACGGCCTCTTGGTACAATTTTAATAATGTAAAGTAGATATGTTACTTTCTTCATGAAATCTGTTTTCAAAAATAGAACTAGAAATTTGGTTATTCACATTTTTTAGAAAATGTGAGTAATTTTCCTGTGCTTTTGCGTGAAAATAGACAACAAATATTTTCAACAATTTTAAACATGTATTTTCACAAAACCGCTATAAATTTTTTACTTAAATTTTGTTCTCCACTCGAAAGGACAGTAAATAACTTGTACTTATCCCATTTTCGGCCAACTGTAACGGATGAGGTGGCTCAGGGTTTCGACTGATGTCACTGCAGTGCCCCTGACCGGGAGGCTCTACCTAAGTTCGAGTACCAACGGTTTACGACACTGGCTGTTTTGTCCGGCGACATGTTTCCCCGGATAGACCGCAAAGGACGCTTTAAAAATGGCGTAGGTCTTATTTTCGTTAAACTCTCTGAATTGTCAAAATGTGCACAAGTAACAAAATGCAAGAAAGAATGTGCAGTTGTAGTACTATTAGTTCAATTTTTGAAAAATCTGACTCGATAGAATAAAATGAGTGAGAATATGAATTCGAATATGAAAATGAAGTCAAATGTATCCTCAAAATCAAATTCAATTTTACAACCATTAATTTTGATCCTTAGTGAACTGAAAAATTCTAAATTGGTACTTTTACTTTATATTAACATTTTTCTTACACTTTTTCCATTGCTTTACATCCATTGTTTTGTAATTTGGGCGTTAGCGTGGCCTATTCACCACTTCTCATCCTTGCTGTCTCGTTGGTTGTCTGAACACAATGTGCTATTCTCCCTGACCCAACCTACGCTAGACAAAGGACAATCAGGATCTCCCTCTTTGGAACTCGAACCCGCAACCCTTAGAAGGGAGGTGCTGAGTGGACAGAGGCCGTAACACCCGCAGTCATCCCGGGAGGCGCGCACAATGGCGCAGGAAACATTCGATCTGAAGCGTCGCCTCAATGCAAAGGCGGCAGCTTGCGGCGTCGGGCACCGCGAGCAGCCGTCCTCGCGTGCCGGCTCTCCTGCAGGCGCCACTCACGGCGCTGCCGACGCCCACGCCCCCCCCGTCGCCTTCCTAGCAGCCCACGCCACCGTTCTCGCCAGCGCTCACACCCTCGCCCCACAACCTTACATTCGTCCTCTCCCCCACATCCCCTCACACCCGCCGTCACTCTCGCCCTCATTCTCGCCCTCACTCTCACCCCCACTCTCACGATCACTCTCGTCATCACTATCGCCATCACTCTCGTTCATGTTACCGTTTGGCCTCAGCCCTCGCCTCTACATTCGCCTTCAGCCGCCATTGCCACCGCTCTCGCTGTGGCCCTCGACACCGCTCTCGACGCCGCTGCAGCCTCCGCGGGCGCCCTTGACACGACGCGGAGAATGTGTGGGGGCGTCGTAGCAATAGAGGCAGTGTCGACGTCGGGCGTCGCCGACGGAAACTGCAATGACGACGGTGACGATGGTGGTGAGGACGGAGGCCAAGGCGGCGGCAAAGGCGATATGGCGAGGGGGGGGCGGCGACGTTAATAGCGGCAGCCTATGGCGGAGGCGAGGGCGGGGACGAGGGCGGAGGCGAGGGCGGCGGCGAGGGCGGCGGCGAGGGCGGCGGCGAGGGCGGCGGCGAGGGCGGCGGCGAGGGCGGCGGCGAGGGCGGGGGTGAGGGCGGGGGCGAGGGCGGGGGCGTTGGTGCGGCGAGGGCGGCGGCGAGGGCGGTGGCGAGGGCGGCGGCGAGGGCGGGGCGAGGGCGGCGGCGTTGGTGCGGCGAGGGCGGCGGCGAGGGCTACTGCGCGGCTAGCGACGGCGAGGGCGGCGGCGACGAGGACGGCGTGGGCGGCGGCGAGGGTGCGTGGGCGTGGTGGGGCTGATGAAGCCGCCCGGGGCGGCGCCGCCGGCCCATCCATCTGTCCGCCCGAGGGCGCGAAGGGGGAGCGGGGGCGGGGCGGCGCGGCACGTGCGCAGGGAAAGGCCGCCGCGGCCTTTGCGACGCGCCTCCGCGCCGCCGCCGCCGCCGCCGCCGCCGGGGAAGGCGCCGAGGGCGGAGAGCTATTGGCGTTGGCGGGTGGGGCGGGAGGACGCTCGCTTGGGCTCGCTCGTGAGAATGGGGAGGAAACATTTATGCTGTTCCTCTTCTTCCAGCTGTCTTTGTTGCTGTCGTCAACGGAAGAAGTGTGGGTTTGATTGTGCGTTGATGTTACCATGGTTGTGGTGACAGTGGTGTGTTGTAGAGAACGTATTGAACCATGTTCTTGCGGTGGTGGTGATTTTGTTAGTGGTGCTGTGTTAATATTAGTAGTGGCTTATTTTTAGAGTTTTTGCATTTGTTGATGTTGGCGTGGTTGATGGCGGTGTTTGCGTTGGTTGTGGTGGTTTGTTGTTATTGTTATTAGTTGTGGTTCAAGTGGTGGAGGTAACAACTACGGTGGTTGTAGTGGTAACGGAGGGTTCCCTCAAGTTGGTGATGAGACTTGTTGCAGCCAGGATTATCAATATTATTTAATAACAATATTTTGTTGCTAGGATTATATTCGTATAGTGTTGAAGATATGATTGCTAATATCGGTGTGTATTGAAATTGGAGAAGCCCCAATGTTAATGCTAGTATCACTGATTTCAACACCGATAGCTATGTTTTCAGTGCTACGTAAACAGCGCTGTACTGTAAACAATCCTGTAATCAGTACGACCCTGTTCGTGATATTGTTGACGGTAACTGCAGCAACGAGCTTGCAATATTGAACAACCTAAAGTATCAATTACGAGGAGGGAACTGGTGGCGTTATGATGGCGGTCGATCGCCTCTGAAAGTGGGTGGCGGTGGCAGCAATGGCTCGTTGGCAATGATTGCGTTGGTGGTGATGCTGGAGATGAAGATGGCGGCTGTTACGGCGGGAGGGAATTGGCTACACGGCGAACGAGGGCTGCTCGGGAGGCACTTATGTTTGCCAGTTCCGGAGATAGGTTGTGATGCTTGTAGAGGCTTGCCTATTACAGTAAGTGATCCAAGGTTTCCAATAACAAGGGGTTCTCCGTTAGCTTCGTATACTCAAGGTCGAGGGTTCGCTCTCGGTATACAGTGGTTCTTCCCGAAAGTTGTCTGACATAACCCCTCTGAACTTCGAGTGTGGAGTTCACCCTTCCTTGATAATGTAATTTACTTCTATACTAAAAGCGAAAATGTGAACTCGAAATGAAATCTTTTCCTGAATATTAATCCGCAAAATACTACTTTCTATTTATTGAGAAAATATCTTCAAAAATACTTGCACAGGCAATATCTTATATAAATATGTTTTAAGGCGATAGAAGTACAATGGGGCATAGGATATACTTTTTTCTTATTCAAAAATGTGTCGAATTTGTTTAAGTAAGAATAGCACTTCTATTTGATAATCACCTGGCGAGCGGTTTAATGATGTACAGTACTTGATGTTCGAAACGCAACCCAAAAAGTATTTCCTTTAATAAAAATATTGTAGTACATTACGAGGTTATGTTTCATTTTTCTAATAATGTAGATTACGTTGTGGTGATATTTGTGATACACGAATCTCCGAAGATACTTCATCATCACTACTATAATACTCAAATGAAAGATTGTTTTATTCGATATATTTTACACCATCCATATGAAATGTCACAAATATGTTTCTGCTAATTTAACTCTTAAAGAGTGCATCACACGATTTTAAGACGAAACGTTTTACAATTTTTTAGATTATTACATTTTCGTGTATTTCGTGTAATATTTCGTGTATTTAGTGTAAAAAAAATTAAACTCGAAACTCACGGAACTTTGCAACACGTTGCCATTGTACGTAACTGGAGAAAATGCGTCTTTGGCCCTTAACACGAGGTGTTGAAGACCTAAAAAATTGTTTCTTATGCCGAAGTTTACAATATTTTGAATATACTACTGTTTTCTTAAAACCATTTATTATATTTCTTAACGTTCAGCTCGTCTTGAGAGTCCAACTCCCATGTTCAGATAGTAAGAAATTAATAAAACCTCGACTTTTTAAGAAACGACTATTCCACAATTCTGAGATTAATTGTCAGTTATTGTTTTAATTAATAAAATTAACTTTTCAAAATACTGGAACATTTACGACCAGCACTAAGTTGTTTGATACAGGTTTTTGAGTTGGACCATTTAAAGTTAGACTCTATCCTGAGGCTATTAGCTATTTCAAAATAATGATTATGAAAAGCAATGTTTAGGTTGATAAAGCTTTCAAGAATTTGTTTTCTACTGCCAGCCAATATTTTAGAGTTCTAGTAATAATTTCAAAGTAAAATTTTTATAAATATTTTAATGAATTTTAATGAATTATTTTTAATGAACATTAACTTCTCAGGAACTTGTTTAAAATGTTATAATCATCATAAGCCCGTCGCATTTTATAGGAAGTAGGAAACAAAATGTCAATGAGGTTGAAAATGTAACTAAACAACCACAAGTGCATACAAGAAAGGACAGTAAAGGAGAAATTACACCGGTCATTAAGACCTCCGAGTTAATTACGTTTATAGAACGTACTTTTGGTAGAAGCGGAATTCCTCTGCATGTTCTCACGACCATGCCGTAAACAGTTCAGTGCTGCTCTTAATGTCGTCTCCCTGATTACTTCTGTTTTCTCTTTCTAAGAACCTTTACAGTGCAATATTCATTTTCACGCATTGACCAATACTCTGGTTCAAAAAACAATTCGCTTTCTTACTTTGTATTAAGGGTCTTTAATGCAACATACAATGAAGCAACTCGAGTATATGCTACCGGGTGACAACATAAAAAAATTATAGATCTATTAAGAAACAAAAAACAACCGCTTTTAAAAACGTTTACGTAGGCGTGCAATTATGCAGAATATATTATTTGTCCAGTCACATACTCAGTCCAGGAACAAATTCTGGAAATATTTTACTCACTGGTTCTGTGTTTTTTCGAGGCTGAATTCTAATCTGAGAATCGCCTTTGTTTTACTGGTTTTTTTTTTTTTTGCTTGTCTGAATTCAACACAAAGGTTACAGAATCTTTAGTATCTTCCCCGCGTTTACGTGGCGGATTGTTTGAGCACTCCATCGTTAAGTAACCAAAGCACGACGATGATGAGGGAAGAAAGGAGAGACAAGACATAAAATACTGGAAATATTTCTAAAGTTTATTCTGAATTTTTAGTTTTCGAGAAAATATATCATTTTTTAATCCACAGCCAAAATCTCTTTAATAACCAAAATTAACGAACACATGTGAAGAATTGCTTTGTATTTCATGTAAAAAGGACAATATAAGCATTACAAACAATATAAATGTTTTTTCTTCCTAAAAATTGAAACCTGTAAAAAAATCATTTCTGTACCTCGGAGGGTCTCTATCTCTACTTGGTAATGCTAGGGATAAGAGAATAATTCCCTTGTACTAATGTAAACTTGGAAATTTTAAAATATTCAATGTGCTTATCAAGCTCTAGTAGGAGATTTACAACATTTCATCTGTGCAAATTAAGTAGTTCAAATGTATTCAGAAATAGAGTTCATTGTAAGTAAGAGAAACAACAGTTGAGTCACATTTTTTTAACTTATGAAGAAATACGATAGCCTAATTATTGGGTAGAGTAACTACACTCCACAATTTGAGCCTACATACAAATTTCCAGTCTCGAATGTATACTATTTCCATTCTGATTCGATCACATTGTATTAAAACTTCAAGTCTTCTGAAGAGAATAAGGAAAACCCAGAATGACTTTCAGAGGCACTGCAACCACCACCTCGGCCATAGCGTTCTTCTTCTCCTCCTCCACGTCCGCCACCGCCTCCGCCTCCGCCGCCGGCTCCGCCGCGGGCCGCGCCCACCTGTCAGACCCAGTTGCGACGCCGCACCCACGCCCACGCCCACGCCACCGCCACCGCGTGTCCGCGACAGCCGTCGGGGCGCTGCCCGCTGCCCCTCCCCCCCCCACATCTGTTCCACGACCCCCAGCTGCTTGCATATCGCGGCGCCGGATGGAGCAACCCGTCGACAAACGACCGGCACGCGGATTGCACACACTAACGACTCTTGAATTAGAAGAAGGGACTTGATTGTTTTAAAATGTCAATATTTTTGTTTTTGATAGCAATATCAGTACGCATATTTTAAATCAATAATGAAGTGTCAACGCCTCAACGTCAGTTTTGTATTGATAATGGTCCATATTGTATCGCTATCGGTGGAAATGCCATCATAAGTACTACAAGGTCAATATAGGAAAACTGTTATGTACGAAATAACTTTAATTTTTTTACTCGCGTTGTAAATATTACATAAAAATTAAACATACAACATTACATAGGAAAAATAACGTAAATAATGCGCAATTTGTTCAATCCTGACTCGAAAATCGTTTAAGAAAAACGTTCTTTATTTCAAAATTTGATTGGTAATGTAAATAATTGCATCACAGTAAAATCGATATAGGTATCAATCTTTTTCTTATTGAAGTAATGCAGCAAAGCGTTAAGTAGGTAAGCAAAGATAGTGTTACCCAAGGATAGGAAACCTCTTTGAGATCAAATATAATAATAATAATAATAATAATAATAATAATAATAATAATAACTCCACCTAGGGAGTACACGACCTTGGAGTTGGTGGTGGAGCTTGAGTACCCCCATGAGCCTGAGAGCTATGTCAGTGGTAGCCTAGCTACTGGTAGGGCCTCCCTTGCTGAATAGGTTGAAGGCGAGGGGTCAGACGAAGAAGTACTCCATTTTGAGGAGAGTGGGGAGTAAGCAGAGGGGGAAGGGTCATGAACCTTTGGACTTCCTGTTATCGGCCCATGGAGGGTACAGGAGAGAAACTGGGTTGGCACACCAGGCCACTGATTAGAGTGGAGGCCCGAACCTTGCATTAGCCAGCGAAGGAGGCTGCCTTCAGCAGTCAGTGAAAATCCCGTAGGGTTTAGTAATGCCGACTGGCGATCGGAGGGACCCCTTGCTGGGCCCTGCGGGGGGATGCCCCGAGGCCACTGTGGGTCGCAGTAACGGATCGCAGGAAACAACCCAAAGGTTAAATGTGATCTGTGAACTCGAACTTGCTACCTGCGAATCTTCACTTGAAACCAATGAGCAAAATGAATAGAACAAGCAATGTAATGAACCTTAACGTGCCTTGTTCTACCAATGTCCCATACCTGCTCAGAAACCGAGCTAATGTCACCTTGTCGACATCTGGCTATCCCACGGATGTTAGTCCCAGGGACCCAGAGCCGGCAGTAGCTCGAAGCCATCGTCAGAGATGGACCCGGGATGAATTAATGGAGGTGATGTGGTGCTTTTACTATGCAAAAGCGAAAAATGGGGGCTCAGAAATAGAAGTTTTTAAGATATGGAGAGAGCGGAACCCAGATATGAGACCTACCCTAGACTCAAAGAAGCTTGCCAGCCAACGACGATACATACTCAGCAGTGGAAAATTCACATCAGAACAACTCGCAGACATCCAGAGAAACGCAGAGTATGTTCATCGATCAAACCATCCACATGACGAACATTTAGAACCATCTAATATCCCTGAAAACGATGATCCCCTTCAAGGTTCATCTCTTCCAAATGAAACATTCGTCAGTGGTGAAAATTCATCTGGCCATGAGTCACACGATAAGGACATGATGCGGAACCTCCTCCGACGCGAGATAGAGCGAGTTCGTCTACTTCCATTCGAATCTCGTGCACCGTTGAGGAGAATTTACGAAAATGCTAAAGCTAAGAGAGTGATAGAAACAGCGAATTCTGTCTTAAATGAGGTTGTACAGGCCTCAAGTAGAGATCTAGATATTACTGAAATCAATCACATCGTGTATGCAACTGGATATCTAGTATCTCAGATAATCTTGGGGCCAGCCAAGAACACAGATGGCCGACAGCCAGACAGAGTAAAAAGCTCCGTACCTCCATGGATGAAAAGAATTATGAAGCGGATAGCCGACACACGGCGTGAAATATCACTCCTAGCCGAGGCATCTTCTAAGTCAAACCACACGTATAAAG
The DNA here is from genome assembly GCA_031308135.1 of Acheta domesticus. Classification (NCBI taxonomy): domain Eukaryota; kingdom Metazoa; phylum Arthropoda; class Insecta; order Orthoptera; family Gryllidae; genus Acheta; species Acheta domesticus. The sequence continues at coordinate 23,738,697 of JAHLJT010002406.1, read as the reverse complement.
TTCAACAAAAAATACTCCATGTTGAACAAAAATTCCTAATTGACAATGACACAACAAGGCTAATGGTAGCTGAAAAGCTAAAAGAAAAAATCCAAGCATGGGCTCAACGAATAAGACGGTACAAACGTAGAATCGATTTCCGTGTACAGAACCGGTTGTTTGAAACAGACGCGAAGAGATTCTATCGCAGTCTGACTCAAAAACCGAACGGCAATGCTGCCCCTCCTTCAAAAGATGACGTCGAAACATTTTGGTCAGGAATCTGGGAGGAAACCAGATCGTACAACAAAGACGCATCGTGGCTCCAATCTGAAGTTGATGCTGCCAATGGACTCGTGGAAACAGTGGAACATGTTCAAGAATTCTCGAAAGAGGACCTATGCCAAACAATTAAGAATATGGGAAACTGGAAATCCCCTGGGGTTGATAAAATCCAGATTTATTGGATTAAGAAATTAACAGCAATACATTCTCATCTTGCAAAGGCTGTTAATAAAATTTTAGAAAACCCTAACGAACTCCCCGAATGGCTCACTCGCGGCATCACGTATTTGCTACCCAAAGCGGGAGACAGCTCTTTGGCGAAGAACTACAGGCCAATTACTTGCCTGCCAGTAATGTACAAACTTATAACTGCAGCCATTGCTGACAAAATGTATAGGCACCTAGAGAAGAACCATCTGTTGCCAGTTGAACAGAAAGGATGTCGTAAAGGTTCCTATGGCTGTAAGGAAATCTTGCTTCTGAATAAAATAATTTTGAATGATGTAAAGAAACGAAAACGTAATTTAAGCATGGCTTGGATTGACTACCAGAAAGCCTTTGACAGTGTACCACACGATTGGATTTTGAAGACCCTGGAGATCTATCGATTTCATCCTAGATTTGTTGAGTTTTGCAAGGCTAGTATGAAGTCGTGGAGCACCAGGTTACTAATCTACAGCGGAAAGGGAGTAGTAGAAACCAGAAGTATTCTGATTAACAGGGGAATTTTTCAAGGAGATTCACTATCCCCTCTGTTGTTTTGCATTAGTTTGATTCCTCTGTCAAGACAGCTGTCGCACACTGACTTTGGTTACAAGCTCCATGGTGATGAAAGGCCTGTATCACATTTATTTTACATGGATGATCTGAAAGTGTTTGCTAAGAATGAAGCGATTCTCTCCCAAATGCTGTCTGTCATCAATGAATTTAGCAATGACATCTGCATGAAGTTTGGTCTTGACAAGTGTGCAAAAGTCAACTTAAAAAGAGGCAAAATGACAACGTCAGAGAACATTGAAGTTGATAGACACACTGTGATACAAGATCTTGAGCCAGGTAAAACTTACAAATATCTGGGCATTGAAGAATGTGAGACCATCTCGAACGACACAATGAAAGAGAGAATTCGCAGGGAGTATTATAGACGAGTGAGACTTGTCCTGCAGTCCGCTCTGAACTCAAGGAATAAGATATCAGCAATAGGTAGTTTGGCGGTGCCTGTAGCCGAATACAGTTTCGGACTAGTAGACTGGACTGAACAGGAAATTCGCATCATGGATCGAAAAACCAGAAAACTGCTTACAATGCATCATGTCGCCCACCCCCGAGCTGATGTACATAGACTTTATGTGTCACGTAAGGAAGGAGGAAGAGGCCTGAGACAAATTGAAGCCTCCTGGCACAATGCAATAACCGGGATGGGAAAGTATGTAGTCAGCCATCAAGATGACCCACTAATGAGGCAGGTCATGAAATCTGACCGAAGAATGGGAAACAGAGGCATTGTAAGTGTAGCGAGAAGCATTGCGAACAAGACTATGCAAGACACCCAGAATGACAGAGACACTGAACTTCTGATGCTACTTAACATGAAATTTGAGACACAGAAAATGTTAAAGAAATCGTGGAGAGACAAACCACTCCACGGACAATACCTAAAAAGAATGGACAAGGTGCAGATCAATAAAGATCAATCATTTATGTGGCTTAAAAGGGGAAGAATGAAGCCAGAATCGGAAGCACTTGTAATAGCTGCCCAAGATCAGGCCTTGAGAACACGACATTATGATAAAGCGGTTCTCAAAATTTCCCAAGATGATAAATGCCGCATTTGTCAGGAACACGTAGAAACCATTGATCATATTGTCTCAGCTTGTCCAATTCTAGCAAAGACCGAATATTTGAAAAGACACGACAGGGTGTGTAGCTACCTCCACTGGCAGATCTGTACCGCCCTCGAAGTTCCAAACACATGCCCCAAGTGGTACGAACACTCACCGAAACCGGTGACGTCTGTTGGATTGTGTACGATATTGTACGACCAACAAATTCAAACTGATCGCACGATAGCAGCAAACAAACCGGATATAGTCATCCGGGATATGGAGAAAAAATCATGTTTACTTGTCGATGTTGCTGTACCTTGCGATCAAAACGTCGTTACCAAGGAGGCAGAGAAACGTCTTAAATACAAGAGTTTGGAAATCGAGATCAGCCGAATGTGGGGCGTAAAAGCACAGGTCGTACCGATAGTTATCGGAGCTCTGGGATTTGTTCCGCAAAATTTGAGTAAGAACTTGTCTAAACTCCCAGGTAATTCAAAGGACTGGGAAGTGCAAGAAATAGCTTTATTTGGAACAGCCCACATTTTGCGCAAAGTATTGTAGAGGCACCGACAGTCCCTAGATCTACTCCTTAGGTAGCTGGTTGCAACCTGGAATAGATTTTATATTCAGCCGACACATAACATCTTTAGTCGTGATTTAGAGGAATAATAATAATAATAATAATAATAATAATAATAAATACAAATCAACACAGTGATAATCGTTGTAGAGTGATTAGTGAAGGATTAAGATTTGAGAATGATAATGGAACAATGATATTCTGTTGTTGTTTGGTCTCCCGATATTTCAATTGTCATTCTTGTCATGGTTACATATCCGTCTGTATATTCTTTATTTTAGCTCTGTACAACTCACTATGTGGGCAATTTTCTAACAACTAACTAAAATAACTAGTACATAAGAGACGAAATATTACACTATGATCGTAGAATGTTGGTGTGGAAATATTAGGCAACATTGCTAGTTATGGGTCCTAAATTCTATAGAAATTAAATTTGCAGTTTGAATTTTTGCTTCCTCATATGCCATCACCGATATATTTACTAATCGGTCTTACAAACATAATAGGAAGACACACTTCCACCGTAATACCAATTCCAAAAGTGACAAACACAAAGAGAGCAGCTAAATTTAGGCCAATAAATAAACTACCCACGTATGAAAAAATATTAGAAGAAATAGTAAGGAAGCAATTAAATGAATTTATTGAAACAAACAAAATTATAAGAAATGAACAATCAGGATTCAGAGAAAAACAATCCTGTGAAACCGCGATTCAAGCAGTCTTCGACGAATGGAAAATTAATATTGATACAGGAAAGAAAGTAGGAATTATCTTCTTGGATCTAAAGAGGGCATTCGAAACGGTTGACAGGTCAATGCTGATTGAGAAAATGTACAAATACGGTATCAAAGGTGACGTTCAAAAGTGGTTTATTTCGTATCTTGTAAATAGAAAGCAAAAAGTAAAATATAATAACATTATGTCAGAGGAAATTAGCGTAGATTTAGGTGTTCCGCAAGGGTCAGTTTTGGGACCAATATTGTTTATAATGTACATAAATGACTTAATTAAATATATAATAAATTTTTTTGCGAATGAATGTAAAATTCAGTTATTTGCTGACGACACTTTATTGTATGTAATTGGAGAAACAGAAGCGGAAATTGAATTTAAACTGCAGAGTGTATTTATTGCAGTACAAGAATGGTTAAGGGTATATAAATTAATAATGAATGTAGAAAAGACTAAATTTATGATTTTACATAGTGGAAGAAACATAGAAGAAAGAGAAATAAAATTATTCACAACTGATTTAAAGGAAATACAAGTGGTATACAATATGAAATATCTGGGAGTAATTATAGATAGTAAATTAAATTTTAAAGATTATATAGAATATATAGTAAAGAAAACTGGAAAAAAGATTAATATGTTAAACTGAATTGGGCAATATATAAATGGCTATACAAGATGTTTGATATATAAATCCATAATTGCACCGCATTTTGATTACTGCGCAACAATACTAGTTGGAGCCCAAAAAAAGTGAAATTAAAAAACTTCAGATACAACAAAATAGAGCAATGAGGGTAAGAATTCAATGCAATAGATACACTCCAGTGGTAGACATGCTAGACACTCTGAAATTTATGTCAATAAAAGAGAGAATTCAGTATAAGACACTAATTTTTATTTTTAAATTAATTAAAAACCAAATAACAGGAGATTTAGTAAACAAAATCCAAAGAGTGAAAGATAAAACAGCAAGGGAAACAAGACAAGCACAACATTTAGTAATTAATTTTAGTAAAACTGAACAGGCAAAAAATAGACTATTTGACAAAGGAATTGAATTATATAATAAACTACCATTAGAAATAAAAAACTGTGAACAAATTAAAGAATTTAAAAGAAAAATTATAAAACACATAAAAGTAGAAAATTCATTTTGTAAATAGTTAATAGAGTATACTTATAGATGTAAGCAATGTATGTAAATATGTATTTTATGTAAAAATAGCCGAGAAGGCTAAATAAACAATATCTATCTATAACTTACACTTACATGCTCGCATCATTACCACACATTTCGGGAGGCCTTTCGGGAGCTCCCAGCTTGTTTCCGCTGGAGCCTTGCTATGCGTAACCTGGAGGGGGATCCCCCTACGCAGGCGGAGGTATAGGTTGGCCCCAAATCTCATTACCCAGCGGGGGGAGAACACCACCACCTCCCGAGATAAAAATCACCACACTAACATGATCACAGCAGTTGACGTGCCCGGATTCATCAATCAATCAATCAACCAATCATGGATCGTTATGTGTCCCCTTTCATGAGGAATAGAAATGTGTGATTCCATTCTTCGGTCATCTTACTGGCACGAAATTAACAAGTTGTCCTGAAAAGGGGTTTATTATTACATAATTTATTTTTAAAATAAAAGTTATAATTTCTTTGCAAACTTGTTAAGGCGTGTAATGTTTATCTCTTTTCGTAAAAGCATTCTACTGAACAGCCTGGACAATGAACTTGTTTTTCCACTGCCGCGATCTTCACACCGATGTGTAAAAACTCAAAACCTGCTAGTACGCCCTTCTAGTGACGTTTGCAAGAAGTCTCAAAGAGCACTCCGTAGAACAACATGCCACCCCATCGACCACTCGCGAAACCGTCCAGGGGTCCAGGGATCGTTACCCCTTTACGAGCACTTGAGGGTTCATTAAGGGGGCGTTCTCCTTCAGCCCGGCGCCGCGGCCGCCATTTGAATGTGCGTATCGCGCTGCGATCTCTTCCGAGTTGGCTATCGACGTCGCTGCTTGGGCCGCGCTGCGCGCCTCCCTTTGTGGCGGATGAATGGGGCTTCCGCATATTGTTTCCGTGAAAGGCTCATTGCTGCTATTACGTCTTCATTGAAATGGGAGTAAATAGATCGCGTCCGCATTCACCGCTTCGAGGGAGCTGACCCAGCGCCGTTTCGGGTCTATCGCTTCGGTATTGCTTTGCTATTGCTTCGCAATTGCCCGTCGGTATCGTTTCCTTCTAACTCGCTTTCTCAAACAGCCCGTTTCTGGGGCTATGGTTTGGTTTGATGCAAGATGGATATTGAGATGTGAGTGCTTTGACGTATTACTGTGAATTAAATTAGAGGATTCGTTCTGTTGCAATCACATGTCCAAGAATTGAAATACTTAACAACGTTGGGTTCAACATTTTTTATATTTTTAACACAAACTATGTTTAGCATTTAATGATCTATCGCTTTGGTACATTCTGTTTATTAGGAGTCTAATATTAACTTTTCAAAAACATGCATTTTCATTATTAATAACTCTTCCTATAGTAGAGTATATTGGGTTTTTATTTCCATTGCATTTCTGACAAAAATATTACTTTTCACTTTTGAGCCCTTACTATGCCCTTAGGTAGATGAAAAAATTCACGTTTGTTGCGAATAAAAAACAAGGCTATCTGGGATTCCGTGAAATAGAAAATCTGAATTAACACTCAGTGGACCTGGAGAAATAACGAGATAGGACATCTCTCAACAAAGGAAACAAAAGCTTCAGTGAGGTACAAATACTGTATTCAGGTGTAAGATAAACACATACATGTGCAAAAACACTTTTAAAGGGATTTACATAGTTCATTGGCAAACAATCCGAAAAAACAATTTAAGTTTTGGATGACAAAATCAATTACTACCTTCTCACCTACTATCATATTCAATTACAATATTAAAACACAAAAAATTGTTGCAAAGTTCTGGAAACTATAATATCATTATTCTGATAGCACCCGAGATAAGTGAAGAACGTTCCAATCAATCTCCCTAACTAGGTGCTTAATCCAGTGACACCTGACGTTGTCGTCTGAACTCCCTGTGCAAGAGAACAAACATCGAAACGACCTTCTGTATATTTAGTCCATCTTGATCTCTTTCCCGCCCATTGATCTGAATTGCATAAAGCCTTCCTATCAGAACAAAGGAAGACGAAAATTGCTCCCAAAAATAACCTTACCTCTCTCCTCCTTTGCCAGTAGCGTGAAAAGATATATCAAGAAAAAGACCGTTGTTAAGGTGTGAAATTCAGGCGTGGGCACAAATTGCATGGCGGACGTATGGAAAAATGACGGGCGAATCATAATGAAGCCCCTAGTGATAAATGCATGATAACGGTTTCGATAAGCTTGAATGCTAAGTTAGAAAAAGATTAAGACATGAGTGTGAATATTGACCGGAAAGAACACTTGTTACTGAAAAGCAATTATGGATGCAAACTTACAGTGAAATGCATTTGTGTTGTTGGATCAATTTATGTAATATCTATGCTTATCATGTTTATGATCCTGTTTTCTATCAAACGACTAGACAAATTCACAAGTAGAATGCTTCTAATAGGAATGCTGTGAAGTTCTAATATGCACCAACAAAAGTCTGTAAGTCAAGGAAGAATGCTTGCAATTGGTGTTTTGTTTCCCGTATCTATTTTCCGAAGAATTGATACATTTACACCTGTCGCTGATAAGAAACATCAGACAGCTGTCATTCTTATTACCAGCGAAATTTTTTGAATTAAAAAAAGTTAGTCCTGGTGCTAGAATCATTCTAAAATACCCTCATTTTGCATTGCAATATTGTAGATATTGTATTTTTAATATATTGAGATATCGTTCTTGGAATATCTTTCTGTGTACTTCAGCCCAGTGTTTTCTCACATGCTCTGCAAAATCAACTAATCCGACCAGCTGTTGATTGTGGAAGCATGTTAGGTGCTTGCAAGCATTTGCGTCATGTTTTCATGATATTGAAGTGTCTTTTTAGCCTTGCAGGTATTGCATGAGATGAATACAATGTCATTTCACGATGTCAAAGTCAGACACTGAATATGGCAGCAGTTTCACAACAACGAGTAATTAACTAATTGGAAAATCATACTCCCAAAAGACAATACAACTCAAATTTTCCAAGAACTGATTCACATTCGCATTAAAATAATTTACTCGCCTTGCCTATCTGCATTATTTTCCAAACCCTCATTATCCAGTTTTCTCTTCATTCATGAAATTAAGAAAGTTATAAAGGAGGACGCCAGAGATAATGTCCTCACGCAAATTAGGCTAATGGTGTTCTAAACATTCTTGTAAATAGCAATGAAAATTATGTAAATTTAAAACACTTTCGTTGCAGATGACTTTCAGCTCCGCGTGCTTTTGACACAGTCAAATCGTATTTTCTGAACATATTAATATTTAATAGTACAACTTTAAAGAACATAATCTTTATATAGTAATCGAGTAACATGTGTTCGTGCATTCCTCACTTACCGTTAGACCATTTCGCTTAGAGCAATCGAAAAAAAGAGGAGTCATTAGACATATCTTTGTCTTCTGATGAAGAATTGATGATTTGTTTTCGAATTATTCAAGAAGATTCTAAGACATGTCTAAAAAAATATGTGCTGCTTTTGCGTTTTTTACCGCAGCAATAAAGCAGTGGCCAGCAAACAACGTGCCCAAGCGCTACCACCTCAGTCAATGTCAGAAACAGCGGTGATAGTAGCTAAATGTGACGTTAGCTAGGCGTCCCTCGACACCCTGGCGATGAATAGCGGGTCACTAGATATTCTATCATCCGGACGCCGCTGTTTACAGTATACGGTGCAGGACTTGGATTACTCTAAAGGAAACGTTTCATAAAGAGTGTTGCCCCCTCGTGGGACAATTACGTTTACTAGGATAATTCTTGTTATGTGTTACTACACGATAGTGCTAAAGGGATAATCTCCCTTTGGAATGACTTAATGGATAACACATTTATATTCTAATATAAGTCTATAAGAATATAACGATATGTTGTAGAGAAGACGCTTGCTAATTTGTGAAAATTTTCTTTAATAAACCACCTGATATTACGCTGAACGAATGTACACTTCAGAACAAATCTTCTTTAAGCGTTCGGACTAGGTTTTCCAACACCGTATTCTGGGGTGGGTAGCGTCTAAAGTCCGAAAGAGCATCTTATTATTTAATATTAATTCTTAATCGATTATTTTCCAAGTATTACGCCCGAAGATAACAAATTCATACAACTTATTTTTAATGCTCCTTTGTATTAAAAACTAGAAAAATTGCCGGCATCACCTAGGCTTTCTTCATATCCAATCCTTGCGAAATAGTAAAAAGGTCAATTTTGTATTAACCACGGTGTTTAGATTATCGTTTTCAATGTAATTAGATCAAAGTTTTATAAAATATTATACTTTTCTCTCATTTTATGTTACAGTATGCTGCTATTATTTTTTTATTTTACCATTGCTACGGGCTTCTAGAGAATCCATTAGTTTCGCGTTTTGCCGCACTGCTAGCGGCCTCTGGCGGAATGTATGAGGACCCTATCTGCTCTCAGAGATAGGTGAAAAATAATAATCGTGGAGCAACTACAAACATGTTATTTAACTTATTTGTTTTTCGCATTTGTGTTAAATTAATCTTTACCAAAGTTTGCATTATAACCGCGACAATCGTGAAAAAGATCATGTAAACATTTTGTACCTATTCATACATTACTTTTTGCGGTAACGATGGCGATTATATATCGTTGAATTCACTTCTATTAGTACAAAGTAACATAGAAATTTTCAATACACAAAAATACTTTGTAATAGTAGATTATACAGTTGGTTGATAATGTTAATAGTTTATGTTTATTCCATTAGTACATATTTTGAAAACGAGTGACGTTAGGAGCGAGTTTTCAAATTTGTACAAATGCAATAAAGCAAATTCGCACGAATGCAAAAAAAAACATAATAAACGATTTGCATTCGCTTCTTCTTTTGTAACAGCATTACAAATTTATAAAAGAATCCAACTTAATTTTGGGAAACTACTTTCTTGTAACGTCATGGGTATTTGACATTTGTGCGAGAAAACGGTGGTTGGCAGTTCCGTTTACTTTTACCTCCCCACAATTCTCTTTCTACGATTGGCTGAACGTGTGATGGCGCACTCATTCGTGCCGTAAAATGCTAATATGTCATCATTTGTGCCGTAAAAGGCTCTTTTATGAACGACTTCTTGCAACAGCAGAGGTCCTTATAATGCTGGCATTCAAAAAAAGAAGTTTAAAGCGTCGGTGACGCCTCATTCAGCTAGTAACAAATATTTTAGACTACTCTATAAATATCACCTGTGACACCAATATCACGGCTGCTCAATACAGCCTACAATCTGAGTAAACACAAGAAACTTGTGCTGGTTTAATTATAACTTAAAATATTGAAAAGGAAAGTTATTTCCAGCATTAAAATTTTAATTAGCTTTTTGTCTATATATTTTTCAATTTTATCAAAATGTATTTGGATCTTTATTGTAAAGACAGAAAACTGTTCTGCGATGACGCAAAATAGTAACGTAATAATTTATGATGAAGATAAAGTAACAGCAACATTTCGGAAACGCTTCGTTTTGACATTTAAGCCTGAAGATGGAAATATTTTCCGAAACGTTGCTGTTAATATTATGTATCATATTACGTAATATATTGATATAAAACAGTTATCCTCAAAAATTTTCTGTCTTTAAAATAAGGGACCAAAACGATTCTGTTAGAATAGAAAACTTATTTCCAGCACCTTCCCCGAACAATCTGAAACACTCGACGCTGTCGCGTTCCCGACGGCGGCGTCGCTTCGGAGGTCAGGGCGAGCACCAAGCGGGCAGGGCGCCCGGAGCCACCCTGGGGGCGTGGGCGGGGGCGGGGGCAGGGACGGGGCGCCCCGGCGGCGGAAGGAAGCGCGCCGGCAGTTGTATTGTGCAGAGAAAACGCGTGGCCCGCCGCCCCCCACCCCCGCGCCCGGGGGCTTTCGTATTGATCGGAGGCGCCGCTCTTGAAGCGCGTCGGTGGCGCGTAAAACGCCTCATTAGCCGCCTCCGCCCCTGCCCCCGGCCCCGCCCCTCCCCCGCCCCGGACCCGCGCCGCAGCCTCCGTCACAGGCGACGACCTCTCCGGCCCCGTCTGTTTCAACGGCGCCGCCGCCGCCGGCCACCCCGCCTGCGAGCCACCCCCGCCTGCCCTGTCGCGGCGTTGCGATCGTCCCCGCTTCACCTCTCCGTTTCACCTACCACCCGCGCTTCGCCTACCATCCGCCTCGCGTCGAACGCGCTTCCATTCCACCACCACACTCCAATGCGCCCTCGCTTCTGTCCCTCCTTGCCGCCATTTACACCCCACACATTTTCATTGTAGTCTCCGCCACCCCTTATATATTCCCCGCTGTGGACTCTCAACTACTACAATCCTACACCCTCTGTCCGTTTAACGTCCCACGTTCTCCCCTCCATCCCCACCCCAACTCTCTCCCGCACCCGCTTCGTAGCCGTTACGTCCGACATCCGCTCCGCTTCCGACCCGCTTCCTACTGAGCCGCCCCGCGTTGGAATCGCACCCGATTCACATCCCCACTTCACCTACCACCCCCTCTTTACCAACTATCCGCATCGGCCTTACTTTCACTCCATCCCTCCTATCCGTTGCGCACCCGTTTCGATTATGTCTGTGTTGCTCCTTGCTTCTATGTGCACACCACCCCAAATATTCGTTGTTTCCGTCTCCCCTTCACCACTTTTTCCCATTTCTCATCTACCCCTTGTTCTACACTCTCTGTCCGTTCCACCTCTCCTGATCTCCCCTTTACCACCCATCCGCCCCAACTCTCCTCCACTCGCGCTCAACAGTCCTTCCCGCTTGGGCGAATTCTGCTTCGTTTCCGAGCCGCCTCCAAGTGCGCTGCTCCCACGTTGGGACCGACCCCCCCCTTCACCTCGCTACTTCACCTACTGCCCGCGCTTTATTTCTCCACTTCACCTTCCAAACCCACGTTGCGTACCACTCAGCCCGCATCGGCATCACTTCCGACCTACTACGTCACTTCCTTTCCACTCCAGCTGTCACTGCCGCGGTTCTTCCTTACCATCACGTGCACCCTACACATTTTCATTGCCGTGTCCGCCTCCTCTTGTATGTCCCCAACCAAGATTCGGCCTCTCCTTTGCATCAATCCTGCATCCCTTTTCCGTTATAACTGTTTGTGTTTACACCTTCACTGCCCATACCCTTCCCTCCAACTCTCTTCCGCTCCTTCTTCATAGCTGTTCCTGGTTTCACCGACTTCCGCTCCGCCACACATTGCGCCGCTCTGCGTTGTAATCGACCCCCGCTTCATCTCTTCGTTCCACCTACCACCCCTACCTTCACCTAATATCCGCTCCGCAATGGCCTCATTTCCTCCCCACGTCATCTCTGTTCTATTCCCTCTCCGACATCTCTCCCTCCTTACTTGCAAGTGCACTCCACTAATATTTCTTTGTGAGTCCGCCCCGTCTGGTATCTCACCTATCTCCCTCAGCCTCTCATCTACTCCATTCTTACACTCCCCTTCCGTTCTACCTACCTCTTTCTCTCCTTCAGCTCCCATCTCCCCTACTCTCCCTCGTACCCTCTTCATCGCCGTTCCTGCAATTTACACATCCGAGTCTCTTCCCACTGTGCATTTCCCGCGTTTCTTCTGAGCCCTGAATCACCTCTTCACTATGACTACCACCCCCACTTCATCTACTGCCCCGTATCGCCCTCACACCCTACCACCTCATCTCCGTTCCATTCCTTATCGGACTCTGCCTCGGTGCCTCGTTGCCTCCATATGCACCCCACTAATATTCATTGACGTGTCCACCTCATCTTGTAACTCATCTACTTTGCTTGAACCTCACATCTCCCCGTTCCTACACCCTCCGTCCGTTCAACCTCCTCCGTTCTCCTCTCCACGTCCCACCCGCACCATCTTCCTTCCGCTCCCGCTTCAAAGCCGTTACCGCTTTGACAGATATCCGACCCGCCTGCGTCCTGCCTCCGTCCCCATCTACTAAGTACGACCGCTCTGCTTGCACCTCATATCTCCTCTTACCTCCACTTTCACCCCAGGGCCCAGCTCTGCAAACTCCACATCACCTTTGCTCAATGAAATGCTTATTTATGAAATGCTTTCATCACGAATGTGTCTCGGACTCTTCCGCGTCAAATATTCACAGTAGATTGCACGTTTGGTACTATAACATGAGAGACATTTGGAATAATTCAAAACATTAATTTTCTTGACGACTTTATATAGAACAGCTTTGTAGTCAATTGAAAATCTGTATGTTATTAAATCTCATAAGTTTCATCTAATACAAAATTTTAAAATTTAGTAAAACTTAAAAATAAAGTCAGCATATAAATTCATATATATGCTGACTCAGTACTTACTTCGTGAAACACATGCTGTTATTTCCAGTTGGTATATTCCTTTCTGGAAAGTACCTGAACTTATTCATTTCATTGAATAGGCTACAGATTGTAAAGAATGATTAAAGAAAAACAAAATTCTGTATTCAATTTTGGAAAGCTCACGACACTTTTAAGTATATTTTATATCAGTACTTGACCATCATCTAGAAATATCTTGCCGAAAAAGTGTGGCACTTGTTAAAACTAGGAGTAATTTTTCACACATTTCATAGGATACTGAAAAAAAACTACATATTAATGGCTTATGTTTTTATGTGTTTTATTTATCTGGAAACTAAATAACGCATAATATTCCTGTCTACAAAGGCATATCACCACAATTTCTGTCCTTTCCCTGTGACGCCAAATTTCGGAACACACCGAGCGCAACGTTTGCCGCCAAAGCAACACGCTTCGGCGCCGCCGCGAAGCCAGATAACATCACGACACGACGCGCAGAGGACGACACCCGCCACTTTCCACGTCACCCCACACCGCTTCCTCCGCCGCCAGCACTATTACCTACGTCCCGGCCACGGTCTTCATTCCTTTCCGCCACCCACGCCTCCACCCTGCCCGTAATTCCTGCTCGTTCACCTCCCTCTCACGTCCCGCACGCGCCGGGTACACAACCCGCACACGACTTTCACACGTTCCTAGCACGAGTACTTCTGTCTCCCTCTGACTAGGATTCTTTCTATGCCAGATTTATCGATATATCCATAATATTGAAAACCATAAACACCGCTACGCGAGCGCACAACAAATGTTCTTAATCTGGAATAGTACCATCATTGTCATCCTCATCCATGGGACCAATATGAAAATTCTGGCCACTGTATCTATGTGTCATTTCCAGCGTCGTATCTTTGGCTCTTTTCAAATAAACAACTTTTCCAGTTATTCTCTAATCGTGTCTTCTTTCACGCCATTCGCTGTTATCGTCATCTCCGCCCTATCGTTTTCTTTTTCTCCAGCACTGTTTACAGCACCGCCATTAAGGACCGAACAATGGAAACAGGAACATTTAAAAATGACCAAAATTTTGTAATTAGGTTTCATTAATTTAATATGGAAAACAGAATAGATTTTATTCACAGGGGGAAATGTGGCAACCGAAAAACCGTAGGAATGAAAAAACGTCGTCCCATATTTAGCGACATAAATTGCATGAAGAACATTTCGCCTGCAGAAGTGAATTCTTTTACTTTACTAAAAAATAAAATCGTAGATTTTGTTGGTGAAAACACAGACATTTTTTATTGACTAATTATTTCCTCAGATAAGTTTTCTACAGTAGAGAGACTTCTATAATTTATGTTTGTATATCTTGCTGTTTGTTTTGTGGCGTGGCGGGGTAGAGCGCCGCTGCGGCGGGCCGCTTCGGGAAACCCGCTCCTAAGCCAGAAAGGGGATGGGGGTGGAACGCGGCGGCGCCTCGCCGGCGCGCGCCGGGCAGGGAAATCCCGGCACCCAAATAACTGGGAGAAAAGGGCGCGCGCGGGCCCGTGTCTGGGTGATGTCAGTTGCGCCCTGGAGAGGGCTGGCCAGCGAGTCGAATGACGCCCGCCGCTTGTAGAGTGGGGGCGAGCCGACGGATACTTAAGGCTGCGCCGACACGCGCCTCGCGGGATACGCAGGGTGTCGAAAGACGGGTGGTATCTCCAGTGCTATCTTTGCACGTGATCTTCAGGTCGAAGATCGGTTTTGGCGTCAGGCCATGTAACTTCTGTAGTTACGGGACTCTACGTCCGACAGCTTCGCACTTCGCGTTGCTTTTTCCTGCTCTCGAACAATGGTACTGGGCTAGGCCTAGGGACGGTCGCGGGGTTTCGCGGCTAAGGGAATTGAAAGATTGCCAAAGGGTTAAATTTTGTATAATAATCTTTGTACTATAATTGTAAATACATTGTAAATATCAAACAGAAACAGTCGTCTGTGTTATTCTTTTTCAGTACGTCACAGTTTAGTACGGAAGGTATCTACAGTTCATGGATATTTTAGGAGATGCAAATGTTTTCGTATATTATTTATTCCATAAACTAGTGGTTGGCACATATAATTGAAATAAAAAACTGATAATTGCAAGACAAGACATGCAAACACCGCACGTGAAGTTAAATCATATATGGTTTGGCAATTTTACGTTCTCTTTTAACACAATTTCAATAACACATTAGTTCATCTCAAAAACCACTTCTCCCGTTTTGCAAATGCATCAAACAATTAATGAACGCCGCATTTACGTTCTCCAGTATCATCAAATAATTAATAAATCTTACGTTCACGTTCTGCAATCGCATCAAATAAGATTAACGCCACGTTTGCGTTTTGAAATCGAACCAAATAAGTAATGAATACCACATTTACGTTTTGAACTCTCATCAAATAAGTAATAAACCTTACTTTGCGTTTTGCAGTCACATCAAATAAGTAATAAACACCACGTTCGCGTTTTGCATTCATATCAAATAAAAATTAACGCCACGTTTGAGTTTTACAGTCGCATCAAATAAGTAATCAATGCGACGTTCGCGTTTTGCAATTGCAATATATATAAGCAATCAACGACACATTATCATAATTCAATCGCATCAAATAAGTAATAAACACCATATTCGTGTTTCGCAATTGCATCAATTAATAAACGCCACCTTTCTGTTTTTCAGTAGCTTCAAATACGGATAAGTAACACACGCAACGTATCGAATCGAATAAGCAGCGAACACCACGTTCGCGTTTTGCAATCCCATTAATTAATGAACGCCATATTTGCGTTTTGAAGTCGCTTCAAATAAGTAATAAACGCAACGTATAGAACCAAATAAGTAACGAACGCCACGTTCGCGTTTGCAATCACATCAAATCAGTGACGAGCGCCACATTCACATTATCCAGTCTCCTCAAATAATTAATAAACCTTACTTTCGCGTTTTGCAGACACATCAAATAAGTAAACGCCACGTATCGCATCAAATAAGTAACGAACGCCGCGTTCGCGTTCTGCAATCGCATCAAATCAGTGACGAACGCCACGTGGCAAAGTGCTCGGTCGCACTGCGCGACATCGGCGACGTAGGCGTCCGCGACAATGGCGCCGCCCAAGGACCGGTGGCTCGTGAGAGCATTGTTCGTCCGGAAGAAAAGGGGTCTATCGACGTAAGGTGGGGACAAGGGTGTCCCGCGCCGCCCGCTCCCTTGTGTCGAGTTGAAAACGCGTGCTGAAGAGGATTTTGCGGAGAAGAAAAGGAGAGAGAGGCGCGGCGAGAGAGGGGAAGAGGATGAGGCCGTTTGTTGGTTTAGTTGGTGACACGTGTGCGAGATAGTGAAAAGGCGTTTGATGGTCGCAATTCGCGCCTCAGGAGAAGTCTTTGCTAAAAAGAAACGCTGAGCTGTGTTCTCCCGTAGCAGCACAATGCCCGAGGGCTAATGGTGTGTGCAGTTAGATGATGTGCTAGATACCGCGCGACGAGCAGTTTGGCATGTCTAGAAGAAAATGGCAGCGTAAAGAGGCAATCAGGACATTATTCACAATGAATATTTTCCTCAATAAAGCATGTTTGCCTTTGGAGTCGTAGATAAAATGGTAGAGCGCATACTTTATAGTAACTCAAAAATCGAGAATTCTTTTTGAAACTAGCTTCGCCGTCAAGGTAGATACGGTGACACTTCGAGTTTTGTCATGCTGCTTAATGCATAAATACAGACCATCTTACTCTTCATTAATAATAGTTAATTAAGTTTTTCATACGTTCCAAATGTTAGAAACTTTCGTTTCATCGTTTCTTGCTATCAAAAATCCAATTATTTCCAGGATTTTTTCAGTAATATTAGAAGCATAAAACTATTTTTAAATCTTACGTATTATTTATAACAAATCGAATTCCTTACGAAATTGAAGATATAAAACTTTAGCACGTTCCCTCAGAAGATAATACTTTTTGGCAAAAACACTAGAACTTTTATGTGAGACTTTCTGTATGTAAAATTATTTTGTTATTTCGTGTAGTTCCTTCTTCTGTGTAGTCACCGTGTAGTTACTTTGTTTTGACCTTATTGGAAATCTGGATTGGTTTATGTATCCTAATCAGGACTGGTGAAACTTAAAGATGAAAGAAAATTGTAAAAGAAGAACTAGGTAGTTGCCGCCCACACAATTTAATATAACTCACCCAACTGCTTCCCAGCTACATCAGCGAATTGCCGGTCGATACTCACCTGAAACAAAGAACACAGAACGTTACTTTGGTCGGTGGACAAGTTTGAAACTGGAACGGAAGCGGGGAGGAAAGTGGTGAACTGGCACAGCCGTAGAAAGCCTCTGTAGACTATTATTCGCCCATTCACCAAGTCACTAGACACACTCCCGCGAACGAAGCCAAACCCGCATGTAGGATAAGAGAAAGAAATCTCGAATTCGAACCATTGATTTGTTGTGGTTTCCCTATGTATTTCTTATTTACAGTGTGTCTCATATTAAATGTTACAAACTTCTATGCCATGTAGAGGGTGCAAAATGATTACTTTTTACCCACGAACATTTAGTGGGAAATTTCAAATAATGAAATTGAATATGTTATATTTGCTCCTGAATGCCCGGCAATCCTGTATTCTTTTTATACAATCTTGTATGTGTATGTGTAACACATATTTTATTTTTAAAAACTTACAATGAAAAACATACTACATTCATTTTATGTGATTGAGTCATGAAATAATATTTTTCTTCGTACTGGAGTTCAATAATCGAAATTTGTTTCCAAGATGTTGTACGTGTATACCACTAAACGTTCGAGAGATAAGAATAATTCGTATAAGAATAATTTTGATATTCCGTAGGAGTGATATCCAGGAGATGGAGGAACAGTGCATAGTCTAAATAGGTCATAAATATGCCATTAATTGAGCAAATTTGATGTAATAATTTACGCTAGGGATTATGATTACTAAATATATTATCAGTGAACATAACACATTTAATGTGCGATAGTATTCTTCTTTGTGTCATTTGTGACACTTTGATATAAAAAAAATTCGCTGGCTAGAATGTCTTTTGATGGCTTATCTTCGGCCGTGGAGTTACGCGATTCTCTCAAAATCTGAAGGAACGGGAAAAGAAATCCCCATGTTTTATGAACATGTAGGTAGAGCATTCTTCCACAAAATTATTTTGGGGAATAACTATTGCTCAATAGCGTTATGTCTTTATTGGTGAATTTACATCACAGAATATATGTTGATTAAAAGTGCTTGATAACTACATAATATTTTTAATTTATTTACACTACAAATTTCTTTTGATTACAAAATGCAACTGAACTGTGAGATATTCTTATTTTCTATTACGGAATATTTGTTGGCCTAAGGTTGCCAAACACCAACCGTTTTGTGCGCCTTTATGTGTCATTTTGGCTCACTGCTCTACGTAATGAAGATGAGGGAACCGACGCCCCATCGCCACCGGAACCCACCCACTTTTCCAGCAAACTTTTCTTATCGGAGGCGCCGCCGTCGCGTTCTCCGCTCGCGCTTCTATCTGCTCTTCACGTTTCATTTCCTTAAATTAAGTAGGCCTTCACAGTTATTTCACAGCCTCGGACGCTGCGGATCCCTGAGAAAGACAGTGATAAACGCTTCGGCGTCTCTCCGGCTCCTAAGGCTTCTAAGACTGACACTGTGCAGGGTACGTGGGGCACTCGAGAGGCCCTGGGAAGTTTGGGTTCTCTGGAGAATATTTGTCGTTGCTGAGGACGTGCAGGCATACTAGATCCTGTGGTGCACTACGTGCTGCAGATCAGCGAATGGTGAATTTTGTTCAGTGAGCATATGGATAAATAATTATGATATCAACATTCAGAAATTTTTTTTTGTTTTATGTTAAGCGAAAGTTTCAGCCAACTTTATAGACCTCTTCAGAGCTAAATAATGTAATAAATTACTAACTAACAACGTCTAAAAGTGAGTAACTATGTTTTTTAATTTCATAACGTTTCTTAATTTCCTAATATGAACTTTCAATATTTAGAAAAAATGTGTGTGGAATATTCGACGCTTGCCAGTGTCTACGCGTTTTTTTCACTGTAATACCCCAACTAGTTATTTAGCACTTACATTAAATAAATAAATTTTTACCATAATCATTTGTTTCTCGAAGCCTGTCTGCAGTTGTACAAATACATCATTCACTTGTTCTCTTCTTATCGTCCATTCTCCTACGTTCTTTCTTACGCATATTTCCGCATTTTCTCTCGAATACTGGAGAGATTTTATCCCATTTAGTAACCATTCTTCCCGTATTATCTTGATTCCACGTAATATGTTAGTAACGTTATGACTTAGAACACGTTTTTGCACTGTTTTAGTAAATCGTCACTTTTAACCCTCGTAACTTAATGTTCACTTTAGTAATAAACGGTTCGTCATTGTACACGCAAGCTTTACGCCAGCCAATCGGAGGGACCTCTCCGCCAATCACGGCGCACCTGCCCCACCCGAGCGCCCAGTCAGAACAATACATAATACTGGATGCACACAATATCATGTCACTGCCCTGAGGAAGCCTACGACATGTTAGGCGAAACGTCGGCCTCTCTGCCAACGACGCGGCATCATCCGGACAGCCGAGAAGTAAGGTTCGTCATAGATTTGTTACTCTTTCCCTCATATGTAGAGCACGAGTTTTCGTTGCGTTGTTCACAGTAAGTCTCACAATTGATCATAGACAAAAGCGTTATTCAAATAAACCTTCTCGTTGCTTTCTGAGTCTTTTATCCATTTGTTTTAGTATTCATTTCAACGACCCAAATTGTCTGTTTCTTTACTCCAATTGCCGTATTCCCTACTAGTTCTTTCGGGCATCCGCTCGTTACTCCATTTGTAACCACTCTATTTATTTTCTTTTCGTATTTCTACCAGCTTTTCTTTAGTTTCTTGGGAAATCCCACTTCAATGACATACTTTAACATTATCTCGTACCTTTGAAATCACGTAATTAGTTGAAGCCAATCACCGAAATGAGGCAATGTAGGGAATCATTGACTTTACGAGATAAGTGCCATCGAAGGCACGTGCAAACTTACTTGAAACTTCTACACTTACTTGCAAACACACGTGCACATCTTTGATGTGTTCAGTTTGTATTTATATTTAGTACTGCACTCTATTTACTGTTTCCAACGCACTACATACTTCTTACTCTTATGCTGCTACCGACACTAAATCCATGCGTGCATACATAATTGAAAACATCCGCTTACAATTTGTATCACCAACTCGGATTCTATTTCCCAATCTTTGTCAATATTCTCGCTCAAAATCCATCGCTTTTAGTCTTCATTTTCTCCTGTTCATTCTGTCCGCAGCTATTCGCACTCTCATTTTCTCTCGATCATTTGCGCTTCTGTTTCAGCCTAATGCCGACGTCTTCCCCTTGGCGTTCTTTCTCGCGATAAGACCGGACGCTTAGCTAGAAAGCACATTTCATTAGTTAGAAAGTTGAGATTGTGGCGTTAATTAAGCTAATTTACTTTCACCGAAATAACGGTGGTTCGAGGAGACAAAGTGCGGGAAGGGGGAAGGCGTGTGTTGTAGGTCCCAATGTTCTCGGCGGGAACCCTAACCCCCGTTTCTGGACGAGTACTCCAAGGGCCCTCGGGAGCGAGGGTGACGTCGACCGAAAAGCGGCTTCCCTTCGAGTGAAGGGCCTGCCCTTCTCGGGTGATGGCACGAGAGTGTTTCTGCAAGTGACAGCGGTTTTTGCCTCGAACGCCCAAGCAGTAAGCATGGTGTTAGAGTGCTCAAAGTGATTACAATTTAATTTATTTGTGTGCCTTTACGTACCCCAGAGGGCATGGAAGGATTAATGCATAAGCAAAGCACATACTTTCAGCCCTCGTCACATAGGGATCCCGAATTAACTTTCGATTACATCAGTGCAAAAATATGTAAAAATACTTTGAATATAAATATTTGCACTTAAACATTATAGTTTATATTCATTCTATGTTTCTTATATTTATTTCTTATTTTAATTATATTATGAGGGCTCATAGCCATCACCTTCAGATATTATACAAACATACGGTCCTGCATAGGAGTAGCTGGACAGGCGTATGGGATATTTCCTATTGGCTAGTTGCAAGAATGTTGTGCCTCCTTCAAATTGACCTCGTGATGCATTGAATCTGAAATTTGATGTAGTTTATATATCCGTTTTTGTGTTATTTTATTCATTTAACTATTTATATATTTATTGACATACTGACTATAATATTTACGTGATATCTAAAATATGAGCTAAAACACTCGAATGATAAGTCAGTAACAACAAAAAAATCTTTTGCTTGTTTAAGTGAATTTTATGCGTGTTTTGGATGAATTAGGTCTCAACTAAATTACACTGAGTATTCCTACTTTTATGTAATCGTTTCGTTGCTTTTTATAACCAATTATATGAAATTAGTTGGTTAAAATTATATTAGCTAAGAAAACTTTATCTTTGAGATGAATAAACTGTCCCACTGTATGTTATCTGTTTCACATTAACATAATTGATTAATAATGGCATCTTCCCATTGTTGTAAGCGTAATCCGGACTGTTTTTGTTATGTGTGTGGCATTTTCCTGGGATTGAAAGCATAGAATAAAGGATCCTAACATCTTCTGCTTAGCATACAGTTCATATTTGGGTATGCCTGTGGGAAACCAAGACAAGAACTGGGCACCACAAATCGTATATGGATGTTGCATATCCACTCTCGAGTCCTGGTATAGAGGAGAAAACAGAAGAATAAAATTTGGTGTGTCAAGTATTTGGCGAGAACCAAAAGATCACCTCTCCAACTAAAAACGCTCTCCAACAAAAATACATGACTAAGTGTAAGAACATGGAATATGGAAATAGAGAATTCCCTAAATGGAAAGAAAAAAACATAAAGAATATTTACAAAAGAAAACAGAATAATCTACAGCAAACTATAAAGAGAAACAATTAGACTCGTAAAATAGTAAGACCAGCCCACCAACAATCCTGGGACAAATTAATATCCAACGTAGAAAACGACATAGACAAGAAATAGCTTATAAACTTACGAAGAAATTAAATAAAACAGAAAGAGGTACGGTACGTCTCCACACTATCGACAAAGAGGAGTGGATTAATAACTGTACAAATCTATGAGTAAAACAAGGACCTGAAACGATAAACAACTCCATAAATGAATTTGGAGGAGGTGGTCCGCACCGAGGAGATCATATAACACTTAAAGAATTACATGAAAAATAGAAAAGCACCAGGTATAGACGGAGGAAATATAGAACTGATCAAATTTAGAAGACTTCTCCTAGAATTCAGACTCTTAAATCTGATAGGATGGTCAGAAAAACGTAAAGTGGGAATTCCTTGTTGAGCAGGAAAATATTATAATGCCTCCCCTCCATATTAAACTTGGACTCATCTAGCAATTTGTAAAGGCATTAGATTCAGCATCAGATGCAATGAATACCTCAAGAATGTGATCCCCAAACTCTCAGAATCTAAGATAAAGATAAATAATTTTTGTGGACCCCCAAGAAAAAAAATTACTTTGTGATGACACTTTCATCAGTAAACTTGTACCAGTTCAAAGAAAGACCTGGAAGACCTTAGGAGATGTTGTGAATTGTTTCCTAGGTAATCAGAGAATGGACAATTACAAGGATGTAGTAGAAGGTCTTTTGAATGACTATAAATCAATGTGGTACAGGATGTTTCTAAAGTTGCATGTACTCCACTCACATCTGGATGTTTTCAAGTTTCATATGGGTGTATATGCAGGGAAACCGGGTGAAAAGTTCCATCAGAACTTACTATTGTTTGAAAGAAGGTACCAAGGACAGTATAATGAGGGGATGCTTGGTTATTATATCTGGGGACTGACCAGAGAGAATGATGTAACGTACAAAAGGAAATGTAGAAAGACAAGACATTTTTAAGCACACTGTACGTGATATGTGAATATTTTCATGTACTTTAACACTTTTATCATATATATTTACTGCATTTACATTTTTCCAAACGTTGTATTTAAGAATTTCTTTTGTTTTGTTTCATGGGTATATGTAAACGAGTATTCATTGTTTCAAACATACGTATTTTCTTCAAATTAAGAAAATCGATGCCATTTCCCTAAAAACAATTTCCCATATGAAAAATTGTGCTTACATAGTGTCTTGAAACATACTGCATCAGAAACAACAAAAAAATTAACTTAAACAAAATTTTGTTGCATGGTGTAATGTACAAATGACAGTAATTATATTTACTTACACTTTGATTTTGACTGAGTTTATTTTATATTTTTAAAATCCAGGTAAAAATGGCATGTATCGCCTCTTAGTAAATTTCAACCTCACTCTAGGATCAGTAAAAAAGTTCTTGATTCCAATGTTACATCTACTAAATACGTATCTGCTATCACAGCACACTTCTACACACTCTACATGAGTGACTGTCACAATGTCCGCAGAATTCGTGTCACTGTATGTTTTATAACGATCCTCTGTTACCGTTTAATGTAAAGTTTTCTTTACGAGAGAGGAACGAACGTCTCTGATTATGTATTTTTACTTTCTTCTTTATTACTTAATATTCTCTTTAGTTCTATTCTGCCTTTAACTCATAATTTGACAAATACTGCCACGGTTGTTACAAATGTTAGATGAACGTGTTGCCTTGTACAAAATGTATGTTTTGTGTCTTCACTTTCCTCGTATTTCCGTCATGTTCTGGCTATCTAAGGTGGATTATGCAAATACTCTGAATGTGTAAACGTGTTTCTACTTAGTACACGAGTACCAAAATGTTAAAGAAATTGAACAACACAATTGCATTATTCACTGGTAAGACACGTATTACTTTGAGATGGTGCCTCCATTTTATTTTTAGTCTCGCCTGTTGCGAGGTTGTATTTTAACAGTGAAATGTTAAACACTTTCAGGCAAAATTATATTACTGTATGCGTACTTTTCTTCCTTCAGTTATCATCACCGTTCGCACGTATGATAAACGGAGACCGTCGCAAGCGACGATCAAGAACAAGCAGCGGAGGCAGAAAGGGCAACTGGATATCCAGTGAGAGCAGCGTCGACCTGGTAAGGAAACGGACATGAGCTACACCATTGTTCCTAGCCACTCCCAGAGATGAGCAACCCGCACGCATCGCGTTGCCTCCACGCCGTAATGAAGTCGGGGAGATACAGCCTTTGCAGCCTGGCCACAAGCATAACTTGAGTGTAAGACGGGTTGCTTGCGTGCAGCTGCGCAAGGCACACGTGCGAAATACGCGTTGGCTGTGTACGTTAGATAAGTGTGAAGAGTTGTGTACAATGTGTCCGTGTCACGCCATGCTTCTCTCATTAATATTCAATGCGATATTTCCCTAACATAGGCGCTGTGAGGGTCAAATGGTTTGTTCACATGCTGTAAACGAATGGTTTTATGTCGTACCTTTTATTTCCGCATTTTCGACCGCAAGAGTTCGCAATTGCAGTGACGAACGATAATGCAGTCATACATTAACCTCGACATTATATTATTTGTGAGCCAGATTTACTTGAGTTAATCAGGATACTCTAGAATTGACGATGTCCTTAGTTTTATTTTTAAATAATTTTTGTGTACATGATATACTGTTATTTCAGAATCAATTGATCTAATATGAATGTGAGTTTATTGTACTTAAAATTCAATCCCACTATAGCTTCTCATTTAATAGCAATATTTCGGTGTAATTGATGCAAAGATGAGTTTAAAAATGTTCTAGCATTTGAATGTAATGATTAGAGTCAACAATTGTATAATATATATATTTTATTTATTCAAATTATTTAGACTTTTGTGTTGTGCGCCAAACAACACGTAAATGAATTACGCCCATGTCTCACTTCCATTCCATAGATTCATTTTCTCAACTTTTTTCTTGTATAGATTTTAAAACTTCCATGTAGTATCCAGAAATTATATTTTTTCTTTCTTCATCTTTATTCAGATTTTTGATTTGAAACTTTCAAACATTGTAGATACTTTGTTCTTTAAATAATATTTCTTAGAAATTTGGGTATACTTTCTTTCAAATAGTTTAGGTTATTGAAGAGCGTTAAACCCCTAGAGAGATTTGTTTTCGTTGTGACGAAGATCGCCTTATAAAAATGCATCAGCGTATAGTGTGACACAAAAAAAGTTGATTTAAACTTCTAAGAAGATAATGCGTATAAAATCAAGTCGACACAGAAGTGTCGTATAAAGTCAGGAATTCAATATAAACTTATTTTCCTCTGTTTATGAGTCCGAGTTGTTTTCCTGTCGTACGTGTTACATTTCAAAATGTGTCGATTTAACGACAAGCTGGAGTATTTTATTCATCCACGCTTATCAAATTTCTCCGATGCGTATTTGCTGAAATCCAAACAGAGAGAGTCGAGCGTCAGAACGGCTGCATGGCATGTTTTAGTGTGAGATTGGACACAAATCCGAGATGCCTTTTATTTGTAAATATTTCACCGTCACCGGCAAACAATGTCGAAACACAATAACATAGCGATAAGGCAATATACCATTCACTCATTCGATATATCACCGGGTATTGGCACAGATACGACTAAAAGGCTTTATTATATACAGCTCGGAATCTCTCTTGACATACCTAGAGTATCAATGGTACACTTAATACAATTCTGACAATGAGTAAATTATTGTCATTAAATTTTCTCCTTAAGAAATTTATTTTAACATTCACTAGGATCTACAACTTACACTACATTTAGTAAATATTGTGTGCCTATAAGTTAGATACTGCGATTTTTACGAGAAAACTATTGGAAATGCTCTTTTTACAAAATCGTTTCCTCTTCTTAGTGTTATTACTCAACAATTACCCATATTTTTGAAACAAAAACGAGCAAGATATCATTTGAAGTTTTACAATTGAATGACTGTATGCAGAAAACATCCAAGGCATACTAATTAATGTAGTAGAAAAATGGCTTGGAAGGTTGGTTCGTATCTTAGAATTTCCAGTAGCAAAGATGCACACCAAAAATTAGATACATGTAGGATGTTGCTGTAAAAAAGTTGGAAAAGTTGTACGTTTGCCCTACACAGAAAATAGAAAATCCACAACATAGTTTTATGAAATTTAATTAATTACTATTTTACTAAATTTAATAAAATTACTATTCACTTTGAACCCAGTTCAATGTTTTTATGAAAATGAGACGGAAATATAGGTCGACGCCGAACCACACCATCCTTCGGGAAAATAATCATTGCTATCTCCAAGGATCCAAACATTCACTACACTAACGGGGCCATGCTCATTAATGAACATTGCACATGACGTACCCGAATATCAATAAATCAATCAAACTGGCTGGGTTTCAATCCCGCTGGAGAATATACGTAGAAGAGGAACGCACGGCGAAGTGATAGTATCACCTAAATCTCAATATCCAACGAGGAAGGAACATCATCACCTCCTAGGATGAAGCATTTGCTACACTAACAGAATTCATTAACATCGCTGGTGAGTACGAAAGGAAATTCCTAGGGTGCCAGCCCTGATGGTGGCAGGATTTCAACACTAGCTATGTCAACGTCAGCCGCTGTCTAGAGGAGAATTCTAGGCTTTGGTCTGGTCGGTAGTTTTACGTAGTTTCTCCGATCAACACTACACGAGTCAGTACCCTAACAAACGGGCCACGGACCGCGCGCGCTCTATTCTTTGTCCTATCCTCTCCCCTTACAGTTACATACACTAGTAGTACGCACTTGTGGAGAGACCATTGGGGAGTTTATAGCTAGTTCTGGCTGTGGCGGTGCTCCACTGGTGGGAGCTACCTCGTTGAGAAAAATTCCGGAAGTTGACGTGTGACGCAGGATCGCACCATCCAGCGTGAGAAAATCATCGCCACCTCCCATGATAAGCCCAATAAACATATATGATGCTATTGACCATAGGAGTTGACGCGCACGCAAACACTAATCAATCAGTCAAACAATCAATCAAACAAACAAATCATCACAGTTGACTCGTCTGGAAACATCAGTCACTCGAGATTTTTTCATCTTTATCTTAAGAGACGTGTGAGACTCAACGCGGGTCTTTTAGCTTCCCTTCTAGAGTTCCTAGATAAAGAGAGTAGCGCAACCGCCGCCATTTAATATCCTCTCACCCGACAACCCAGTCAGACACCAATCAGGAACTGAAGGGAAATTATAACACTTAGTGACGTTACGAGGATTTTCAAGAATATTGATATTTGTTTCGGATATTTTCATGGTTCTCAACATACAGAATACTACACAGTTCCAATTTTCCTGACACCTGGACATAAAATGGCGGGATCGGTGGAACAATAGAAGGCGCTCGTCTCTGCATCTTTACTTCGGTTTTTCTTGCTTGACGCGTGGGGGGGTGTCATCACAATGGAATATCTCACGGTATTTCGCGTCGTTCTCGGTTGCGCCGCTAGGAATCGTTTGATCGCGACTGTATCGAGCAGTGCTTGCGATCATGCGACTCCTAGCGGCACAATCGAGAATAACGCAAAATACCGAGAGATATTCCATTTTGATGACACTACCCCCCACGCGCCAAGAAAGAAAAACCGACGTGTAGGGACTCTACTTCCCCCCGGCCGCGTGGTGCCCCGCAGGGGTCCGCGGAGCGTCCGTAGGCGGCGGATCAAGCAGCGCGGGCAGCCGCGGGCAAAGGCGCCGCTGGGGCCGGCGGAGAAAGGGAGAAAGGACGCCGAGCCGCGGAGGCGGAGCGGAATTCCCAGCCGCGCCGCGTCGCGCCGCACAGCGCGCGTGTACCAGGTAATCGGTTTTGCAGCCCCTGGGTCGCGATGACAGAGCCCTCGGGGGACTGCGGCCGCCGCCAACGCTCCCGGCCTCCCGCCCCACCCTCCGTGCGCTGGCTGCCAACTTACACTTTGCAAGCGCTTACAGGTGTTTGAATTGTTGGAGGATGAAGGAAAATGCTTTAATGAGGGATTTATTAGCTGATTCAATAGGTTTAATGTTCAGTTTATTTTGTTATTATTATTTTGTTCAGTTTTTCAATATTTCATCTGTTGACTTAGAAATCCAGTCAGCCGTTTCCGATACAACTCACTAGCGATGATTCGATGTAATTGATTTATTTATTCGTTATTTTGTTTCCTGGTGCGTCGACAGCGTTGGTCATTTAGTTCCGTAAGTGTAGTTTATTATATTCCGGGAGGCGTTGGTATTCCTTATTGGACTGTGAGATCCGGCGCCGATCTACGAGTTGTTTCTACTCCAGGTATCTCTTCCAGTTGTTGTTGGGGCACCGCCCTAACTAGGACAAGCTGGCTGCTTCCGACTGATCTCCCGGCATGAATTCTAATGTAGTACGTGTAATGTATGCGGGAAAAGAAAGAGAAAGCATAAGGAGTGAAGCATTCCGCAAAGTTCGTGGCCTCTTTCTTAAGTAACTGTTCCAGCATTCGGAGAACTACTGAAAACTTCTCATCAGAGGAACTCAACAAAGCAACGATTATTCTCCTATAATCTGCTGATTTTGAACCATTTACCTAGTTGTCGAAAATTCTCCAACCTCGGGGTCCCGACACTTGATTATTGCATCCTGGAATTGCCCGAATGGAATAAAATTTATTGGAAGATTATATTAATTTGCTCAGTATATTCTCCTTCCTTTTGCTGTAATTCCAATATAATAATTCAAATTATTTATTTTAGGATGGCCTATAATCCAGACATAACATATTCTGGATGATTTTTCTTTGCCCATTAGTTACGCGCGGGCTTTTTTTCTGCTTGTAGTTTTTGTGCCTCTAATGTATTTCGTGTTGTATCTTGATAGAGTTTTGTTCATCTATTTTAGATTTGAATTCAGTCGATTTTCTCCGCATTATTTACGTTTAACTCTCAGGCTTATTAACTTTTGGTCACGTTTTGATGGAGTCAAAGAGATTTCATATACCTCCGAAAGGTAGACACAATTAGGAGCAAATTGTGTCTAGAGGATGAAATTTATCACCATTAAAACTGATAATTTTCAACCCCTCTTTACGCCCGAAAAAATTGTAAATTGTTTCTAAAACCCTTTATCATTTTGAAAAACTCACATGTTGACACAGATGGTCGGCAATAAATCATCAGATATAAAGACATAAGATTTCACCACGTCTCAAACATGAATAGCGATGCCCACACATTATCGCAAGCGAACCACCTAAGCTTCTTTGCGGTGAGAATTCCTTAGTTCACGGCGAACTGAGAGAAACGTGTCCGTCGTGAAAGACCTTTCCATATGCGCAGTCGTTAAGCGCTATCTCGCGACGGTTTTACGCGACCGGAAACGTATCCGTTGATGGAAAACGGCCATCAAGTTGGCCACTGCCACGGAGCGTGGGAGGCGAAATGCTGGCAGCCGCAGCCGCCTGCCACCTTCCACACCAAACTGCCGAGAACGTGGGGAGATAAAAAGAAAATGGCTGGATAGGTGGCACATCGAGAAGGTGAGGAAGAAAATGGAAGAATGAATTGATGTATAAACATGAAGAAACATCGTTATTACGTTTATAATTTAAGTAAAAATAATGGATAATATTACAATGCAAAGTAAACGAATTGAAAATTATATTTAAAAGAAGTGTGGAATTTGAGTAGTTTGTTCGAATTTGTAAAAGAAATCTGAACACAGGTATCATAAATAAAATTATTGTAATTGTTGAATCACTAGAAGTGAAAGAAGTGAAATGTTGGAATATGTGAGCGTAATTATTTGATAATAGAAGACGGTAAAGTAAGGAAATTGATTTAGAGAATATCAATCTGATAAGATTACAAAAACAAGAATTTACTTCATTAAATAACTGCAAATGTTAGAGATTTAGGTTAGCATATTAGAACACACTGTACTGTGCTGTTAAATGTGTGTTCAAGTGTGTAAGTGTTGAAGTGCCGACAAAAAAGAAATCAGAGACGATCGACAATGCCAACAATAACAACGGATTGTAGCAACCACTTTATATCGAATAATAGAGAGAGTGATAGGAAGTTTGACATATATTCCTCTGTCGCCTCTACCACCTGAACCTTCTGCACATATTGCTTCCGCCCCAATTGTAAGCACCCCACCTACATCGAGTCCGCCAAGATTTCATCCGCCATTGGATCATCACCAAACCAACTTCCATTATCATTTACGTTTGTTTATCCATCATTAACGCTTTGTTACCACCTATTTCGCACCCTGGTCTTCTGTCCTGCTGCTACCACTTCCGCTCCCTCCAATCCCGCTTCCTCGGTCCAAGCTTCCGCTTTAGCCTCCCTATCATCGATATCTCTTCTACTAGCTTCCTTCTACATCCGCTTCCGTCTTCCGTCTACATTTCCCATCTCCCCCTCCTCCCCATCCATGCCTTCATAAGCTTTAGCCTTCAGTCTGTTCTAACCTCCCGCTTCGCTGTCCAACTTTGCTCCATTCTCCTCAGCTCCTACTCCTAGCCGTGGCCTCGCCTCCGAACAGGTTTCAACTCCTTTCGCAGCTCCCCATTCCCATCTGAGCCTCCACTGGTGTCTCCATGCTCTCCTCTGTGCCCACCTCCACAATCTCAGCAACCCCCGCAGCCCCCATCCCTTGCCCAACCTGAATCTCTGCAGGCCCCCGCCCCTTTGAATCCAGGTACCATCTTCACCTCGCCCCTCTCACAGGCTATTTTCACTTCATTATTCGCTTCCGTTACCTCCGTTTTCCCCACTCCACACCGCCCGCATCATCACATTAACCCCCTGCGTTTTCCCCTCCGCGAGCACCTTAACCCCTCGATCCGAGATTCCCTCTTCACCCCTCTTCGCGCCAGTCTCTGACAACTTGCTGCAATCAACTCCTTTACCTCCCACTTCCCCACTACACCGATCCTTCCTCTTTCCTACAACTTCCTTCCGCCTTTGCGTCTGCGCTTACTTCAGTCCCCGCCTCCCGCTCCGCCTCAAACCTCGGTCTCTCGGTTCTAAACCAGTCCGCACCCATTCCTATTCTGACCTTATACTCGCCCCAGTCCCCGTCTCCATTCCCGTACTTACATGTTCCAGCTCCACACACATCGCATTCGCGGTCTCTATTTTCCCTTCAACCTTCGCTCCGCCCTCCCCCTTCACAGCCTCCTCCCTTCTCACGGCCCCCGTCCCTCCCCAGTCCCGCTCCCGTCATAACGCCGCACATCTCCCGCCTCCGACCAATCCCAGTCCTAGTCCCCGTCTTCGATATCGCTACCTCCCACTACTCCACTTCACGCCGTCCATATTTTCGCATCCACTCTACTCCCACCGCCACCTCTGCGTCCTACTAAGCCCTCAGCCACTTCAATTCCGTCCCCGTCTCCACAACCACCGCTTTCGTTCACCCAGAGGCCTTTGTCCACCTCGTTTCGCTTCCATCTCCGATCACTTCCCTGTCTCAATCCCCGTTTCCTCTCACATTCCCACTCTACACTCGCCTTCTCCCCGGCTCCATTCCATTTACATGTTCGTCTCCGCACCCGCGTCTACGCTCACCGCAACCCCGGCAGCTCCGCCCCATCCCATCCACCGCCACCAAGCACGGTCCGCGCCAACGGGCCATATTCCGGAATCTTTCCGAGGCGTGCTCTTTACGAGGGGGCAGTTTATAGCAGTGCGATGACGCCCTGCCGTCCCTGGCCCAGCCCCTCCCGCGCTCACGCTCGCCCGCCGGCCGGCGCGTCCGCCCTGCCCCGACCCGCCATCCCTTCCCCGCCTCGCCCGCCCTCCTCTTCACCCGCTCAGCCCACACGCCTCGACCTCCCCGCCCTACCCGTCCTGCCCACCCGCCCAGTCCAGCTCGGTCCCGTCCCGCACGCCTGCCCCGCCCCGCCTCCCACTCCTCGCCCCCGCCCGCCCGCACCCACCCGGACCACCTCGGCCTCTCCCTTCCCCGGCCGCCTCCCCCTTCTCATCCCACCTACCACGCCCCCAACCAGCCCCGCCCATCCCACCCCGGCCTTCGTGCCCCTCTCCGCCTCGCCCGCCCGCTAGCTCAACCCGTCGCGGGAGCAGCGCCGCCGCCTCCGCCGGCGACGACGCGTTTTTACAGCACCTTCAAAAATTATTGCGTTATTCTCCATTCAGCCGAGGCCGCCGCTGCGAGGGTGCGGACGGACGCCCCCGACGGCACGCCCGCGACGCCGCACATTTCACGCCTCGGAACAAACAAGCGCGGCCCGCGAGCCGCATTCGCCTCACGCCGCGCCGGAAACAAATGCGCGACGCGGGTGTTTCTCACCGGCGCGCCGCGCCCGCGCCGCGCCGCGCCGCACGGAGGGACGGAACGCGTGCCGGGCGCGCCGAAAGAATGTTCGCCGTGGGTGAGAATTTTTTTTTTTCGAAAATTTGGAGAGTCTCGAATTAGAATTTTTTATTCGTTATTTGTTGTATATTTGACCATTGCGGTTTGGAAAAAAATGTTGGAAACCTCTACGGCTTGAAGTGGCGAAGATGATCACATTTACCCATTCTGCTGAGAAGTTGTAGATACGGAAGATACTCATGGTACAGAATGTTTTTTGAGCGTCAGAGAACCTCGAATCGATTTTTTAATTCATTGTTTGTGAGTATTTATGTGTATAAATGGTTTGTAAAATTATGTCAGAAACATTTATGAGTTAGAGGATGTCGAAGATTATTACATTCAGCCAATGAACATTTGCTGCGAAAGCATTGCTCTGCCGTTCATGGTGGAGAGAATACTATATCCTTCCGGAAAGAATTACACGTAGACTACATAGATTACACTGCATTAATGATCTAAGTAGTTGTCATTTCTGGAATCTATATTCATTCACTCTCTTGTGTTTGAATTCTGTCTTTTCAGATCCAATAAATACAGATATATTTTCAGACATAATAAATCAGAAGAAAATATTCAAGTAAAATTAAATTATATATTTAATGAAGCAATCAATAAAAACAATTGATCATATGACCAACTATACACAGAAGGTTTGGAGAGCTTCTCCCCCCAAGTAAATTTGTCAAAACGAGAGCTTAAAAAGTGCACAATCAGGAATTTTTCATTTTTACAGTAAACCCTCGTTAGCACGAACTCGCAAAACGCGAATTTTGCCGTAACACGAACACAACTTTGATCCCGGCAAGGGATTACGTTAAAAGAGACATTCATAATACTCCGATAACACGAATTTGTGCAACAGGAACTCCGATTTTTTCGGTTCTTTGGAATTCGTGTTAATGAGTGTTTACTTTATTTTATTTCGTAGAGTTACGTGGTCCCTTTCAAAATCTCGTTCTTTCATTTGTCCCATCCCCTCCTGGTGCGCTTGCCTATGTGCACAGATTACCACATGGCCCCACTGTGCGTCTACCGCCGCCGTCGCCGCCTGGCCACTGCTTTACGCGAGCGGCAGGTGAAATAGAACGCCCGCCCACGCTCTGCGGGTGGCGCCAACCCACGGCAAGGGGCGCGGCCTTTGTTGTCCGGGAGAATGCTCATTCATGCTTGCGCGCTCTGATGACTGAATGGCGGACTTCCTCGGCGCGGAGTTGCACGGGAAGAGAAGACGGAATTGCTTAGATAAGACGTTTTCCAGAAAGCGGTAAGCGATATTTGTTGAATGAGAGGCAATCTCATTCAAGCGTGATTCCGGATTAGTGGATTATTGAGAAGAATAACAACTTCAGGAACTATTACTCTTCATTAATTCATAAATGTAGGGAATGTGATTGCAAGATGTAGTTTGCTTTTGATCTTTGGGTCGCTATCAAAATTTCTGTTAAATGTACGGCGCACGACACAAAGCTACTAATAATGTAACGTTGGAAAAAACATAATGTTATTTCCTTTTTTGCCGTCAGACGACGATAAAAATATCCTAAAAAGTTTCCGAACATTTCTATAAACACTCTGTAAAGATGATCAAAAAGGATCAAATATATTTTGGAAGTTCCTCGATTCTCTCATGTAACTAAAGAAAATGAAAAGAAAATTCAGCTTCAAACGACCAAAAATATTAAGAATTGCTAACAAGATGTTTCACTGATTAAGCCATTGTACGAAAACATGCGTTTGTTGGCCGTAGAGTATGTTCGAGTGGCAACAGTCAGTCGAGATCTCGTCTTTTCTTTCTTAGAACGAATGGGGCTTACCAGGTATTTTCCAGTGGACGCTATCGGCAACGATTTTGCCATATTTGCATTACAAGGCTATCGCTGTGTATGAGTATTTATTACATAAATTTTTTCTAGGAATTAATGTAG
This sequence comes from Acheta domesticus, assembly GCA_031308135.1. NCBI lineage: Eukaryota > Metazoa > Arthropoda > Insecta > Orthoptera > Gryllidae > Acheta > Acheta domesticus. The sequence goes on along the minus strand of JAHLJT010002406.1, from coordinate 23,704,434 downwards.
AAATAAAAACTTAATTGAACATTCTTGGCAAATAGACGTCTTAAAATAACTATATATTTTGTACGTCGAGGCTTTGATATATTTCTTTCTAATCCTACATCTAGTTTGTTCGGAATATTTGCAAGGGAGAAAACGAGAGGTAGCGCCGTATCACATGATGACATTTGCGATTATAACCTGTAGTGGTGAGTTATCGAATTTGAAAATACTGACCGAAAAGCACCCTATTCAACATTCTTTTGACATCGCTTCTGAGTATTCCGGCATACTTCTCCCAAATAGTACACAGGCTGGCGAAAAATTATTTTAATTTTTATTACAAGTGTTTTCCTCTTTCTTTTTTGCCTTTTACCGCCGGTAACAAAGACAACACGCGGCCACGCCCCAGATAAAAGAGCCCGGACGCGATGTGACATTTCATCGCGGAACAAGTGACATTCCCCTAGCACGTGAACCCACCACAAGTCCACATCAAAAGCACGAAACGCTCGGTCAATGTTTGTAACGGACTCGCGCCCACACCGGTAGAAGCAAATGTGTAGAAAGCGCTTTAAGGGTCGAGCTCAAAAGATGAGGAGGTCAAGGGTCTCGCACGGTTTCAGAAATAGGTTTGATGTATGTGTTAATGGTGCCTATCCGAATCGAGCTCATAGGCCAATCGCTCTAGTCAATGGTTTCCGTAGTTTTCCTGTTCACTTCCAGAGAATACGGGACAACACTCTAAACAATGGGCCACCGACCGCGCACGATTTTTCCTTCCCATTCCCTTCCCAAAACGGTTAAATACTCACGTCAAATGCAACCCGCAACACACTCGGCAGCCTTTTGCATTTATATCGTTAAATGACTCCTCAACGAGGAGTTCTAGGGCCTAAAAAACTTAACTTTTCATACTGAAGGCCTCAAAGCAACGTTTCTCACACCGTAATCTACAGAATGAGATGTTCTTGAATATTTTATTCATTATATTTTTGCAGGTCCGGCGTTTCCCGATATTACCTCACCTGCTCAGAGACGTGCACATTCTGCAAGTAAATGTGAATGAGAGGGACAGAGAGTCGTAAACACAGAGACAGACAGGGACAGTTTGAGGGATGGAGGGAGGGAGAGACAGTGAGAAAAGGGGTTTGGAGGGGAAAGAGGGAAATGTAGGGCAGAACAACGTCTGCCAGGTTTTTCTAGTAACCCATATAGGCCAGCGTATAGGTCTAGTGGACCTTGCAATCACGCGGGACTAATGTTAGTAAAATGTCAAAAAACAATCGTTGTTTCCGGCCCACGCTCTTTGATTTTTGTCCGCTGTTTTGCCAGTCGCTGTTTTTTATTTGTCGCCGGCTCTTTAATTTTTACCCGTTTTCTTAATTTTTGCATCATCAGACCACATCATGCAGTATGCTACTGGAAAATGATCTGAAGTATCTTTGATCTGAATGATCTTTGTTGTTGTTGTCGAAGTCGTTTTCTATTGCTCGTGTTGTATTGTGAAATTTCTTCGAACTTTGGACACCACACGAGCACGCAGTGCTATAAACTATTTGTGACTCCCATGGTCCCCATCAGGGAACGATACAACAACAATCTTAGCCATGTTTAATCTTTACTTTTGTCTTCCCCAGTGTAAGCAATTTTTTATCTGATTAGTAAGTAAAGGTTTGTATTATTTAATTTTACCTGGTATTTATTCGGGTCATTCTTTTACACGACCCAAGCGTGTCATAACGAAAATGTCCGTCCCTGGTAAATCCACCTCTCTCACCCGCCAACTTGGATTTAGGAAGCCAGTGCGATAAACCCCACCGCATACCGACCGGTGACCAGAAATATCACAAGTGGCATTCCGGTAGCGTGGCAACTCCCCCAAAAGCCCACAGCAACGCGCGCGAAATGCCCAGCCAGTGTTTGAAACGGACTCTGGGTCACCGCAGCTCCTGTGCGAGGTATATCCGCGGGAGGCGGGCGATGACATGGCGTCACCACCGCTTCCGGCCGTCGTCGCCCGCTTTACGCGCGCCACTTCCGGCGCGGCTACGCGCGCGCTCCCGGCGGCCGGCGCGAGAAACCGCCGAACAACGGCGGGCGGCAGCGCACTTGCAAATGGAAGAACGACGTCCCGCCCTTTTATTACCGTCCCGCGTCGGCATATTACGTGGGCTGTAGACCGCCGCCACCGCGGAGTTTTCTGCCGTGTCCTTGTCAGGCGAGATTACGACGGTTTTTAACTCTCTCTCCTGGTCTTGAATGCGGCGCAGTCTTTGGGGATTTTTATTATATTGCGTTGTCTACTTTTGCGCGCATACAGTTATTTACGTCAACGGCGAGGTTGTTGTTCCGACTCTTTTTGTGAAAGTTGTTCGCTTCCAACAGTTTCTTTTGTGTGCTGGACTAATACTACCTTCCTTGTGAAAGAGTAGTGAATGTAAGATTACCACATCAACGTGGAGTTTAATTAACTGAACGTTATTTTTGGCCAATAAAAATTAGTCTAACTTTAATTTTTCGTTCGTATTGTGTGGTAAATAAAATAATTTTAGAAAGACATTTTTTATTTTGAATTCTTCCCAGCATTATTTGATAATTACAGTGACTGCAGCTGTCATTTAAGCAATGTAACTCAATGTTCTGTTTTGAGAAGCACATGAGAAAACATTGAGTTAAACTTTTCCTATTTTACTTCTTTCAACAAGTGGAAATGTGCGCCATGATGAAAGGATTATTGTTCAGCAACTTCTGCCATACACTATTTTTTGTGTTGATGCCATGAACTATTTTTCTAAAAACGTGCATTGATCTAAAATGAAAGGTGAAATTGCATTGAGAAAGAAATTACTGTCTAATAATGGAAGTGAAGGAGAGATTCGAAATAATACTTGAACTTAATTTTGAAAATTACGGAGGTTTTAATGAAAATCGGATCTATGCCATACTTATAAAATAAAAATCTATCTTGTAGTCTCTAAACAAATGTGTAGCTATTTTCATGATTCTTTTAATATGGCACTGGAGATTCATGTACCTCCAAAATTTAGAATATCTTAATGATGTCCGTAGGACAAAACTAGACTTACTCCTTCGTTTCTAAGGTAGGTGTACAGTAGGATTCCTTTTCATTTTTTCCTACAGTGTACTAGGACAGATCTTGATAAAGATAAAACATTTCCATTATATTTTCAGAAATATGTTGAACTCTGTGAACAGCGAATTGCGATCGGTTTGTTCCGAAATGCGTAAAATTCCCATGTACTCTATGATAAAATGTATCAACTTTGTTTCAGTTTCTATTTTCCATACAGTCAATATGTAGAACGTTTATTCACAATATACAAAACTACACAAACACTACAATCCACAAAAATTCACGAACGCTGTAATCCACAAAAATCTAATTTTTGGGGTACATCCCTGCTCCTCAAAATGTTAAGGTAAGTTCCCACATTTAAATCCATTTTGCAACTATTGATTCTTATGGCTCGAATGTTTTCTACATAAATTCTTTCAATTGTAGAACATTATATAACGTCAGGCACTTTTTGAAATAATTGAAAAATTGTTGAGTAAAAACACAAGTAGGAAAGGTTTCAGTACACCCAATATTCCCATTAGTTCTCTAAAGTATGTTTTTCGTAGAAACCAGAATGATAAAGTGCATATCAATATATATGAAATTAATTACACGAAATATCTTTATTTTATAACCATGCCATTGGATGTATCTGAGAGTTTGAAGCATTGTCAGAAAGCAATCTAAAAATATGTAAAACTAATTACATGCAAGATCTTTATTTTATAATCATGTCATTAGATATGTCTGAGAGTTTGGAGCATTGTCAAAAAGCAATCTCCATTCTCTTACCTCCAAATACAGGTCACAATTACAAATACGAAGGAAAGGAATGTACGTCAAGCGAACGAAGTCAAAACATCGGCTTATCTCAACCCCAGAGCAAGACGCAATCTCCGGTCTGGAAAGCCCCACTGCCTCCCCACTTCCCTCCAGCGCCCTCCATCTTTCACTTTTACCTTCGCGTTTCCTCGTCCCATTCCCCAGCCGGGGATTTCTTAGCGCTGCGATGCTCACAGCGGCAGACCCGACGGAGTCTCCGACACGAGTAAGACGCTGTAAACTGTAGGAATATGTTTACAACCGGAGAAATCATTCCTTTCCCAACCCTTTTTAATTTATTGATCTAGATTTTGCATAACCAAAATTGGATGGTGTTATGCATCAACTGGCTATGCGACATCATACAAATTTTGAGATAATCGTGTTCAACGGTTTTATTACATTTTCAGCTCTGAAAACTGTAATTTAATTATTTCAAATGAAATCAATATTTGATGTAAGCTCCTCATCGTAATTGTTTATTTTGGCATAAAGCTTTTTCGGCCGCATTGCGGCCATCTTCAGTGCTCTTAGAGGCGGCTGTGGGCCTCAGTCCAGACAGACAGCCTACTATTAATTATTTACTACTATTAATTATTAATTAATTTCCTACTATTAATTATTTCATTCATTGAAGCGCCAAACTACACAAACATGAGAGGAATATCTGGCGCTTACCTGCATAATGTGAAATTAAGAAAAGCAGATTTGAAGATCTAAGTTTAAAGCTGATTGTTGCGAAACATAAAATCCCTTATGTGACTGTTGGTGTTTACATTTCTCATTCATTATAAGCCTATTTTTACAGATTTGGCGCCAAAATTTTGCGTACTTTTAGTGCATGGTCCAGTGCAACTGATGGCGTCCATATCTACTTTTTTTCAAAAATGCCACTTAGCCGGTTGATGCATAACACCGTCCAATTAACAAGTTTGCGACAGTGGCGTACTTGCATATGTGGTCTTCCAGGAATGCCATACATAATTTCTTAAGGTGTTAGATATGGTAGAGAGAGTAATTTGAGAGATGCGTTTGTAAATATTAATGTAAAACTATTTATGCACAGTGTAGTGAGGATGTGAACTTTGTATTAATCGTTACATTGCAATAATCATGCAAATATAAAAATCATGTTAAGGATGCAATGTGGTAAACACATACACTTTTCTGCTGTTTTATTATCTGCATAGATCTTAACCAACTATAAGAATCTGGGTCACTTTCATCACGTTGTGTTCCGAAAAGACTGACGATGACAAAGTATATTGAATAGTACCAATTCGTTGACTCATGCATTGATAAATAAATAAACAGATAAATAAATATTTAAATAAATAAATATCCTCGCTATTTGTAACTCGTTTCCGCAAGCCATCCTATATATATATATATATATATATATATATATATATATATATATATAAACCCGTGTCTCTTCTTCGCATTAATCCGTTGACGCCGCTCGCCTGCCTCTCAACGGCCGCCGCAGCGCCTCCAAGTGGAGCCGTGTAGAGACACTCGGAGGGGTCGTCCCGGCTGACCTGGAGCGCCGACAACATTCGTCTCCGTTATCGCCGCCCCCGCCGCCAGCGCTGCCACCTTAAAGCCGAGGATCAGTGGCGGGGCCGCGAGCGGAAATTAAAGTATTCGGCGAATCCAGGGGAATCCCCCGGACGCCGTCTCGCGGGCCGCTTCAGGGCATCTTCGGCTATTGAGATCGACGGCTAAGATGGTCGCTCTGGCGCGGGCCGGGGAAGGCGATCTAATGCGGGACATGGGTGTTGACATGGATTTGTGAAAATAAAGATTTGGGATGTAATTTCCTTCTCAGTTCAGGTATTTATTTTTGTCGCTCTTGATCCAGCACGCAGTAGCGGCATCAGAAATCGCCTCTGAGGTTGAGGTAGGAAATGACGTTGTGTCCAAATTCTCAAAAAAAAAGGAAGTAGATACAGTAAAATCTGTCGTAACCTGTACAAGCCGGAAACCTGCCTTAACCGGAAAATTTCTTCCGTCCGTGAAGTTAAATGGCATCTTTACACGGCATAAAACGGAATATTTCCAACGCGGAAACGGAACGGCCTTTCATGTCCTGCAAGGCAAATACCCTATATTAATGTTGAAAATAGTAACATTATTTAAATAAGCAAGTCGTGAAATATTTCTTTTTACCTAATTGTCAGAAATAATTATGTTTAATATAATATTTATTGGTGATTTCTTCCATAAATGAGCTTTATGTTAGTATACGTTTTATAATTATAATAAAGTCATATTACTCGTTTCAGAACGGAAATATCAACATAAAAATTGTCATAAACGGACAATCCTGCCTAAAACGGAAACCTCCCTAAACCGAAAAGTTTTTTCTCCCAATCGTTTCCGGTTTAGACATATTTTACTATATTATGGAGTGGTAGGAAGATATAAAACAAACAGATATCTCAAATCATTATCTAAATGATAATTTATCATTTCACTGTTGCCTAAGACAGTGTCAGCACTCTCTGCGTGTATATTTTGTTTGTAAGTTAGATGATAAACATGGGTTACTTATATGCTCAAAGATTATGAAAATATCCAAATTCAATTTCACACCCTCCAAATATAATACTGCTTTCGCTTAGGGACTATATGCAATGCCATTATGAAAGGTATTTGCACAGTCTTGATTTAACTCTTATCTGAAAAGAAGTTTAAGAAAAGTAGTAATTTAGATTGTAAACTTGATTAGGCAACTGTACGTTCGTCGCCATTGTTTATTAATTTTTTTATTGAAAAGTACTGGTATTTGTAATTAACATTAACTTAATTGAAATGAAGCCTCTAATACATATTTAATTAAATATTTTTAAAAGAATATGTGGACTTCTGAGAAATTAAAAGAGCACCTTTCAGCCAGAATAACTACATTTCACCTGTATAAACTCTACTCTCGCATGTAATGATTGGAATAATCCTTTCCATCCTCTTTCGGGAAACGGGTGGTATCTGGAACACAAAAACCGCCAACGTACATACGTATTTGTCGAACTGAAGTTAAATGAAAGCACAAAAAAGCATTCAACCAACCAAATGGCATTTCAGATTTTGGAAAATAGTGTGTCAATCTTGAAATCGGTCTGTTCCAATTGTTTTATCTGAAATTTAATGTTGCATTTCATTGTTTCTACTAGATGAACATTGAAATAATGTAAAAAAACATAAAACTATATCCATCGTACAAAAAACAAATTAACAAACACCAATAAATCCACACACACACACACTCACTCACAATGATATGTTATTTCCAAAACGGACGGCAGCTGAAGAACAAATGAACAATTACGTCTCAGTATCTGGACCTGAGGACAAAGGTGGATCGTGCTTCGATTACCCACGGGTTCACTACAGGTATGAGCAGCAGTTCACTTCAGCGTTAGGCGCGCTGGCGGGGTCCAATCCCGGAGGCTGTGGGTTCCAGTGGAGGCTACGACAAGGGTTTAGAGGGCGAAGATGTGGGGGTGAAGTGGTAATAGTGGTAGAACGGAATCGTGGCAGCAGACGAGAGAGACGGAGTCAGCGTCAAAGGTGGACAGGAAGCGGCGAAAGCGTTAGTGAGGGTGGGTGTGGCAGAGGTAGTGGCAAAGTCTGTGGTAGCAGATGTGGTGGCGCCTGTCGCTGCGTGTGGGGTGGCTTCGGGTGCGGCGGCAGGTGTGGCGGCGGGTGTGGCGGCGGGTGTGGCGGCGGGTGTGGCGGCGGTTGTGGCGGGGGATGTGACGGTGAGTGAGACGGTAGGTGTGGTGATGGCTGTGGTGGCGGGTGTGGCGCGCGCTGTCGCGGTGGGTGTGCGGTGGCGTGGTGGTGGGTGTGGCGGTGGGCGTGGCGGTGGGTGTGGCGGTGGATGTGACTGCGAGTGTGGCAGCGGGTGCAGCGTATGGTGTCGTGGCGGGTGCGGCAGTGTATGTGGCGGTGGGTGTGTCAGAGAGCGGACGGAGAGGGACGGGACGGGACGGGACGGAAACGGGACTGGACAGGACGGGATGGGACGGGACTGGACGGGACGGGACGGGACTGGACGGGACCGGACTGGACAGGATCGGATGAAACGGAACGGGACGGGACGTGACTGGACGAGACGTGACTGGACGGGACGGGACGGGACTGAACTGGACTGAACTGCACGGGACGGGGCGAGGCGGGACGGGTCGGGATGTGGACGGTGCGGGACGGGACGGGACGGGGAACGGGGGGGTGAGGCGGGCCGGCGCAGGTTGTGCGGGGCTGTATGGTGCGGAGAGGTGGCTGGTGGGGCTGGCAGTCGATCAAGCCGATCGAGGCGCGGGTCAGCAACGGGCAGCGGGCGGCGGCCGACGGGCGCGCAGTATCCGGAGCACAAACTGCATTAGGACGCATGTGGACTGCGCGCACAGGCCGCTTCGCAAACTCAATTCGCGAACGCCGCCTCGAAGACAATGGCTGCGCTGGCCCCTCCCCCGCCCGCACCCTGCCACTAGCGCTCCACGTACAGCCTCGGGCTCGCCCCGCGTCCTACCTTCGATTACGCTGCCGACAGCCGAGAACATTTGGGGCTTCCTTTGACCACCGGTCTCGATGGGATTGATGTCTACGCGAGGGGTCCTCTAATTGCTCTCATTCCCTGTTATATTGGCAAATCATTTGCTAAATTTTCAGATCATTTTTACACATTTTTTTCGCTTTTTTCTTAACCAAAGATAGATGGAACCGACGCTCGTTACAACACACTGTTCACACACTAAAATTAAACAATTGGATTGTGTAAATGAACTACTATTTTTCCTTCATTTCAATGTAACGTGTTGCAACAATGCCATTATGAGCAGTTGAAAGATTCTATTGGGGTAAATCATATTACACATTTTTAGACTGTACAATATTTTTTTATGAATGAAAATCATTTTTTCATGCGAATATCGGCCATCTGGAACCACACACTATATTATTCTCTGAACCCAGACGTAGTTATCTCGGAGAGATTAACGTGTCTTTACCTACTATGAGGAAAAGCTTGTTTGGGTAAACCATTGTTCAGACAAGGTTGTTAGTATTGAACTATGAGGTAATGATGATAATGAGGGGTGAAGGGATAATCTGAGATACGTCCATGCCTACGCAGGATTCGAACCTCCAGCGCCTTTAGCGCAGACGACGGCTTCCGAACCGCCTGCGCCACGTGGAACGGCGAAAACCATTTTTAGTTTCACATATTTAATTTATTACTAGATACATCGTTAAATTAAATATATTTACTTGTCGAAATTCACCTAAGATACTAGTCTCTGAATACACGTTCCTGGAATCGCTTTTTGTGAAGCAATGCCGTGTAATACTGCGTTCCTAAGACCTCTGGACCGGCACCGCGAATAGTTGAACTTAACTCCCCGCTTCTCACAAATCACTTTCTCGGAATCGAGAATGAAATTCATGTTGTAACATTTTGCATAAAAATTGTAACAAAACGCCCAGTAATATAAACTATTATTTTAGGAATAAAAATCTTCTATTTTCGTATAAGCAGTAATTTTATATTTCGATATAAACACTTATATAATAAGTGTGTAATAAATTATTCACATGAACTAAATAAATTTTGTTTCATAGGTAAAAGGCATTTGCCTTCAATATTTTGTGAGAGTTTTCCCATTTTTATTTCACATATTTTTACATATATGAGTAAAATTATATAATTTTACACATTTAACATTTTACTACGTATTTCAAATATTCCTCTTTACATTTAATATATTTATGTCAAAATACCTCTCAGATACAAGAGTGTCAAATCAGGTTCTTAGAATAGTCTTTCTGTGAAACAAAGCCGTGTAATTCTGCGTTATTACCTCCGGATCTGCAGAGAGAATCGTCAAATTAACCCCTCGCTTCTGGGAAATCCCTTACTCGGAATCAAGAACGAGCGAATGTTTGCTGAGCAGGTAATCGCAATCACATACATGCTCCTATATCATACAGTGCATACGTAACTAGATCGAAACTTGAGAAACATTTCTTGGAGATCACTGTCTTATCAAGCTAACTGCACTCCTCGAAGAATCATACACCGGAGTGTCAGAGATACAGAATTCGGAACCTATTATTGAAATATTGACCACTCAGACATCATGGGAATAATTATTTAGAAAATGATGTGATAGACGTGTGATATTAAGTTTCAAAAATGAGTTCAATTAAAAACAAATGTTCAATTTGTGTGGGCATGGTCGTTTTCCTTTTGAACGCGTTGCTATTTTTCGAATCCAATGAAATTTTCTTTCAGTATCACCATCCAATTTCGATTCTGCACTTTAAATTCATCACCAAAGGTTTCTTTACCTTAGTCGCCACTTCATAATTATGCTTTTATGTCTCACAGAATTACAACTTTCACTCCTTGAGTCAGTTCTCATTTTTTGGCATCTCCTTGGTTCCAAGCAGTTTGCTAGTATAATAGTTCAATTATATTTCATTTGGGTCTATACTACAAACTCCACAGATCATTTAATATTTCCACCTCAATTGCCTCACAAGAATTCCTTCGTTACATAACGTTTTCTCCGCCCTCTATCACGGAAGCTCGTTCTCGCTTTTCCTGACCTCATTTTCTTATCCGAAGCTTCTTCGCCGTCTACTCTGTATTCGTCACACATCCACCTACCGTCTTCGCACCCCTCCCCCGCAACCACCTTGTGCGCGTGCACAGACTGTGCGGCGGGCCATGTGTTCTTGAGCGTGTTTTTGCCCTTGACGACGCCGGCGCATGTGTAATGGTTATAAGATGGCAGGCGGCGCGAGCAGTCTCATAACTACGGTTTAATTAAACGCGGCGGCAACTGCGGTGTCTGCGGGATGAGGGTGGGCCTTGGCGGCGGGAGGGGAAGGGGGCCGTGAGAGGGGTGTTGCAGAGTGGGGGAGGGTGGGAGGGGAGGGGAGGGGAGTGCCTCTAGGGACGTGGCCCCCTGTGAACATCTGCTGCTTCTCTCGGCCATCTGCTACGATCGGCGGAGCTGGGCGTCCACGCTATGCTCCGTCGACGTGGGATCACTAATCTGTGCACGGGACTGGATTGGGCCAAGAGTTCCATTCCAGAGCGTTGGATGAAAGTGCGAGTGGCAAGGGGACTAGTTGTCATTTTTGTTCTGTTTTGAGTAGATCGATACCGATGCTAGGTGCCTTACAACAAAGTTATATATGAAGACGTTGTAGAGGGCGATATTTCATTGTCTTTCTCGTCGTTGATCGCTGCAGGCATACTGTCTTACAATTAGCGTCTGATTATATGTTTGATGCTCTGACAGATATACCGACACACTTTCCTACTGTCTCATCGGTAGATTCACTAAGACATTGACTGGATGATTTACCGTTACAATTAGACATATCAATTGAATTAATGTTTATATGAAAACTGAAAGATTAAGATGATGAAAGGACACAAAAGACGATGAAAATTTTATTTGTTCGAGGAAGTTCATAGACGGTCCCTCACAAATGGAATTTGTGATTATTAGCACTACTTGTTTGGATTAAAAATGTGACTGGTTTTTGTAAGAATTCCATTAGTGCACAATTAATCTAATAGTATCTTACTTGTGTGTCTCCTGTGCCTTCTCCGGCGCCGTGCCCCTGCCACGCCACGTCCACTGCCCCCTCCCCCGTCCCACGCTCCCTCTGTTGCCCTGCGCCCACGCCCTCCCAAAGGGGGCCGCCCGCTCACCCGCCCGCCCGCCCGCCCGCCCGCCGCGTCCCACGCACCCGACGTGCTCATCGCGTGGGTTGCCCCGCGCCAACGCATTCGGCCTCGCCTCGCATCAGACCTCTGGCACGTAACATTTGTGTGGATATGAGGGTTCGGGGCGACGAGAAGGGGGGCTGCTGGGCAACTGGCCCCTGGTCTTGACTTAACTGGGCCCCTGAATATTTTTCATCCATGAGAAATAAAATATGTATTTATCTCTAATCCAAATACAACGCTATAAGTTATTTCTAAAGGATGAAGAAATTAGTTCTGTTAATGAATGAGGGGCAGGAAGGAATTTATTGGTTCAAATGAAGGGTTCCCGTGCATCAACTGAAACCGGCCCCTGATGAGGGTAATCACATGTAGTGATTGAAATGCCATTGCTGAAGATGTAGCAATAGTTAAATGATAATATGTGATTGGCCCTTGTGTTGTCAAACGGGCGTATCACTATATCACTTGGCATATAACGTAACGTACAAAAGCGCGTCAGAAGCTCTACGATGTTGCCAGTTTGTGCTATGGCATACTATTCGAGTCTCTAATAGTGTAAGTGTCGTGGCTTGAATTCACAACTTTCGGCTTCGTGAATTTCAACGATGCTTTAAGTCTCGTGTTCCACCATGAGAGGGTGAAAATGCTTACTCTCCTTTAATTTTACTTACCGCACACAGACATATTACACATTAAAATATATCTGTAAATATTGGTTAGGTATTTGCAATCCAAATAGGAAAAGTGAAAAAAAGAATAAAAGGATAGTAAGCATTTTAGCTTCACTTGGTGGAACGTAGATTTGGAGCATCGTTAAAGTGCACAAAGACGAAAGTTGTGAATTCAAGCCAAGATACATTATTATTGTGGAGTTGTTAGCTTCTCACGCATTATCTGGACCATTATTCCGTCCACAAAAATTCAACTTATGTCATCTCATCTTATGATCACCACCACAATAATCCATTCTGTGAAAGCTAGTGGCAAATCACAACTGTGACTATTTGTAAAGGTAAGTTGAGGGAATTCTAAAATATTGTCTCTCGCGTACGCTCAAAAATGAGTTTGGTATCATATTTTGCAAGTTTTATTTAAGAACTAATTCGACCGTCCTTTTCGGATATTGCTCGATCTCCTTTCATGCTCCGAAACTCCACTATGTGAAATCCACGTGGGATGCTTCACGCGAGAGACCGACTCTACGTTGCATCCAACGCTTTCAATCTCGCACACACAATCCTATCCCGATTTACTGCGTACGCAATACGTGTGAGGCAAATCAACTGTGATATGAAGAGTTGAATGCTTATCAATGTTCATTCATATTATATCGTATTACACATCGTGTAATTCAAACCCGCTTTATTCATGTAGCTTTTTGTTCTGGGATGGATATTCCGTTATCTGCATTTGAAAACTGAAATGAGATATTATTAGACCTTGATCGTACTGCTGTTGGCTGTTGTAAATAGATCTAATATTTCTGATTCTACGAAAATTTTGAACAATGTGAAATTCGGGAAATGAAAATGTTAAATGCATAACATTGTAACGTTTTAAAATTGTTGGTTTATTCTTATCACATAATCCCCAAACGTCACTCAAGAGGTTTGCTCTTGTCACATAAGCAGTAGATGATATAATTTTTCATCGTAATCTTACAAAATAATATTCTACTTACAAATACGTGTTTATTTTGGAATTAGTTCGAATACTAACTTCTGGATACATGTTTTTATTTAATAATGAGTGTTCTATATCTCCATATTTTGAGATTGTCATTTCCAACAATGCTTATATATCTATTTCTAATCATTAATATCGGATTATGGAAAACATTTGAGAACGATTATTGACGGAAACCTTTCTCCTGAATAGTAACTGAATTATAATAGTTTCCCTAAAGTGTGAAAATGAAAGTCGATGGAAGTTTCTAAACACGAATAAAAGAGATGAAGTCAAAAAGTGCTTATAATTCATGCGTAACCCTAAAACAGAAATAAAAAATTCTTGACTGATGGTTTCATAGTATTTCAATCGTATGTCAATTAACTTCATAATTAGTGATTGGCAATAAAGAAGACAGTTGTATTATTTTTCCGCAGTAGTTTAAACTTGTGAATAATCAAATATCATCAAGTCGTACTCCAAGAAATGAATTTCTTTTCGAACCCGTAACTCAAGTTCATTGGAAATGAACCTGTTCTTTCCCAATCTTAATGTTATCTACATTTTCTTTTCAACACAACCTGGCGTGCGCTTACTTAGTGCTAGTGCGTTTTTTTTTTATTTTGTCGTGAAAATAAATAAAACGATGTAATTTTCAACCTACCACCCTAATCCAATAACCAGCTTAGACGGCCTAGTGACATCATCCGTGCCGATGTAGTGTCTCTGACTCAGCGGTTTTTCACATAGCTATCGTCGAATTCAGCCACAACCTGGAAGGACATTCCAGCAGCCGGCTAACGAGATTGGTAGTTTTCCACGGTATATTCGATCATTACTCGCCTGAATTGTGTCGAAATAGTACCATATCAAACGAGTTACGGACTGTACGCGATCTTTTCTTCCTCATTCATGCCCCTTCCTTTCCTTTCACACACGTGTACTCTTACGTACACTACACTACCTCACATTTTGGGTGCTTAGATCTTGTCCCGGTTGGGAGATGCCCTAATGGCGCAGGTTCCTGACGAGGGAATCCTGCAGGGTGAGGTTCAAATCGGCGCTGGATCTCACGATGCGGCAAGGGAGAAACTCCGCTGCACCTTCTGGGATATATCACGCACTACATTCATGGAATTATGGTTTTCGAAAATTGACGCGTCCTAATCTATATAAGGATTGTTAATTTAACAATCCTTATACAGAGTAAAACCATGATATTAACACCGTAAGCAAAATCATTAGAAACCGTTTCATCAGGGCTGTCCAGCTTAGAAGGAATTATGGGTCACATATCAAATTCTAGTTCAGCCGAGGGCCGCAACATAATTTAAGATGGTTTTATCCTAACTACTGAAAACAAAGACAGGTATATTAGTTACGACTTTTATTCAACACACTTAATGATTAATATACATACGAGAAAATTAATATATCGTTAAATAATAATAAGATGAATTGTGCAATTGTATTGTGTTTGGTTGGTATAATAAAATTTTTCAAAGCAGTCGCGGGCCACACAAAACGATCCGGCGGGCTGCATGTGGCCCGCAGGCCTCCAGTTGGCAAGCCCTGGTTTAAATAATGAATTTGAAATAAAAACTGAGCACTCAATATTTTTCTGGAACTGTAATCTCACGTCTTATTCCAGCAGGCCGAAACCGGAAAGTTATTTGAAACGATTTGCATCTTTCAAGAGCTGAATCCATTGCACCCGGCGGGCGGCGCTAGGCACTGCAGGGCGAACACCAGGGCTGTGACGCACGGCCAAGTGGGTTGTGTTTTCCACAGGCCGCGCAGCACGGCGCCGACGATGTTTTCCGAGATTTAATTAAAGCGCATCGCGGCAGATACCGGCGCGTCTCCTTTCCAGAAGTCATCCAGGTTTCCATTAAAACAATCCTATTATCGGAGCCGAAAACATTCCGGAGAGCGCAACTCAGCCACAGCGCCCAAGTGAGGTAGTAGCTTGCTTCTTGTGAGTCGTGAAGGTCCCGAACAATATACTTCGGTTTTTCTATCTTGGCACACGGGGGGGTGTCAATAAAATGGAATATCTGAAGGTATTTCACGTCGTTCTCAGTTGTGCCGCTAGGAGTCGCATGATAGCGACTTATCGAGAGTGCTGGCGATTCTTGGCGGCTCAACGGAGAATGACACGAAATACCGTGAGATATTCCAGTTTGAAGACACACCCCCGTGAGCCAAGAAAGAAAAACCTAGTATAAACATGTCATTCCCACGAAAATACGGTACTTCAAGCGAACAGTTTAAAATTGTTTTCCCCCAGTATTCGTGTGTTTTTCTTCTTCTTCCTTTTATTCTTATCCTTATTTTTCCCAACACGTGGTATAGCCAGAAACCCTGTTTTGTGGGTGGTTGACACCGAAAACCCAATTGAAAGAAAGACGTCCGTCCGTCCGTCCGTCTGTCCATCTGTCCGTCCGACCGTCTGTCTGTCCGTCTGTGAACACTGCTAGCGCCTAAACCATACGTACGATATCTTCCAAAATGGATATTCCCCAGTTGATGTGGTTCTAGTCAAAGATTTGAGATTTTTAAAAATATTCTGTAAAATTTGGGGGTACTTTACATGAAGCTCCCCGGACATTTTCAAAATTTTCTCAAAAACAACTCCAAATTTTTTCTTTAAATTTCTTGTAAAAATAGAGTAAAACTCACTTGGCATGGCATAGGTCCGATTTTTGCTGATAACTCTGAATGTTCGAAAATTGCAAATGTTTAAAATTTTTTCGGTGTCTTTCTGGAACTACAAAATTGAAGACAAAGATTTTTCTTTTAAATAAAATTTGTTGACCAAAGTGAGTCCTTTCATTAAGGTCATATACATTTTTTTGAAAAGTTTAGTAATTTTCGTGCAATATTGCGTACAATATGTGCGATTTTAAATAATTACAATGACAAGATTTTCTCAAAAACGGCTCCAATTTTTTTCTTCAAACCTTTGGTAGGTATAATGCCTAATGTATTTTATGACATGACAAAACGCCATATTGCTCTATTCTTTTGTTTTGTTTCAAAAATTGCAAAAATTTAATTTTTTGATTTGTCTCTCACGTCGTTAGTATTTACATTAGCGGCAATTTGTTCTCATTGTTATATTGAGGAGTTCATGGGCTTTAATGTCAAGTAAAGTTTCTCGAAAACACCACCGTTTTCTGTGAAAAGTAGCTCAAAATTCCGCATTTTGATAAACGCTCAAACGCCATTTTCTCATACATGGCAGCTAATTTTTTCTTGAAACTTTTGTAACGGATTGTGCTAATTACACTTTAATATGGCGTAAAGTTTATTTTGAGTTTTTTTTTTGTTTTTTCAAAAATTATATAAATGTAATTTGTTTGAAAGATCTCTCACATCTTTAATATGCACATTACCTGCAATTTGTAAAGATTGTTATATTTGTGAGTGTACGTGCTTCAAATAACTTGAAATAAAGTATTTTGAAAATTAAAAAAATTTGTGTGAAAATGAGCTTCAAATTTCGCGTTTTTAGTAGCACTAAAATGCAATTTTCTTTGAAACGGCATATAATTTTTAAAAGAAAATTGCCATTTAGGACTAGATTTTTGTGTTCTTTAATATTTTAAAATAATATTTCCGTTCTACCAACAGGAAACCGAAAAATTAAGAAAATGACCAAAAAAATGTGCTTTTAGCGGTGGTAGATGGCAGCTGGAAAGAAAGAGTATGTGGCAATTCCGAATTACTAGCGAAGACCCAAGGAAATAGAAAACTAATACGGGAAAGTCTGGGCCATTCTTTAACACCACCATTTACTTTTCGTCCTACTATAATATAGTGTGGAATAGTATTGGAATCACATCAATAATACAATCTCACATTTTCGGTCGTAAATTCCGTGTTTAAGTTTCTTTTGAGCAGTAATTTTGCACGTACATCAGAATTGAGATATATTAGTTCTGTTCCAAAGGCGGCTAACATTGGTGCAAGGGCAGATGAGAGACAAGTAAGTTTGTACCCCATAATTGGGATGTCTGATGAATGAATTTGCATTTATCACGCATTTCTTTGTCAGATTAGAAGCATTTGAGCTGAAATTATAATATATAATAAACTAAACTAATTACTATACATGCTAGCATATTAACATGAAAGTTCTTATTTATAATTATTACGTACCCGTTTTTACACGTATCTGTTTCGTGTATAACGAGAAATTATGTACTGTTGTACCTTTTTGAAAATAGACGAGTTAGTTTTCTTGTAACTGACCGGGGACGAGTTCATACCAGAATGCAATACGAGAATGCCGCCGCGACACGGCAGTTTAAAATTCACAAAATTTCAATTTAACCTCTCGTTGTTAGTTGACGTTTTGTTTTCCCTGTATGGAACTCAATTTTGAGTCAACTCAGTTTTATTTGAGTCAATGTATTACCGTCAAAAGTATTAGTTTTCGTACTTAATGCGCTGTGATTGGTAATACGTCATCCAAGTTGTTAATTTTGAAAATTGCAAAAGATCAAATTTATTTTCGAACCTGCCCTACACTCCTATATTGAAGTGAGAAATTTTTTAATGGAATTTATCCTGCAAAATGATAACATGCACTTTTTTCAAATATGAGTAGCTCTTTAGTAATAGCTGGCTCTAGGAAAAGGAAGAATGTCATAATTATATTTCTGAGCATTTAAGTCCAATGGATACTCGTAAATTGTCACTGTTATTTTGAATTGTTCCTAATACTGTAATAATTGAAAATTTTACAGTCGTAATTTTTCTACTGATGTGTTGTAACTGAAATAGTCTCTAAAAACCACGTTGTTGATGCGACTAAAAATGAACTAAAAAAAAGAATAAGAAGAGGAAATATTTTGGTATGACGCGCATTCCCACTATTTCTTCTTCACTTTCTCTTATTTCTTCACTTGCTTTCTTTATTCTCTTCTTCTCCTTTCTGACATCTTTTGTTCTCTTCTTGCTAAACTGGATTAGGCGTTCATTTGTTCTGGCATAAGTCTTTATCTCCTTATCTGGGTTGTTTGCTTGTGAGATCTCAATGTGCGAATCCAAACTGCAAACAAAGTACCAGAATTTCGATAACATTTTGATATTTTATTAAGAGCGTAAGTTTCATTAATTGAGTTTTCATAATAGAATGTCTTTCAAGTTTTCTCGAATATAGTTCTGCAACAACTTGAAATACAAATAAAAATTATGTTTGTGTGCCCTAAAGAAAATTCAACATTTAATTGATTTGGTACATACAAGGCAATTAGTGATCTCCCTTCAATGTCCCAGCAAGTTCTGTGACCTTGGCCCGACATGATCCCATTCATTTAGCGCTGCCTGCGGTTGCGAGCTCGTGTTTTTGCTTGTCCCTAATTATCCCTCTGCGCTTGCTCTGCATGTGTACGAATGTTATCTGACTGGATACCGTGTCTACACGCCTGTAAAGGAACTAATTAATGCCAGGTCACCCTTATGAAAAGGTAAATTCTATGCTAGAGTAGAGCTTGCATCTCATTATCCGACCACCTAATTCTAAAAGTATTTCTTTCTCGATCACACGTCACCACATCCCATAAAAGGAAGTTGTTTCTTTACAAATTGTTTGAGAGCAGAACCCTTTTTTGCACTATTTTATTGACAATGAATTTTTCTGGCTAATACTAACCTATTATTATTTCGAAGTAAATAATATTCTTCATTATATTCGCTTCGAATGATGTTCTGTTTCGTTTACTCTTCTAGAATATGTATTCTGTGAATATGGCTAGTTAACAAGTAAAGTACAGGAAATTTATTCCGCTACTTCGACAAAACGTAAACGTATGTATATTTTGTGATAAAATGTCTGATTTCAAATAAACAATACATTATTTTAAATGTCATACTATTATTTTTAAACGAACGTTTCCCTTGCGTCAAATCATTATTTAAATGTTTTAAACTACAAAATAATGAGATTTTCCCCTACATTTATTAAAATACTCGTAGTCAGAATTTGTCCCTGTTATTCACCAAGAGTTTCATAACTCCATTCGAAGGAACCTTCCCAATCTATTTGCTGACGCTCGGAAATCTGCAGCAAAAAATCCGAAAGGGATATCAAGATCCGGTGGGTATTTTCGCTCGTTCCATCCCGACCGGCACGTCCACGAGCGGTACGTCCAATCATCGTGGAGTGCTGACACTGGTTCCGCCTGCAGTGGGCGGGTGGGCGGGGTATTGTTTGCGCGAAAACAGTCTCGCTCCTCGGCTGTTTGGACAGATCCTGGAGCGCGCGCCCGCAACCTCCCTCTGCACGGCCGCGCAGCGCGATGCCGCCCCGCCCCGCCCTCTCCACGCCCCGCGCCGCTCGGCGCCGCCCCGCCCCACCCCGCACTGCCTGCCGCTCCGATTTGGTCGACGAATTGGTGCGATAGACAAGGGGCGAGGTGCACCGCGGAGGCTGTGGAAAGGAAAGTGCAGGTTCGCGGGGTAAGAATGGGAAGGCACGTACGGACGGGTGAGTAGATGGGTAAGCGAGTCTATGCATTGGTAGTTGCGGGAATGAATAGGTGAATTGGTGAATGAATGAGTAGTAGTGTGAGTGGGATGTGTAGATTTCCAGAAGGGGAGAACCGAATCGAACTCGTGTAACCGTAGGTGGGTGAGTGAGAGAGATGAATTGCTGGAGAGTGGGTAGATGAATAGGAAACTGCGTTGATGCGGGCTTGTTATAGTCTTGCTGAATGAATGGTGAAAGGTCAGCGGAATATATCGTCACTGGGAGTGGTGAGAGAGGCATATGGGTAATTGGTCCACGAATCGTGAGGAGGAGAAAGGGGGCAGGGGCTGGGGCTGGAGCATGTGGGAATTTGTCATGTAGGCTCGGAGGGGGAAAATGTGAAGGGGAAAAGATGAATGATGAACCGGTGAGTGAGCCAATGCATTGGTGGATGTTCAGTGAGTGTGGGAGTGAACAGGCGAATTGGTGAATGAGGAGGTGGGGTTGTTAGTGGAGATATCGATTATCGTTAGTGGAGACAGCAGGACGTACGAATAATTAGCATAGGATGGGGATGAGTGGGTGGATAGTTGAGTGAGTGGGGGGTGGGGTGGAGTGATTTGGTGGGGGTGAGTGAATGGGAAATAGTGGAGGGGTGGCCTGTGATCTTTTTTGAGAGTAGAAGGGTAAACGCTAAGTCGAAATGTAATATTTGGTAATGATAAAAAAGACCTGTGGTTTCTCTTGACGGCGAATCTGGAGGAGCGAGAGCGCGGTTGGATGCGGCTGAGTAGGTGGGTGGGTAAGAAACATGTAAGCCAAGGGATGGAAAACGAAGAGATGGAGATAAATCGGGAAGTAGGTACAAAGTAGTCAAGGCGAGGGAGTAGGTATATTGAAGGGTAATTAATATATGTGAGAGTGAATAGGAAATGAGAGGAATAATACGAGAGAAAACGCCTCCACTCAAACGCTGCTGTTTGAGTGGGGAAGATTGGCTGGGAAAAGTTATCGGGATATGTAGTCTGTGAAGAGATGTGAAGGAGCGATGGATACTCTAGTGTAGCAAATGAGGAGGCGGTCTAGAGACAGAGAGCAGAAAGGGGTTTGCGTGTACCTAGGTAAGAAGGAAGATACATTCTCAGGGGAAACGTGTGAAGAAAAGTGGATGAGTAAACGAGTGAATTTGTGGGTGGAGTAGGGTAGGAGAGTAAGAAGACGAGTAGTTGTAGTTTCTGAGGGAGGGAGAGCGAGACGTGTACAAGGCTTGTGACTATGGGTGCGCGTGAATGAGTAGGTAGATAAGTGAGTAGGTACAGTGATGGGTTTATGTGTGACGGGAAGTACTTGCAGATGTACTTTACAAGAATATGATATGGAATGAAACTGTTTTGGGAAAAATAGAGATGCAATAGTGCGATGAAGAGTGGTGATCGGTTTGCAAGCATAATTTATATAGGTGAACCTCTGGATCAGTGATAGGGAAATGAGTGAGCCTCTGGATCAGTGATAGGGAAATCAGTTACGATCATGTTAAGAGGGGTCGCTGTTCTTTGGATGAGGCGTGGATAGGTGATATTAAGAGGTGACGAGATGATATGTGCGGATTCATGAGACAGGGTGAGTGACGTGGGCTACGAAAATGAAGATGAAAAGAAGTAATTCGGAAAATAAAAGATTGATTGATTTTTCCATCAACTACTTTGGTCATTACTCCCGTAAGTGTGGTGCGTATTTTTTCTCGGGAGTTGGCGATGATCTTTTCCCCGCTGGATGGCGAGATCTGGCGTCGACCTACCGTCGACTAGCGGGGTTTCCCCTCAACCAGGTATCCCTCACCAGCGGGGCACCGCCCCAGCCGGGACAAGCTGTAAGCTCCCGACCGATCTCCCGGCATGTGTGGTAGTGTAGTGCATGTTAGTGTAGGTGTGTGTGTAAGAGGAGAGGATAAGACAAAAAAGAGAAAGGAAAGATCGCGCGGGGTCCGTGGCCCGTTTGTTAGGGTACTGCTCCGGCATTCGCCTGGTGTTGATCGGAGAAATCACGGAAAACTACCGATCAGAACAGCCGGCCGCTAGAATTCTCCTCCAGACAGCAATTGAATTCGACCTAGCTGACAAGCTAGTGTCGAAAATCCTGCTGCCGTCGGGACTCGAACCTAGAACCTCCCGGTCAGAGGAACTGCAGTGACATCAGGTTGATGCACTTAGCCATCTCTCCCAGTAAAAAAGAAAAGAAAATGTAATAGAAATAAACAAATCGTCAGGTTAACGTCTCTACAATAAGATAATAAATAAATCGTAATCGTCTCTACAATAAGATGGTATTAGAATACTGAAAGGAAAAATGTGAGATGATAGAAAAGTGAAATAATAATTTATGTTGCCAATTAGGCAGCATTACAATCATGCAGATTTGCCAAATTTTTAAAAGTAAAATGTCGTTGCGTCTTTACGTGTTACTATTTTTGTCATAATTTGAAACAATTATATTTACAGTGAAACTGAAGAGCTTATTCTAGGCTCCATTTACTCCATGGAAGATATTTTTAGGGAACCTTGACTGGTTGGTGTGGTTGCTTTTAGTACGGTTTCCTTATATAATTCTATTCCGACAATATTCTCTAACATCCTAGCAAACATTTAGACAATAGTAGCAATATCTCATTAACAGTCGCATACTAATGTCATTCCTGGAGCCGGGGAACACCAGTGAGTAGGAATAATGTTAGAACTCAGAATAAATTGCAATTGAAGACATCTTTAAATTAAGTACTAATGCTTCTTGAATTTAAGAATACAAGTATGACATGGGAAATATATATTAAACATTTTCTATATTTGTTGTTTTTTGATCTACAGCTCTTTTAATCTCTGGCGAGGCCGCAAATTAACACGTAGTACCAATGGCTTGGGGACAGATGTCACGCTGATTTCCCATCCCTCCCTTCATGGGTCATCACGATCCTGATGGATTTCGTCAACGCTTCGCGTACGCGTATATCAGATCAACCCTCCATATATTGGTCCACAACTCCAGAACATCAATATACAGGTAGCGCAGTGGGGCGCTATATTCGTGGGACTCTCAGAGGTAGTCTACATCGGTTAACATGAAGTTTGAAGCAACTTTCAAGTATGCAAAGAGGAAGGCATCTGATTCATGTTCCGACAAGCCGTAATTGTTTCGCTCCATTCGTGGTTGGCTTTTCATGCCCCCATTTATCCCATCTGAACAATAATCGGGGAGGAAAGATAATCCTCTATTCTATAATCAATCAATCCTCCACATTATTCTCCCATGATCATCTCTACCATTGACTATGGAGTCGAAGTCAACTGCAAAACAACAATGATCTGATCATCCATGAGCAGTAAAGCGTAAGCCTGATCCAGTATATAACTCTCATCATCATCATAAGGAGCAGCTATTGTGAAGTGAGTAGAGCAGGAGTGATCTCGTGTGCGAATTGAGTGGCAGGCGTCGGCAGGGGGGGGGGAAGGGGCGGGGCGTGACTCGCCCAAAGCCAAAGCCCCTCAGCGCCCAGTGCGAATTCGCCGCAGCGGCCAGAGATGGCCCGCGGCAGAAGGAGGTCACGATGACGGGCAGCGAACGGGCATTGATCGCCTTCGACGGCCCTCGCCCCGCCCACTCCCCTGCGCCCACTCCGCGCCCACTCCGCGCCCACTGCGCGCCCATTGCGCGCCGCGCCCGCCGCCGCCGCCGCCGCCGCCGCCGCCGCGCTGCCTTTCAGCGGGCGCGCTCGCCGCCGCTTCCACGCCCGCAGCCGCCCCAGCCCCCGCGACCGCCTCCGCCCGATCACCTCTATGTTCACCATTGCCACCGGGAGAGGTGGCTCGGGGCATCAGTTGGTGGCACTGCAGTCCCTCTCACCGGGAGGTCCTAGTTTCGACTCCCGACGGCGGACGCTTTTTCGACGCTTGCTTGTCAGATAAGTCGGATTCAGTTGCTGCCTGGAGGAGAATTTTAGTGGCCGGCTGCTCCGATCGACAGTTTCCCGTGGTTTCTCCGATCAACACCAGGCGAATGCTGGAGCAGTACCCTAACAAACGGGCCACGGACCACGTGAGATCTTTCCTTACTCTTCCTTGTCGTATCCTCACTTATTACACACACACACATTTACACTAACGTGCACTACATGACCACACATGTCGGGAAACCGATCGAGGGCTTAGAGCTTGTCCCCTCTGGTGGTGCCCCGTTTGTGAGAGATACCTGGTTGGGGAAAACCCCGCTAGTTGACCATAGGTCGGCGCCGAATTTCACCATGCAGTGGGGGAAGATCACCGCTATCTCCCACTGACAATCATGTACTACACTTTCGGGAGTAATGATCTCAGTATTTGACGCACCCGGAATCATCAACAATCAATCAATCACCATTGCCATAGTCTCCTTCCTAGCCTCTATCTAACTCCGTTCTTCCCGCATTTCTTGCTTTTGCCAACGCCTCCAGACTCGCCTGTATCTTCACCATTGACATCACCTGCTTCCCCACCTCCGCATCCGTCTCCACTCCTCACATCGACGTCTACCATCACCTTGTTAGCCTCTCCCCGCCTCTGTCCTCTTCTCCAATCTCACCACATTTCTCGCCTCTATCGTCTCCACTGCCATCTCCTTCCCCATCTCTGCCTGCACCTCCGTCACCATCACGCCTCCTTCTCAGCCACCAGCGCCGTCTCCGCTCCCCAATTTTGCTTTGGCTTCCGCCTCTACCCCCACCCCTGCCCCTCTTAGAACCGCCTCTGCCCCTGCCTCTGCTTCCATCTTCACTACTGTCGTCGCCTGCTTCCCCACGTCTGCCTCCGCCCTTCCTTCAATCCACCACTACCCCCCCTCACGTCTACCATCGCCTCATTGCCCGCCTCTGCCTCGTCTCCTCGCTCACCTCTGCCCTCGCCTCCGCCTGCTAACCCCTCCTTCTCCTCCTCCGCTTCTCCCCCTCCGCTTCCGCCACCGCTTCCTGCCCACCCCGCCCTCGCCACCGCTCACCGCTCGCCTCCGCTCTGCGTTTCCGCAGCCGCTCCCTCAACTGCCCCCCCTCCCGTGAACGCCCCGCCCCCATGATGGATTCACGTCTATGCGCTCACGCCGTCGGGGGTGTCGAACGCTATACTTGCATCATATTTCTTCCTAAAGTATTCTTCCAAAGAAAAGACTGTGCTCGTTGGAAATGATATGATCATTTACTTGAAATGTTTATTACAAAAATTATAAACTGATTGAGCATTTTCGTCTTTTCTCCGTTTCTTTTTTATATTGTCATTACCTGAAATTGTGTATCAGATACCCTATTTCCCCGTTTTAAATGCAATTTCTTTAAATTCCATACCACTTTTTTTCTATTCGGAATAGTTCGAGGAACAAGTTTCGTTTTGTAGCTGGAAATACTGAAATGTACAATAATTTTAATAGAAATGTATTGAGAGACAATACGCGTTGTTCTAAACCTGAGGATGGTTGTAATACATACTTTGTTTCATATTTGAAATGCGTTTATTTATTTTGTTGCTGCTGTTAGTGCATGAAAGTCATTTGCGCTCGAAGTTTGCTTTCTTTATGGACTCTGAACACACATATTTTCTCTGCTTACGAGCGCACATTTGTAGCATTGGGTAAAACGAAAACCATAAATAGAGCATTTAATATATTCTCTGTTCATGAAACAATAACGTACTGTCTTTTTACAGACATTTCGCTTTGAAATTTCACAAGTTACGAGTAGAAGCAAGGTATATGAAACTATGCAAATACTGCTTATTACTAAACGATTTAGTTGAATAAAATTTTTAATTATCTTACAATTCAAATGATTTTCGAAATTAGAAACGATAACCCGTAACCTAGGTTACTTCCGTGAAATATGGGGTAATTCTGACATTACTCCGTCATGAATGGTCACTCATCCTTAGCGCTGGGCTGATGCGAACAAACGTGCACGGTCCAAGCTAAATACATAACCCTTCTTTGCGTTCGCTCAGTCGGATAAAAATCACCTAATACAATCAGTATGCAAGTTAGATTGTCTCGTGTCACAAAGACTTCTCAAGAAGAAATGAATTTCAATCCTTCACAGTCCCTGTCGTTTCATTCTCAGAGTGCTCTATGCACTTGCGACAGCAGCTTCCAACCAGGAGAACTCCACAGCTCTACCTGTGCCGCTCCTCATCTGCGCCGCAGTCGCTGCGTCGCGCTCCCCTCCCACCCATCCATCATCCCGCGCAATGTCCACAACGTGTCGTCAATCTCAAATTCCCTACCACGCCGCGCCGCGGCGCACCGCGCCGCACGGGCCGAGCCTATAGCTCCAATACGCCCCAAGTCTCTTTACTCCGCTCGCCGGATGAACGCAACCTGCACTATATTCCCCGGTCTATACTTGCGTCGGTTATTGTCCAATTAAGTTTGGTAATATGTCTCCCTGGTTAAAAATTGAATTGATTGATGCCTTATTTTACGTGGCGAGACTTGGTAATCGAGATGAAAATTGTAATGTGAAGAAGAAAAGGAGAAAAATATGATTTCTACCAGTACGATTACTCATTGTGCATTGGCTGATAATCAGTCTAGTCATCGTACAAGACGACTGGTGTCTATTGCGTTTGGAGATCGTTTCTGAAGCGTGGTTCTGAATTAGTTATTTTAGTAATAGTAAGTATTAAACGTGATCGAGGAACCAAGTACAACTGAGTTGACATTTCGGTTTATTTTTTTATATTTATTGCTTTTTTTACCATTATGAGTGGTCAGGAGTGATAATTGAATCAGTCAATACGGTTATTTAACTTTCTTTTTACTTTTAGCTGTTGTTACGGTTCATACTGATTCGTAAGCTGCAGTAATTGCAGAAGAAATGAAGATTTGATAATGAAGAATATAAATGTGTGACACTATGGCAAGCAACTTCCATCCGCATTATCTGGTCATTCGTTTCATGTAAGAAAAAATGTAAAAAGACTTTAATTTTAGTGAAATGTCACTATGACGGAATAACGTCTTCTCAAAAACAAAAGCTCAAGAACTTTTATTCTCTTCCACTGCTGTGTGTGGTATTCGCAGAAAACTTCATTCAGTTCCTGTGCTACGAAATAACAAGTTAGACGGTGACATTTCATTCACCATCTCTGGTACAATATAGCTGAACGTAAACCTACGGTTACGTCAGGGTACAAGGTTCAAGTCGATTGGTGACTGGTGGTAGTAGAGCCAGTTTATGTATCAAGGTTCTGCATTTCTTTGTTTTAGTAACAGAGTAACTTTGTCGGAAGATTATGAGTTGACAGTTCGTATCATTTTTTTACTTCATTAAGTATTTTAAATGAAAACGAGAATATCTACAATCACATTTCATTACTTTCATTGCTAATTCGATGACACAGAAATCATTCTCATGACAGTCAGGCAATCACTTTTATGTTTTTACCTTTGATAGTAAGACCTCGTGGCAGCTCTTGGTCAGCGTGCTCGCTTTCCAGTACGCGGCCCCGGGTTCGATTCCCGGTCGAGGCAAGACTATAGCGTGCGTTTTCCTTGCAATGTCCCAGTATATGTTGTTGTGTGACGATGAGAAAATTCACTTCTGAGGCTGAGAAGACCGGAATACGGCGTGGGGTGTCTACGTGCTAACAACACGTACCCCCTTAACCCATGGCCGCGAGGCAGGGACGTCGCCGGTAGGCCTGAGCCCCCTTTGATAGTAGATAAGAACGGTTAGAGATGTCAACACTTCTGACACAAATATAAAAGAATTGTAGTTATTTGAAACAATCACGGTCATTACCAAAACTAATAAGTTTTTATTATTAAAATCATGTTTTCATACAATCGTCATCTAAGTTGTACTGTTTCCATCTAACCGAGTTTGAAACGTTAAACTTCTTCACAAATATATTTATTCATGTTTTAGACGAGACAGTACTAAATTATATTTTTATCAGTGAATCAAAACCGTTTAATGTTACGAAGAGCACACCTAAATTAAAACATACCTTGGGGCGATTGTATCGCAAGACCCCACATCATCCTCCCACAAGGGGAAGTACGGGACCGAATCTAACTTATCCATTTCCTAAACCTTGTGCCCGGAGGCGCAGCAAAACTGCAAAAAGGGGTGGCCGACCCGCCACACCCCCACGCCGGCAGCAGGGGGGGAACCGGGAACGCCAAAGGCAAACGGGGGAGTGAAGACGCGAGGGTGGGAAAACAGGACGCAAGGGTAGCAGTGGCGCGCTTTATATCAAAAATATGTTTCCGCCCTCCTCCCCTCCCGCCTTCATCCTCCAGCTTCTCCCCGACCTCTCTCCTTTCCCCTGCCGTTCCTCTCCTTCGCGTTTGGCTTTTCGTTCTTCCCTCCCTCCGTCCCTCCTTTCCTCCCGCCCCCTTTGGCAAACTTCCGAATAAATCATATTAAATACTACCTTTCCGCTCTTTTATTTTCTTTCCAGAACATTCCACTCAGATGGCGTTATTAATGGGGGATGAATCTTTTTTAGGCGTCTACTGCCGCTGCCCCTCCCATCGCGTAATATCTCGCGAGGCGGCTGGGGCTCGTTTCACGCGATGCCTCGCAACGTGACGAAGTGCGCGGGGGTCGCCGAGGTCAGGGGCGGCCGAGGTGGCACCCGGCGGTCACTTGCTGCCCGAAAATCGAACCGCTGCGCCGCCGCCAGCGTTGGAAGCGGTCCATTGGAAACCGCCCGCTCTCGCTGTTGCTCTCGCCGCCGCTCTCGCCGCCGCTCTCGCCGCCGCTCTCGCCGCCGCTCTCGCCGCCGCTCTCGCCGCCGCTCTCGCCGCCGCTCTCGCCGCCGCTCTCGCCGCCGCTCTCGCCGCCGCTCTCGCCGCCGCTCTCGCCGCCGCTCTCGCCGCCGCTCTCGCCGCCGTTCTCGCCGCCGCTCTCGCCGCCGCTCTCGCCGCCGCTCTCGCCGCCGCTCTCGCCGCCGCTCTCGCCGCCGCTCTCGCCGCCGCTCTCGCCGCCGCTCTCGCCGCCGCTCTCGCCGCCGCTCTCGCCGCCGCTCTCGCCGCCGCTCTCGCCGCCGCTCTCGCCGCCGCTCTCGCCGCCGCTCTCGCCGCCGCTCTCTGTTTAACCGTTGCACAATGCTTATCTGGAGGAAGCTGGTAAGTCACCACCATCACCAGTTTTCGTAATTTATTTTACCGTACTTTGATTACTTGATTAGTGATTTCGGGCGCGTCAACGGCTAATGGCATTTATCCTGTGTGGTGTATGCTTTTCTACGGGCGGGGCGATGCTCTTACCCTTCTAGATGGTCAGATCCGGCGCCGACCTACAAGTTGGCTAGTTGAGTTTTTCTAACCAGTTAGGTTTCCTAACCTTCAGCGGGGTACGGCCCAACCCAACACCTTTATAATGGTGGATGATGGCATCGGAGATATTGTGGTAATCCGTAATTATTAATAAAAAATTGGGGAGGTATCAACAACAAAGTAGTATATTACAATATCAAATGTAATAAAAAGATATACACATGTTTTGGGACTGCTTCATCCCATCTTCAGTGGCTCCCAGTAACATAGAAGGTGAAGAAGGTCTTAAGTAGATGGTCTTAAGTAGGCACCATCTTGTATGTTGTCAGTCTCAGAATTCCGAACAACATACAAGATGCTGACAACTTTAATCTACTACATGTTTACATGTTGGAGCCATTAAAGATGGGATGACGTAACCCCGAAACACGTGTATGTCTGCGTTTTATACATTCATAAGTACATTATATGTCAGAAACATATTATTTCTTTCATTCATAGATGCTAAAACACATTTATAACATTTCACAATTCTTTGTTATACCAATTACAAGTCACAATCGCACGTTGCTCTATCCATTCGTAAACCGTAATACAGAAATATAAAATAACAAAGCAATAAAAATAATAAATTAGAAGTAGTTCCAGGAAGTGTCTCATAATATAATAAACATTTTGAAAATTATTAATACTACAATCTAGTTCCAATATTCATGATGTGATAATGGGCCATGATTACAATAGTTGGTAGGCAGTACTTTAGAAAATAAGATATAGGTATGAAAAGAGAGAAACACTATAGCCGTAGAAAATTATATCTTCTTTATGTATGTAATATTTAATAAAGAATTTTAAAAAAGAGACTAAAATAGGTACAAAAATTGTGTGAATACACAACACCATAAATCCAATTCTCAGTTCTGCTTTCACGATCTTGGAATAGCTAAAGGAGCCAGAGAAGGAACAACATTATTTGTTATAAAATATTCAATCACTATTTCCCTCGTGACATGAAAACAAATAGTGTTTAACTATACATACAAAAAGCCTCAAGCATGGTGGTGTATCTCAAAAAGTTTCTTTTTTTCTATCCGATTTTTCTTCCCGCTTCTCCCTTCTGGCCAAGCATAAACTTCGACTCATCTATCTTAGGCGGCGTTATATGTATCGCTATGTCGATGTCCAATAAACCGCGTACGTACTGTAACATTACCTCTTTGATTTTAACGCACTTTTCAGTTATTTTCAATATTTGGAGCAGTTTGGAACTTAGGAGGCGGTACGACGTAATTTCATTCGTGAGTCGGGGATTTATCGATTGTTTCCAAAGCACTCTTGGTATTACCTATGATTATTTTGCCCTAGATATTTATATTCGATTTAAAATTTCCAATTCATCAATAACGTAAAAAATTCTTCAAATTTAAGTTTTCCTATAATCTCAATCTTCATCGTGTAGGCAGGATGGCTCCACGAGCAATCACTTTCGTTCGAAAATTGTACTGTTGCGTGGCCGATAATCTTGGAATCGACCTGCTCTGTAGTATGTCGCTGCAGTGAAAAAGGTGTAAGATGGGGCGGCAACACAAACATTTGAATAAATGCGTTTTATATTCGACGTGATCTACGAAGCGATGGTGACGATGGTTTGTTTGGAGAAGTGAATTGAACGAGACATAAAGCAAATTAAATGTAATATGCGTTTAAGAATATTTATAAAACTATTCGACCAAACATGAATATGATTTTCGATTAGGTTTAATAATTGTATTAGTAGTTATTGTATTTAAAATTTGCAGATTAATTATTGATTTTTAATTGTTAATTTTAATATATTCGTAACCTTACTTATTTCATCGATTTTCTGTTTCATGCGTGAGGCATAGAAGAATTTTACTCAATCAGGGAAACTAGGCAACTTTTCTGATTCAGAATAAATTATTTTATTTCGATAATTTAGCTCATGTGCTGAGTGACCAAAGGTTACAAAGGGTTGATTCTATCTTCAAACAACCTCAGGCGACAATCAGCACAAAACTGTCAAACTTTCCTGTAGCTGCAATTCATGTTGTGTGCACTTGTTTCTCTTTCATTAATGAAATATATTTTCTCTGTGACTGTCAATTTTATTATTGTGTGAAAATCAACGGACTCTAAAAGTATTAAAGGCATTGAAACTTTCAGTGCAACTTTGAAAATAATTGACCGAAAATAGTGGGACCAACTACATGAAAAGCATTTTCATACAGTTCCAGTAGATCTGCTGTAAAATAAATGATAAACATTCATCCCAAATCTCAAATGTAGTGTAAACCCAATGAATGGCAAGGCTGAATGTAATTGTGTTTTATTAATAGTTAATATTTTAGTTAGTGCTCCTTGTACGTTGTTTTTCTATAACTTTTGTTGTTGCTAAATCTATACTAATATATAAAGACAGAACTGCACTCACTTACAGCGCGATAATCTCTGAATCTACTGAACCAATACTGATGAAACTTTTATAGTAGCTTCCTTTAAAGGTCTGGAGTAACATAGGCTATGATATACAATCACAAACCTTACTATATTCACAAAAAATTACTTTTCCGGACATTTTTCGCTTCGCTTTACATCACAGATTCAATACTGGATCAATGTCAATAGTTTAGATGCGCGCCACCAGAGGATGAGGTCTGAGATCTTCTACTGTTTTCATCAATGTCCAGAATCAAGGCCGTCTAGAATAGTATATTATCTATTTTAGACGGTCTTGCCAGAATTATTACGAAATTCATTGGGGTTTGAACATGTGCTATGTAAAGTCCGTGAATGTTCGTTGGTGATTTGTTTGTTTTCAACGTTGGTGGAACATTGGAACGAAATCCTTTAAAGCGAAATACGTCAATGTATAAAGATTGTCCTTAGTCCGTTTGGTACACAAATTGTAGCAAGAAAACATGTGAGTTTTAAAGTATTTAGAGAGTTAAAAGTACAAAAATATACAGTACAAAATATATAGTAATGTACCAAGTACAATATGTAGATATCGTATACAGGTATCGTATATTTTCTAAACAACCTCTTCTTTTACAGAATTTGTGAAAATTGAATTGTTTGGAACAATGCCGAAACGAAAGTTACAGTTGTCAAAACAGAATACAAGTGCTAAGAGATGGGCAGCCTATTAAAATTCGGAATGGGCTACTCAGAGGCAAGAACGACTTGCAAAAGAACACGCACAATTGAAAACAATACAGTAAAGAAGAAAGCAAATGTGAATAATTCTCTAGGAAGCAGGGCAGCTTTTCGTTATGACTCTCGATTTGACTATTATACATATATCATGTTCAAATTGGTAAAATGGAAAATATTTGTATGTTTTGGTCAACTCAGTTGAACATTTTTCTTCAATATGGGCAGTGGCATGTAATTAAGTAATGGTCCTTTACATATTAAGACTAATCTTGCTGTTGTTTCTCATGACAGTTGCTCCCAGTGAATTAATTCATCTATATTTTCTATAAACTGGCAAAAATTAATTTATCTAAAATATTTGTCTAATCTAATAACAAAATTCTGAGACTCTTTGGTTTCTATAATTCACATTTCAAAATCCATAGTATTTCGCACTTCAAATAACGAAGCTAATAGTGTTTTGTTAGATGGTTCAGTACATTGTCAGTTTATTATGTATACATAATGTACAGGTTCGTGGATCAGTATTGCTGTTATGTTGCGGTGATATGATGAACTGATTTACCTAAACAAATAAGTTTTATACTACATGTTACTAGCACATAGATCTTTAAACATACATGTTTGTGTCATCTTCAGAATAATTATTGAAACCGGCAATTACCTTTCAGCATAGACATTTTCATTTACTTTTATTATAACGATTCATCAAATACGTTACGACATCTATATCTATTTGTCCGGATCTGTCTACTAGCGTACCCATGCGAGAACTCTCGGATGTTTCATATACTCTGCTTAAAACTGTAAGTCCCTTCAAGGTCACGAGTTGGCAGCAGATAAATTTTTAATCTTTCTTTATAAATATTATAGAAGCAAAAAATATAAAAATGAGTTAGTTTAATAATTCGGCAATTTATTGAAAGTGTTGGTATAATATATAAAACTCCCGTCCTTTGGCTCGACAGCCTGCTACGGGCCATAGCTGACCGGCGGTGAAACAGCCTCTCGGCCACGGGTGTTCGAGTGGTTAGCACGAGGACATCCCTTTACCGTATACACCGCTCTTCTTAACCTTAGGATGGGCTTTCTTATCGTCACACAGCAATCGATACTGAGAGATTTGTAAGGAAAGCGCACAGTTCTAATTTACCCGGCCGGGAATCGAGCTCGGGGTTGTTTCATGAAAAACGAGCACGCTAACCAATAAGCCACCGAGGGCGGGAAATAAAACTCCACAAAAAGAATACATGTGAGTCTACAATTTGTACAAGTATTTTACGAGTGTTTTGTATTAACAGTTTAGATTTGTTTATTATTTTTATTTATAAAGTAAGGAATGTTTGAGAGCTGAAACTCCCAATTAGAAAAATGTAAACTTTCTTTAGTAAGAAAGTGAACGAGGCACACCGGAAATTTCCAAATAGGGGGAAAGACATGACAGGGCTAGCTTGGCGGGACAGATATACAATGAGAGAGAAGTAGGCCCCACTGCACGGCAAGAATAAATGGAATACCTCTTCCTGGCTAAAAAAATACTGTAATAAATGCCTGGGCAACGCCGGGTAGTTCAGCTAGTATACCATACAAACGAAAACTTCTTTTCCTCTATGCCGTACTTGAAATAATTCCAGAAGGCGATGATACTGTCTTTTTTAATTAACTGGTATTAAAAATTACAATATCTTAAATCGTATAATTGATTAGTTAATTGTTTTATTAAAGTTCACTAATTTATTTTTTCACGAAGTAGTTCAATTGAATTCCACAAAGTACCAATTGCGAAGCGACTCTGACTTAAAAAATTCCAAATTTCTGGTTTAAATTATGATCGCAGTTTAATTCTATGGAGTAAGGTGTTGAAATTATTTGTCGTATGATATTATTTTAACATTTCAGTAGCATGTCAACTTAGTCATTTTTCATTTCTCATTTATAATAATTTTTACTTTTAAAACCTTACAGCTTCGATAAGAAATGTACCCCATACCCTCCTTGTAACAGAAAGTGAATTAAAATGTCCATATTTAGGACTTAATTCTGTCGAACACCGAAGTTATTTTAGATGGCTCTGTTGATGAAAGTGCGTGTCGGTGCGTGGGGGCAATGAAGCAGCAGGTACTCTGATGGCATCGTTAATTTACTGCAGGAAATAGGAAGAGCTGAGCTATTTATGGAAGAAAGGAGCAAATTCGGTGATGTTGGTAATTTCCGCCGAAAGCCACAGACTTGCATGTGTGTATGTATGTTGGAGTTACCAGTTTCAGGAGAAAATGACCTGTTTGGTGTGTATTTTCTGCACTACCTTTTAAGGGACGGTATTATGAATACAAAGCCAGGTGAATTCAGAAAATACCGTGTTATTAAATAATTTGGTATTGTTTTGTGAATTTTCATTTGAATGAATTTTCATTTAAGTTAAACTTGAAAGTTCATTACAGATGTTACCGTGCATATTTTAGTAGAAGCATGCACATATTCATCACTTTCATTTAAGGCAAATTATATACATGAATTGACAAGACAATACGTTTTAATTTAAAATATAATATTTTATTTTAAGCTCATCGGATCCATGAAGATGACTTGTGCATCGCGCTGAAGCAAGAGGCGAATAGTTAACCAAATGATCTATACAACAAAATGTACTCAAAGGAAAATATTTTCAAAGTTTGTTTTATTGCTTATTTGATTTCAGCGGTCTTTTCTTCATTTCTAAATTTGTCTGATATTCATAATTTTGTGTATTGTGATTCGATTATTTTAATTCCCTGATTCAATCATAACTTTCATCCTTAGTTCTCGTACTTAAACATATGTTTACATGTTTACACTAATATCTTAGCAATTACTTAATATTTTTTAACTGAATCAGTTTTAATTCACTGTTCACATTACCATTATAAAGGTGTATGTTCAAAATTATTATATTATTTATTGTAATATTACATTTTTAATTTTTGTCGAACATTATTACATTTTCTTCGTCTGTAGTTCATCGATATACTTTGGGGAACTGGTTAACTACTCCCTCAACGTAGTACACTGCATATCGCCCGTAACACATTCGTCATCACATAATTCAAGATCAGAGAGAACGTATCCTCCACTCATTGTAACATAATTAATAGATCACTGCTTTTGTTGGGAGGGGAAAGGGCGGGAAACGCCCATGAAAATTGGGAAAAAAAGTAAAGTAAAAAGAGAGGAATGATTAATCCGCACTGAAACTAGTATATTTTCACAGCAAATTGAAGAAGATGAAAAGGTTCCGTGAAAAAACAGAAAGGGTTGAAGTAAAAGAACTTAGAACAACAGAAGTGAAGATATGATTCTCAGAATTAAAAGAAAAAATTCACAATATCTATAATTTTCAAGAAAATATGAATTGATGTGAATATATTGTATATTTAGTATATAATTCCTTGTAAAGAGCTATTCTGAAACCTATTTAATTGAAATATAACATGTAATTTATTAATCAATGAAGTCAAAATTATGTTAAATAAAAATATAATGCTACTCATTACACAAAAAATTATTTCTATATATAAAACAAATCACAAGGATTATTGACCATTCTTAGTGACTCTTGAGACAAAAATGAAACAATGCAGAGATAATATGAGGTAAGATCGCCGTAAGGATGATTGATGGATCTTAGCAATAATTCACAACCTTGTCAATCAGAAAGGCAAAGAACAGAAAGAAGAAAGCCAAACCAAGAGAAAATCGAAAAGGAACAATGAAATATTTCATAAAAAGTAATAACAATGTCAGCAATGTTCGTTAAAGCTTTGCACAATGAGAGCGTTAAGAAACTTTCAAAATTCTGCAGAGCTGCTTGCTACATTGTATTCCCAAGCCTGTGCAAATGTTGTCCCAGGAGTTGCGAGTGTCGCTGGCCGGCCTGTTCAATTGTGTCAACCTCGGATCCCTGGAGGTTGGTTCAGGAGTTTGGGCGGCCGCGCTGGGGAAGTGTTGAGGAAGAGCCGCGTGGGATGGGCGGAGAAGGGCAAAGCACAGGGTCAGCGCGCACCAGTGAGAGGGACATAAACGGGGTGGCGAGCGTCGTGGCGGGGAGTGAAAGGTTGGGGGAGAAGAAACATGGGGGAGAAATACTACTGAGAGGAGCCTCACAGGGAGTAGTAGTGGCGTGAAAAAAACGTAGTTGAAAGGGGCGTGTGTCGGAGAGGGGCGTGTGTCGGAGAGGGGCGTGTGTCGGAGAGGGGCGTGTGTCGGAGAGGGGCGTGTGTCGGAGAGGGGCGTGTGTCGGAGAGGGGCGTGTGTCGGAGAGGGGCGTGTGTCGGAGAGGGGCGTGTGAAGGAGAGGGACGTGAGTCGGAGAGAGGCGTGTGTCCGACAGGAGCATGTCAGAGAGAAACGTGCAAAAGAGTGGCGTTGCAAGAGTAAAATTGACATGGTGAAGAGTAGCAAACTCACGAGAACGTGGCAAACGTGTTATGACGGAAAGCGGTTGGGAGCTACGTGACAAGAAGTGTACGCGTGAGAAATGGCAGGAAGGAAGGAAACAAGATGTCACGAGAAAAGAACGGAGAACAGGATGAATTTAAAAATTGAAGGACCTACGGCGAAAATCCTGACGAAAGACGTACCTATTTGAATCACCGAGTCGCAGCATGCTAGTGTGCAGCCGTAAAGCGTAGAACGTGGTCATGGTGTAGCAGGGCGGTGACATGCGTATAAGCAGGCAGGAGTGTAAAAGTGAAAGGCGGCAGGAAGAAAGGAAATGAGATGACTCACAGTGAGGCAACAAAAAGCGGAGAGCAGGATGAAGGTAACGTGAAGGAACTACACAGCAGATCGCGCCGAAAGACGTTCTACTTGAAGCGCCGCGGCGCAGACAGCAGCAGTGAGGCATCAGACGGCAAAGTATAACAGTGCGGTGGCGTGCGAACGGATCCGTGTGAAGCTGGGACTCATCAGGAGTGTAAAGATGGGAGACGACAGGAAGTAAGGAAGCGAAATGATGCAGTGAGGAAACAACGAAGGGCAGGAGAGATATAATGAGAAGGACCTACACAGCAAATCGTGACCTAATACGTGCCTACTTGAAGCGTCGGAACGCAGCATGCTAGTGTACAGCAGGGAGGCGTCGAGCGTGGCATAGTGTAGCACAGTGTTGCCAAGGTGAATGCCACGAGCGGGAGTCCGTGGCACGAGTGCCACGACGAAATCGCCCCCCTACGCAGTTCATTATCCCGCCACCATAGACAAAGCCATCCATATTCTACAACGGCAGAGTTACTAATAGTTTTCCTCTTCCGGCGCTAGTAGCGCGGAGAAGCTCGTGGCATGCTACGGTGTCATGGCGCGTGCCGCTGTCACCAGTAGAAGACCTTGACCCCACTGATGTAGCAGCTCAGTAGTGTACGTGCTTGCGAAGCAGTACGTCCTTGCGAAGCTGGCCGGGCAGGGCGTGGGAAGCGGGGGTGGGGGGCAGCGAGCCCTCCGGGCCGCAGCGCGGGCGCGAGTGCGGGCGCGGGTTTGGGGCCGCGGTGCCGAGTGCGGCCGCCGCGCGTAAGACGCCGGGCTGTGCGTATTGATCGGCCGACTGGGCCGCCCCCGCCCCCGCCACTGCCGTCGCCGCCAGCACCCCGCTCCCCCGCACCCGCTCCTCGACCTTCGTCGCCGCCACCGCCGCGTGCCGCCACGCACTGCACTCACGCACTCTGCGTCGCACGCGCGCACGCATCCTGGCTCGCGACTCAGGACGCGACGCGCGGCGGGCCGCTTTTGTCTCCGCGCAGCCTCCCTCGGGGCAGAGGAGCGCCTTTGACTTGAGCTTAAAGTGGAACGTGAAAAATGGGGCAAGGAAGACAGATGTTAACGGTGACTGAGAGGCCGAACTCCACAAATATAGTGCCTGCGTAATCCAAACCTCGTATCTCCAATTCGAATGATTTGAAATTTTTATAACTCGAACTTCGGAATGATGAATACCTAATTATCACACATTATGTTAGTGATTGCACCTTCCGTGTATTCATGGAATCCTGTAATTCAATTTTGGTAAGTCGAAAGAATTTTTTCCTTATAAAAATAACTTTAAAAATTATGTAACCAATTGCGCAATTACGAGCATAATGCACACTCTTCTCTTTCTTTTCTGGAAGAAAGGAACAGCTTTATCGCTTTCTGAATAATTGGATGCAATTAATTTTTCACTTAATTTTTAAGTGAGTATAATTCCTAGTAGTACAGGCACTTTCTTTACCTACATTAGCTCAATTCTATCATGTATCCGTCCTAGAATCTCCGTACAAAACTCGAATCGAGTCGTATAAATCTCTAAACCAAATACCAAAAAATCAAATTTGATGTAAACAGTAGAGCAACCGACATCGAAACTGGAAACGAGAGACCAAGCAATCATATACCTTCGATACAGAACGAATTCATGGAAACTTGGATACTTCTACTCATGAGAATTGTGTTCGATCAGTGTCGATATTATTTGCAAGTGTACGCATGCTCTTTCTACTTTGATATCACACTGTTTTACTTTGGGTCCGAGATCAACTGACACTGAAGTTTTATTTTTAGGAAACAAGTTTGAATACACAAATGGTTGTTAGATACCTAACATTTTGTGTTAAATGAAGAAAAAGTTAGGAAAATGAGACGTATTTAATTTTTTTAAGAGAAATTATTCTAGTAATCGAAAATACGCGATGAAAAGGAAAAAAAAACAATGTTGTTATTAAGAGTACGTATCACAAATATCTGATTCTGTAGTATTCGTTAAACAGGGGCATGAGTATTATCTAATGTTTCTGTAAAGTTATCATAAATGTTTTGCTCATTAGAGAAATATGAACGATAAGGCCATTTCATTCTTAGAAGATGCGCGTTTCCTTTTGGTGCCTCTGATGAAAGCAGATACAGCTATAATTTTCTCATTAGTTGCTACAACATGATATTTTTCCCTCCCTCTTTTTCATTTTTGGTATATAGCTTGCGTAAATATTTCATTACATCTTTTCTAATAATATTTTTTTCATTTTACATTTCCGTCGTTTAATAGCTGATTTTGATATATTCATTGTTCATAAGGGTATAATATGTAAATATGTCATTTTGAGTCTCTATGTCACTATGTCAAATATGTCATGTGTATATCATATGTCATATGAAATGCAAAAAAAACTGTCTCACTTTCCTGAATAAACTACTACTTGGTATTACCAAATCAATTGCAATTTACATAATGCCATTTCGAAATCTGTTGTATTAATTGTCGCAATGACGTATGAAACTCGTGTGCACTACCACTCGCGTCGCAAATAATAAAACGAATAAGAGTTTACTTAATTCGTAATATTTAAAAAATAATATTATCTATAATTTCTATCTGCATTGTAATAAACTTGATGAAAATAAATATCGTTTGAGAAGTTCTTATTTCATTTATTGTTTTAAACTTCACGTTTGCATCAAAACGTCGTTCTTGAAATTTATTATTTTCTACAGAAATTGGAACACTGCCAGTTGTCTGCAAATATTGACAGTAGTGTAAAATTATTGAAAACATTGACAATAACACCCAGATTTCCGACAAAAATGAAATTCGTAATGAATTTCAGTCTACCTATCATCACGGGATTACGAACGTCGAATGAGAAAACGAGCGAGCGGAACTAACAGGCAAGTGCACGCTGCGTTGAAAACGAGTTTAAAAAAATCGTGTCGACGCCCTAATGACTGAAGAAGACATATCCTGCAGGACGTGAGGGGCGCGCTGCGGGTGCAGACATTTTTACTGTCCGGCGCTGCGCGGCCGGGGGTCGTAAACGTGTAAGATGACGCCTCTGGGGTGCGTTGGCGCGAAGGTCACAGTCGTTGTGGTGTGTGCCCTCCGGGGCTACCGCAGGCTAGAAGGATGAGTTTCTGAAGATTGTCGGAAAGAAAAGAATACTCGTAAGTTCGGAGAATGTGAATGGACTTGGTTCTCGTACAAGAAGATTTGACGAACTCAGTAATTTTGAGGTGATGTTTTTTTCAAGAAAATGAAAATAAACAAGAAATTTGTTTCGGTTTCTAGTGTAAATTTGAACAAAGTTTTTGGTCAATTTTATGTATATGACATTCATTGCGACACGTGAGTAGTGGATATTTTTTTTGTAAATATCCTGGTTTATCATATTGAGAAAATATTATTTTTGGCACATAGTTTAACGACCTTTTCTTACTTCTGAGGTAATTTCTTTTACCTCATGGTATCAAAATGTTTTAATAGCGTGATTTTAGATTATGTAAATAACACGATGTTGTGAGCGCTTTTTGCAGTCTCGTATACGAAGTTACAAAGAATCTGTGAGTTTGTGTCTTAGGAAGTTATTTCTTTAGGAGTTTATTGACTTATTGCTCAAAGCACATATCAGAACAAAACATCGAATTGGAACACAGCTGTAAATTAAACAGGTAACAAGCACAGAATCGAAGTGCAAATAAGAAACATACGAAAGATTTTTTCCCATCATTATGAGTGTTGCTTTAAGATGGGTATCAATAATATCTCAGTCCAGCTTGAAAAATTAAGAAAGGATCAGTCTGATGTGAAAACAAACAAGAAATCAAGATGCCCAAACGAATTCTTCGTAAAGTTGTGAATCTTGTGAAAAGTTTCCGGTGGGATGAGAACACAAAGGATGAATGTAAAATAGATTCTCAATTGTGAGATAGTATTTTCTCTGATTTCGGAAGTCTTCTCAATGTAGTAATATTTCGATCACTATCAGAAACATTTCATAAAATTCCTTAGGAAGGTTACTAGTAACTTCTTTTCAATGTTTATTGCGGTTCCCCAAAAAATATTACGGCATATATGATAAAATATTATTACTCTATTGCATTTTCATTGAGTTCCTTTCTTAACTTGTTATTCGACGTGCACACCTTGGTAGCTAGTGTTAACGTTCGTAAAGTCGAAAGTCGATCGCGGTTATTCGGGCTACGTTGCTACGCAGATGGCGTGACGGCGGTCGGAACAAGCGAGACACGAATTACTGTTCCAACATAGGTTCTTTCACCGATCCATTACCTCTTTAAGTGGTCACGCTAGTGTAATGTATACACCACAGTTACAACGCCCATGATATTGTGCGTTGGAACACAAATATTGACCTGAAAACTTTGTATCGTAAATATTAATATTTTCGAAGTCATTTGAAATAAT
The DNA here is from genome assembly GCA_031308135.1 of Acheta domesticus. Lineage (NCBI taxonomy): Eukaryota > Metazoa > Arthropoda > Insecta > Orthoptera > Gryllidae > Acheta > Acheta domesticus. Next base: position 23,662,989 of record JAHLJT010002406.1, on the reverse strand, counting down.
AATAATCGTACAATTATAAGCCTTTAATTAATTTGAAATAAATATCGTTTGTAATATCGTTTGTACGCAAAAATATCGTATCATGCATTCCAAGTATCATAGGACTGGAATTTTCATTAACTGTGCTTAAGTTTTCTGCATGTTTAGCTATCAGATTTCTTTTGTTTTCTGTGTGGGGCGCAGAAGAAGAAGGTATGTATTCATACATGAAGTCTCGGCTTTCCTTCTCTGTTGAATGCACACATACGTAAATTGTGATAGCACTCTCTTTTTCCATGACATTCTTTTCATATATATCCAATGCCCTATTGAGAGATATCGATCCAATTGATTAAATTGCCATCGATTGAATGAACCGACAAGTGCTACGGAATTATCCTGGAACAACATAAATAAATCATTAACAAATGAAACTAACAAATAAAAGAAATTGATTATATCCACATTGCACACATGCGGTTGTTATCGACCGTAAAAAATGTTTTCACTTTGCTAACTTAAATATTTAAAATCTTATTCACCAAATATTGTTCAAATTTTAGATGTTTCCCTTTAGATATTGTACTATTCCCAGAGCAGTATACTGCTGCCAACATTTTATAAAAATATAAATTAACATGTCGAACTAAAGATTGGGAAATAAGCAATGTAGCTGGTCCACAAATGCTCCAAAAGTTACATAAAATATCAATCTAAATAAAGTTTGCGATGAAATAATAAAAATAAAATATCACTGAATTTTGATTTTTTAAGGAAATTGAATCAAAAGAGTGATGTCCAAAAGTTCTCGTAAAATGGATGGTTGCGTGTCTGTTTACTTCGAAGCACTTCTGTCTCTTACAACCTTCTTTATTTTTCCTCAAACGACGCAAACCATTTATTGTGTTCATGAGATTTTTAAGATGACAACAAATCGATTATATAACCATATTCGTAATCTGATTTAGCAATGAAAAATCTCTTATTCACGTGAATGAATATGTAATTAGTTTTCAGAGCATCAGACAAAGTCAGCAACGAATAAAGTCGGCGTCGGTAGCCGAATTGCTTAAGTACGTTCCGCAAAGTCACGGACGTTATGCCACTCGAAGCACCGCGGATTCGTGGGTGAGTGATCATATGGGAACACCGGGAATTAAACAGTGCCAAGTCGCTGCCTGAAGGGGAAGAAGGCAATTATTGACTATGACTGTCGATTACTTAAGCTTTAGCTTTTAGCTTAAGGAAGGATTACACCAATTTCGACGGCTGCATATGATTAGAGTACGTTGTCACGAAAAAGTGTCAAAAAGTCGACGCTCATAATATTGGGCGTTAAAATACTGCAAAAAATGTTAAAATAGTTGGAGAAGATTTTCAGTTTTAAATTTTATCTTTCCTCTTAAATCGTTGAATTGGTGGGTCGTTTAAACAATCCCTGCATCTTCCTGAATAATTCATAATATACTTTATATCAAATTTTGTTTTTGTACAAATACATTAAATTACTTTTTGAAATTACCACTTTGATACATTATTTCAAGCGATACGAAAATAGCTTATTTGCATGACTTATCATTCTTCCCATACAACTGCATGCATTTTTAGCGTATTAAAGTAACACTACCAAATGGATGACTTCACTGTCACTGATTGTATCAATAGCTATTACGAAATCCTCTTTTAACCCTCGAGCGGACGCGCTGCCGTAAATTTTACAATAGTAGACTTTTTGTTTTGCTGTCAACTCATTGTAGTCAAAGACTTCTGCGCTCTTCGTATTCCTTGCAGATTTCTTTAGTGATGCATTCCTGCAGCCACTGTTTACTTTGCACGCTATATTCAGTTTTTGTAACTCTCTCTTCGGGATAAGTGCATAGTGACGTAAACTTTACGCTGCGCGCTGGCTGTTGTGCTAAAATATTGTATAATAATTTGGCCTAAACTAAATTTTCTGTAAAATGCCCAGATAAAGAATTCATGTCTGAATTCAAAATCTGAATATTCTTCAAGAGTTCTCTGATCGGAGGAAGAACATGAATTGGACAGTGACAGTGACAGTAAACGAATGTTGAAAATATAGACGAGCATCAGAACGATACTGGATCGGAACAAGATCTTTTTGATACCAAATACGAACGTTTATGAACAGATATGTTTTTTCGTAGTAAATATCATTCTTAGATATTATAATGCGACATAAAATTCCATTGTTCTACAATTTCTTTGATTTTTCAAGAGTCATTGAATGTCGTAAAATTTACGACACGCACCTGCTGATGTGAACATTTTACGCGCGCCCGCTGGAAGGTTAAATATGTAACATTCCATTTTGTTAGTCTCTTTCCAATTGTATGTGAATATTTTCGTGAAAAATCCTGATTTCATAGGCATCAAAATACAGTTTCTTGCTTGTCATTCCCGGAAAATATCACACAACACAAAAATAACATTTTGAAACACATTTCCGCTGAAATTCCTGAGCATGTAAACAATCAGCCCGCTACACATTTGACCAGAGAAAAATAAGGGTCGAGGAAACTAATTTCTTGAAAGTGGTTTATTTTAAATTGATAATTTTCAAGTAACAATTTGTTGTCACATGACATCTAAGAAACTTCAGGCACTTCTTGTCTTCGTTATCGCTACGCCCCGAAGTCAATCTTGCAAAGACAATCTCCTTCAAAAATAACTTAGACGACTAGTGACATAAATATCTATAAATTCATCAGGAAAGAAAATAATTGTTCATATTGGTAAAAACAACGAAGTGATAGTTTTGTATAGTTCTTATGCAGAAAAAATAAATAAAAGCAATAAACCTTGATTGATTTATAGCAATACATCGAAATAAGCATTAGATATTAGTGTATCAGTGAACTGGGTGAGTAGTAGTGAAAATTTCAGGGTAGTGGTAAAAATTTGTCTTCACAGACCACTAAATTCGTACATTTAAATCCTATTGACAACTATTATTTTCGTGTTGTAGTTACTCCTATTATCTATCAAGTAGATGCAGTCTCAAAACATCACTGGGAACACCTGCCAAGAACAAAGTGTCATAACAGCGTAATCCTCCCTTCCAACAATTATATTCACAATGAAAATACTGCTATCAATGTGAGGAGACCTGTAAATGGAAAATTATTTTGAATGAATTAAGTAAAATTATCGAAATCGTTGGCACTGTTTACGTGGTTCAGAGCAGTTGATTTCACTCCAGTGGCTCCTACTGGGAGGCCCTAGGATTCGGGTCCCGACAATAGCAGGATTTTCGACACTATCCAGAAAGCTATGTCAAATTGGGCATCAGTCTGGAGGAGAGTCCTAGTTTTTACGTAGTTTCTCCAATCATCAGGCGAATGCCGGATCAGTACCCTAACATCCGAACCATAGACCGTGAGCGACTACGGTCCCCACGTTGCCTTATCCTTTTTTCTCCTATCCTTACTCATTACTTACATGCAGTACACTACGAAAAATGTCGGGAGACCTGTCGAAAGCTTACAGCTTGCTCGGCTGAGTTGGTGCTCCCCTGGTGGGAAATACGTGGTTGGAAAGAAAACAGGAAGTTGACTTGTAGGTGGTCGCCGGATCTCGTCTTCCACCGAAGGAAGATCACCGCCTTGCCCCATACAAAAACATGCACTCTGCTTACTGGACTAACGAGCAGTTGACGCGCTAGGAAACATCAATCAATTAAAATTGTTGGCTTTCGCAAGGGCCATAACACTGGGCCAAGATCTAGGCCAGTGTTGTCAAGGTCGATGCCACGATCGGGAGTCCGTACGTGGTGGTACGAGTGCCACCACGAAATCGCCCCTCCACGCAGTTCATCACCCCGCCACCAGAGACAACGCCACCACTATTGTAAAAAGGCGAGGTTACTAATAGTTTCCTTTCCCACCACTAGTTGCACAGAGAAGCTCGTGGCATGCTACGGTGCCACAGGACATGTCACTGCCACCAGTAGAAGACCTTGATATAGGGTATGATTTAGGGCCTTGGAAGATCTCTGGGTCAAGATCTTCCATTGGCCATTGGAAAATTATGCCCTCATTTTTCCGCGGCCCGCCAACATTTTAGCGGGGAGCGTCAGTAGGCGTTCCTTGGCTGAGAGTGTTGATCCGGGAGCTTCATCGCAGAGGCGTCTCTCGAAAGGCGAGCTGCTCGCCGGCCGGCCGGGCGGCCGTCGCCCTTTTTGCGAGCTCGCTCGTAAACGCGGTGAAGGATATCCCCTCCTCTCGCCCTCTCCTCCGCCGCTGTCCTCGTCGACGTCGCCGCCGTCGCCGCCCCGCTCTCGAGCAGGGCAGGGTGCAAAACACGGACGGAACTCTCTTTTGCTTTCTTGCTTAGTAGAGTGGAGTGTGAAATCGCCGATCGAGTTATGACCGAACTGAACAGTCGAGTGCTCTGAGCAGAAAAGGGTTTTTTTGACGTTTTTCTTCCTTTTGGCGGTTTGTCGAGTGTGTTGCGGTTCAGCTACGATTTTGTTACACCGCAAAGTGTAGAGAATAGAGACGCGTTTATCTGAGCTCAAAACGCGGTGAAAAATTTACATGGCGTGTTAAAATTTTGAAAAAACCAAATTAAACATTGACAATTTTATTTAAAGAGACAACCGTTGAACTTTTCTAACTTCATTGCATTTTAGTTTGTCAAAAGATTTATTATTGAGCTGAATTATCAGGTGAAATGAACAGAAATATTGGTTTTTGATTTTTTTTCTGTCACATCCGCTCGTTTGTAGAACATTCTGATGTGAGAATATTTGATTAAACTGACAAGAGTTCCAAAATAATCTCTCGATAATGTCTGAACCATACGATTTGTACATTAACTCAATGTTACATGAGTTTATATTGAGGTTTGTGTTCAGATGTGTGGTAAAGCACAATGAAAAAGTACTAAACAACTAGAATATATTGTTTTCAAACGTTTACATCTATTTAAAAAAGTCATTGTTTGTGGTTAGTGAGATGGTTCAAGTCTTTCATCGATTCTGCAAGTTTTCAAATGTTCGTGACTTTCGTGTTTGTTTTTTTAAAAATTTTCACTATTACGCCTTCCATTTATTCTTCGTTTCTGTTCCTTCACCCTCCTCCTCGTGTCGCTTTCGACTGCATTCCCTTCCCCGCGAAGCGTTTGTTACCTCGCCTTGAGCACAAGCCAAAGCCTGTGTTTCCAACAACTGGAACCCCGTCTTCTGACTCACAAGCGTCAAAGCTTTGTGACGCGCTCCTCCTTGAGGACGCCTCCCTGTGTTGTGCCAATGCCCAGTTGGGCGTAAGCGAGCCACCGCGCCGCCGTCGTCTATGAACTCGGTGCAGTGCGCGGCCCGGCAACGCGCCGTTTGTGGCCAGCGCAACGTCGTCACGGGGCAACGAGGCTTGCGCGGCGGTGGTGCCTTGGTGCGGTGTGGTGGTGCCCTGGTGCGGAGTGGGTTCCGATTGTAGTGGGACGCGGCTTGCGTCGCGGGAATTACCGCAGACGCGTCTAAACTAGCGGCGTTTGCTAACGAGGGCGACCGCGCAGCGTCTCTCGCTGTGTGATGTGGATCTGGGAGAAGGCACGACTGTAGACGGTGCGCTTTGCCAACTCTATGCTGCAGGATCGCTTGCTGAGTAATGGAGAAATTATATGAAAGGCGCGGTTACGTTGTGAAGGTAAGTAAAGGTCAAGGGATTTCAGTGGTTGTAGCAATGGAAACATTGCACGGATGCGGTTACTCACAAGGTATTAATGACTTGATTCTGTGAAACCATTATGTGCTTTCCGATGTAGACATAATACCTTCCTGAACGTGTCTTACAAGTTTGTCACTCTCGACCTATCAAATTGTGGAATCCGGATGTGATAGTGAATATATCCGTAGAATGACAGAATCGTTAATCATTTCAATGGAAATTCTAGACAGAACTCAAAATTTAAAAAAAATGTATTTTTCATTGCGTTTTTGCCGTTGATATAGATCGTCAACATTTCACGAGTTTTTTCTATGTAAAGTGGATCCGCGAATGCGCGCCACCTATTATTGTAAACGAGCATTATGACGTATCTTTTCCTTAATTTATTGTCTTCCTGCTCAAAAATTCTGCCTTCCTTTGCTTTGTACATTTTTATTTTTAATACATAACATTTGAACTTATAACCTCTCACTCTTGTAAATGATTGCTAGCTAATTTACTGAATTTCAAACTTATATTCATTTTTACATATTCATCTACACAATTAATACACAATACATCATTTTACCATACATTATTCATTCTTAGATCTCGATAAATTGACGTTTCTAAGATGAAGATTCAGAGTCGTTAAGAACGATGGATGTTTTAAGCAATGAGTATGGCATTGACAGTAAGTAAATGCCTCAATTGCGATGGTAGAAGTAATCAGTACTTCGATGCACGTGTAGAGGTATAGCGATACATTACTTCAAAATATGAAAGGAATTCTTGAAATGTACATTCCACAAACACTAACATGCGCACCTACGGAACTAATGACGTAAATAGTTAACACGTAAGTTTTCTTTTTCTTTTTTCTTTTTACTTTATCTGCCTAATACAAAACGCCATTTTCTTTTGTTTTTAACCCATCTTATAAGTACTTTTACGTCTTGTATTATACATCGTTACGCTTCCATTGGCTCTTGAATATCTCGAAAACTTTTCCCTCGCCTCACACTTTTCATAACCTTCAAGTGACCCTTTCCAAATCGAGGAACGTTTTACCACCCCATGCCAATTATGTACTTCTTCTCTTCAGGTTGCCCTGTTGAGCCACGTGCCTCTTCTACCCTCTTCTCATACCCATTTTCCCCCTCCCATCATCCTATACCTTGCCCCTCTTTCCCATTCCCCTTCCGCTCGTCCCTTCCGTTCTCCTCTCTCCCTCCTCTCACTTTTGTTTACACTCACTTTCCAATTTCCTTTCTTATCCCTTCCACTTCCTGTACCCCTTCCACTCGCCCCTTCACCTCTCCTCTCTCCCTCGCCCCAATCCTCGCACCTTCATTTCCAAACTCCTTTCGTCCGCCAATCCCATTACCCACTCCCTCCAATGCCGTTCTTCTTCTCCTTTTCTCTTCTCCCTTCCCCTCCTTATTGCTTTCACTTCATGTGCCCCTCCACTCGCCCCTTCGCCTCTCTTCTTTTCCTCACCCCCTCTTTATCTTCATTCCCTACTCCTCTCGCTCGTTTCTATTTCTCCCTCCCATTCACCCTCCCTTTCTTTCCTCCCCCTTTCCTCTCCCAATTTCCTTTCCCTCCTCAGCCCTTTCCCTTCCCCTCCCCCTTCCACCCATCCCACACCTCAAAGCCTTCCCCCATCGACCCCTTCACCCCCCGGCCACCCTCGTCCCACCCCTCTCACAGCCTATCATAGAGAGCGCAACTGCAAATTAGCCCGTGCGGGGAAGTCGTAATTTCGCATACAGAAGTAATTCGGTCGCGTGCTGACTCATCTATTCCTCGGTTAGTGTTTCGCAGCTCCTCTAATTGCACCGTAAATAAGGATGATTACACAGATTTAATCCGACGACTATTCATTTTTTTGTTTCAATTACACTCCCCCAGAAGCGCAACGAAAAATAAAATTAACACAAAGACCTATATTTTAAATGCGTTTAGGCCTTAATTATAACGTACACTGCGCCGCGCAGGAACCCGAGTATATAAATCGGAGAGGTTTGAATTAGTACGCGCCCTGCGAGGCGCCTGCGAAACGCCAAAAACAAAAGCGCAACGCCCTGCGCAAACATGTTCAAGGGTTTCGCGGCTTTGCGTTGTTCGTTCCGAACAATTGAGCGTCGCGTCGAGGCAAAAACGCGGCGTGAAACTTGTTTCGAGGGCGCTGTTCTTCCGAACCATTGTGACTTGATTAGTCGAAAAGCGTTCCCTGGTTCGGATTCTGCTAGTTTAAATATCAAACTTTTTTACGCTTCTAAAGCAAACAAGTTGGGTTCAGTTAGTGTGGGATGTTGTCTGACGAATCAGAGTTTGAATCGGTGTCTGGGACAAAATGGGTTTGAATACACGAAGAGTCTGTTGCCGTACGATTTGTCAGGAATAAAGTGGGAATTGGTTGAGTTCCAACGTTCGAAATAGAGGAGGCTTTTTTTGTAGGTTCACCTACAAAGTAGTAAAATACACTCATCTGAAGATTTGTAATACTTTAGAACTAACTACAATGAACGCACGTCTTGTGAAAGGCAATTTTATTGTTTGAAATTTTATAAAATTTATATTTTGTTGTTTATTTAATTATTCTTGAGCTTCATGTACGCGTGTAACTGTGTCTAAAGATAATTTATTATAATAATGTTTATTTTGAAATATGAATGTTAAATACTAATTTATTATTAAATTGAATACATTTATAACATTTGTGATATTCTGATCTTCGAAGAAACATCATTGGGCCTTGATTTGCAAAATCTTAATATTAAACTTTGTTTTCAAATGTCAACTCTTGCAACGACGATTTCACTTGAAAGTATCAAAAACACTAAAAGCAATTTAAATTCTTCATACTTCTTAATTGTCATTTCAAAAATCAAAACATATGCAATTTTCATTAAGTATCAACTCTACATAATTTGAGGTGAGTGTATAAAAAGTTGTTGCTCCTCGACGGTAAGATATATAACTTTTTTTTGTTTCAATAAACAGTTGTAGGTAAATAATTAGATTTCTTCCCAGATCATATAACGGCTCGTATATTCAAGTCAAGAGTATTTTGACGATATTACTGCAAAATTCTTGTTGGTTATTACTGTCACTGATTTCAGAACATTATCTATTTAGAAATACACTTTATATTTTAATGAATAATATAAAAATAGGAAGTAGTATTGTACGTATTTATATATTTTATTTTGTTTTAATATTTTCTTAAAATATTCAATTATTTAGTGGTCGACATTCTATTACTATTTGATTCTTCCTTTGTTATATTACAAAACAATAACAATTGAATATTTGTATAGCAATAATATAAATGTCACAGAAATAGTTTCAAGCCTGAAAGAAATGATACTCTTAATAATTAATCATGCATTCACAAATTCGAAAGATAATTCCAATTTGTCATTATAATATGAATTTCTGGTTAGCGTTTCAATTAATAATACAATTTGAAAAAAAGTAATTAGCTGGCAGTATTTCAGAAACAATAGGAAGGTAAATTAATTTAGAACAGTATTTATCGTAACATATTTTCAAAACGATTAACTTGAGGGGTAAGATCTGTTTATTATTATTATTATTATCATTATTGTTATTATTATTATTACTTTATTTGCCTTATTATTTTTATACTTTAAAATTACGGTGGAATGAATAGAAATTTCTTCCAAATTAATCAATACATGTCATTGACTTTTTAGTGTCATGAAGTTGCAATTTGCGTTGGAAAGACACACCCTAGATTCTCATTTACATGTTGTCTCCTATCTCTCGTGTTACATAGTCAATCCTTTGTGAAACCGTAGAAATAGTAACATTACAACATTAGCATGGCACGAGAGTTGCATGCAGAGCAAGGCAACGAGGGAAGCAGTGTTCGGGAGGAGTAACAGGATTAAAATCAAATCTGCGTTTCCGACGCGGTCACCGCGCCGTTCGTGCAGGCGGATGGGCATCTCGTTTGAATTTTGATGGTTTTTGGCGGCGTTGGACGAACGCACCCGCTCCACAGCGCGCTCGAATAAATATTAGAGTGTTATAGGACTTGTTCGTCATTATATATATTTGCTTACTCTTGGCACGCGTGTATAACATTTCAACTGTTTATTTTGACCAGGTTTTCATAGCATTTGGAACTTTTCCAGGCGGCTATTTAGAACAACTGCATTGTGAATGAAAGACCCGTCATTTGGGGCAGATGTATGTCTATAGAGTAATGTTTGTGCCTGTGTTATCAATTGCATACTGTACTATGAAATACTGAAATATAAGAATTTAGTTGACCGATTTGTTGAAAACGGATGTTCTCTTTGTAAATATGTGATCTGTAACGAGAGTGTTCTGTTTTTGTTGTGTTTGCAAATGTACAGAAATTGTCTGAAAAAATATTAGGATGATTCAGATAATGTAGAAAAATGAAAATGACTTTTATTATACACGATTGCTACGTACTTCGGTGACCAATGTATAAAAAAGAAATTAAATTTCCCTGTTAACGTCAGTTTTTAATATCCGTCATAAACATGTAAGAAAATATTAATGTTTTCATGGCAATAAGTCTATTTTAAAACGTCCCCTTATTTGTTTCAGGAATTTGATATTAAGGACTCGTTCTTTGGTCAAAAGTTAATTTTTCAAGGCATTTATTTTATTTAATACACTATTTTTCATCATTAATCTTTCTAATCTGAAAGCAAAAATGTACTCTGAGATTTTTATTTTCGCTCAAAATTTATTTTTAGTCAATGAGTTTACAAAATCAAGAACATACTTGTAATTTAATAATGTAGAACATAACATAACTCTTAAAAATCATTCATATAAGCTTCAAAACTTACCAAGATATTATTTTGTATTCTTATTGAATACTGGCAAAATTTCGAACAATTTTTAACAACTCTTGAATAATATATTTTTGCACAGTACTGGAAAGGAATCTGTTAAATTTAATTACTTTCGGAAGATTTCGCAGTATTTAATGTATCATTAAATTAACTGCAAAAATTGGAACATATTTGGAAGACAGTTCGTGTAATATTTATGAATAGTATTCTCTGTTCATTCATTCGTACGCTTGTGAAACGTATATGTTTCAGGATTAATGATAAGACATTTTTAACTTAATAGCAAAATGCACAGTAATGTAAATTTGCATTGTAAGTAGCAATAATTTCATACTTGGATATAAAATTTCCAGAAAGTGCTTAGGCACTTATCATTAGAAACGGATTGACACGTACATACATATTTTAATAGACACATAGCACTTATATTCAGTATTATTGTTTAAAGTTTTATAGGACATTCTGACCGATTTCAAACCATTTTTAAACATGTTTACGTATTTTGGAGTAATTATATATTTTTACATATCCACTACTACATATTGTTTACACATTCTGTTATATTTTTACACATTTATGCTTCAAAAACCATCTCAGATACGGGTTTACTAATCTGTGTTCCTGGAATAGCCTGCTTGTAAACCAAAACCATGTAATACTGCGTTTTCACATCCACCGGAACTGCATCGTGAATTGACAAACTTAACCCCCTCTTCTTGGAAATCACGTACTCGGATTCTAAAGTGAGAGTGTGTTTGTGAAGCAGAATTAATTGCAACAACATGCTCGCTTACGTTTCGTGGAGCCCTCGCGTAACGCGATCAAACTCTGGCAAACATGACCTGTAGTCTTCTCACTCTTCCTCCACCCCCGGCAAACACTATGCACCCATCTGACAGGGATGCACAATATCAGTACCCGATCTTCAAATGGAGACATTTTCTTTTGTGATGCAGCGTAGACAATAAAATATAGATGTTGCCAAAAAAGCAAGCTTAATAACCTGTAAGACTAAATAATCTCTAAAACAAAATTTAATTTGACAGCGGCCGTGTACTTTAATTTTATAATTGTAATTTAACTGAAAACAGTCATAAAACGCTTCTCCATTTTTGCATGAGCGAAATACGAGGAAAGATTAAGGAAATATCGGGACAAAAGAACCATCTCTGGCAAGGGATAATATGTTCGATGGAGGTGATATAACCCGCGTTTGGTTCGAACATTGAAGCAGACAGTGGTAGTTCAATCAGATATTTTATCGATTAAAAACATTGTGATTATTTTTCAGCCAAGAACAAAATACAAAAATTGTGAAAACAACTAATACAAAACATTGATGTCCAAACAACATCGGCTGCAATACATCGATGTTTTTGTAGAATACTTCTGCTACTATGCTTACTGAATCTTGTTAACATTCTTTTTAAAATATTGATTTGTAGTCGCGTGAATATGATTATTAGCGTCCATTACCCGTTTGGGTACATTGACATTACATTTTTGGGAACATTTTCATTGAGTTCAAATATAAGATTGAATCAATTTAGTATAACAGTGCAATGGGGAAGCAGTAACTTTACAAGTTGCAATGTTGTTAGATATTAGAAAATATATTGATGGACTTACAAAAATTAATTATGTTGTTTTCATCTTTCTGATAATCAACATTGTTACGCACGTATTATATATTTCGCTGAAACTTGGGTTTTATGAAACGAACTTGTGTCGAATTAGTCTGTTTCTGTAGATGTAAAACATTCCCTCAACCCATTCAAATTGTTTTAAGAACTGATCGGCTACAAGTTTGTGTTTGAAAATATTTGATATGAAATTGCGTATATATATATAGTAATTTTAAATAGTGATATTTTTTATTTTACATAACTTCTATTTCTTTTAATGTATATAAAAATAAAAATATTCACCATATCCACGACATGTCACCTTCAGGACCATACGACCTCTTGGTCAGAGGTAATTGCACACACGTCAATTGATGTTCTGAGCCATTTGTGCCGGCTTCTTGATTTGAACGGATAAATAAGCAGAACTTGAACTTTTCCCCGAATTATGAACAATACAAGCCTCTAGGATGGCTCATGGGCAGGGTATTAGTATTCTGTGATGAAATCCCAGGTTCGATTCCCGGTCAAAGGAAAAATAAGAGTTGTATCTTTCATTTAAAATCGTCTCAGTTTCTGCAACTGTGTGATGATGAAAAGTTCAGGCAGGCGAAATTTGCCAGTTACGGTGATACGTCATGTTCGCCGCATGCCTCTCTTACCCTCCAAGCTTGAGAGTTAAACTAGGCCCAGGTAAGGGGGACACCGTTAAGGCTGCTCTACAATAGCCCGCGAACGGGAACGGCAACGCGAACGCGAACGTAAAGAAAGTTGAAAGGCGGACATCTCAGGCAGGCGTTCACATGACGGGAACGCGAAGCTTGACGGGAACGGGAACGCGAAAGATGGTCAACATTTATCTCGGTCCGGGAACGGGAAGCCTCTCGACCAATGAGAGTACAGCAAATGGAGGCGAAGCTTTCCAGCTGATCGAGCGCGCGACCTGCGCGCGAAACTGGTCTGGAGCGGTGTTGAGGTTGCAGCGTTGATTTGCGAGGTTAGGGTTTGAGGAGAATTTAGTTAGCCGTCGTTGAATTGTTTTAGTTCTTTTTAGTGATTTCAGTATTTTTCGTTTTCTATTCATATTAATACATAGAATTACAATTTCCCCTCAAAATAAGTTTTTTATGTTTCGTTTATGTACATTGGAGTTTTTTTATTGAATAAATGTTCGCTAGTTGTAGTTTCCATAAGTTCTTAGTAGTTTTTGCATTTTTTCATTCTGATTAATTATTTCTTTAATTAATATTCTTTCGTAAAAGTATTCATTATTCATACTACCACACGTAAAAAACAGTAGCAAAAACCGCAGCGCAAGAGTAGCGCAGCTAGAAATGCTTTGGTTTCGGTGACTCTTTCCTGAAGTACTCGTTTTTGCCGCTACAGGTTCATAGCGCTATTCCTCTTCCCATTGGCGTTTATTGTGAAGCGCACGTACCTCGCGTTCCCGTTCCCGTCCTCGCCTTCGCGTTGCCGTTCCCGTTCGCGGGCTATTGTAGAGCAGCCTTTAGCTACCCGGCAAAGTTGGACAGTCGCCCCAAATAATACATAGACAGTAGACACGTAAATAATACATTGATAATAGTACGTTGTGAAACGATGATGTATTAATATCCATTAATTTCATACGGTACTTTTTCTACTACTTTTATAAGTTAAACTTTCACATTGAATAGTTTCGTGGCAGTTGATTGAGCCGAGGCCACCTAGCGGCCAGCTACATAAATCTACCCTCGCATGTTGCCGCAGGTGGCTGTGGTTACTTGTCCGCCTGCGAGGGAGTACTGCACTAGTCAAATAGGATCAAAGTAAAAAAAACGATCCAATTTATTTTAAATAATATTTCATGAAAAAATACTAACAATAAAATAAATTAAAACTATTGAGCATATAGTAATATCAAATGCTATTTTAATGTACACAATCGAACGAAACATTTGCTAAAACGATTCTCAATGATTGTCAGTACTTGTTTTGTAAACTTCTCTGTGATTGGTTAAGATCCTGTACCATAATGAAAACTGTGTCAAAATTACTATTATGCAACTGGTTGCTGCCATCAAATGACAGCATTATACAATGAGATTAGAAAAAAATATTTAGTACGGCAATGCAGTGTCATTAAACGTCGTCATTGCCTTGGGAGTTTTAATTTGCGCAGAGCGCTGGTGGGGTCGCGCGGGTCCGGTCCGCAGCGGTGGCGACAGCCCCTGCGCTCGGCCTCCGCGTTTTTAATCCGCCGCTCGTCAGCGCGCGCCGCGAGGACTTCCGGCGGCCGCGATACTGCCAGGATATGACGTCGTGTTAATTTCGTTCCCCCTGTCACCGCCGCCAGCGCTGCTCTGGTGATGGATGGCCGAGCGAGCGCCCGACGGCGACCGGGGGCATTACGGCCGCGCGCCCTTCGCGCATCGGTTCGCCCCCACGCTGCCCCGCCCCCCGCCAGCCCTCGTGCGCTCCCACGCGCCTTTTGTCCCGTGCCCCAGTTTTCTGTCATTGCAATTCTTATTTCCTATTCCATCTCTCGTTTTTCTACTCTTCTAGTTTTGATCTTCATAATCACGGTCTGGGTTCGAATTTTGGCTCATCTCTTCATTCTACCCCTGCCACGACTTATGCGCTCCCACGCGCCTTTTGTCCCGTGATCCAGTTTTCGGTCATCGCGATTTTAATTCCTATTCACTTTCTCGCGTTTCTAATCTTCTAGTTTAGATCCTCATAATCACGGTCTGGGTTCGAATTCTGGCTCATCTCTTCATTCTACCCCTGCCACGACTTATGCGCTCCCACGCGCCTTTTGTCCCGTGATCCAGTTTTCGGTCATCGCGATTTTAATTCCTATTCACTTTCTCGCGTTTCTAATCTTCTAGTTTAGATCCTCATAATCACGGTCTGGGTTCGAATTCTGGCTCATCTCTTCATTCTACCCCTGCCACGACTTATGCGCTCCCACGCGCCTTTTGTCCCGTGATCCAGTTTTCGGTCATCGCGATTTTAATTCCTATTCACTTTCTCGCGTTTCTAATCTTCTAGTTTAGATCCTCATAATCACGGTCTGGGTTCGAATTCTGGCTCATCTCTTCATTCTACCCCTGCCACGACTTATGCGCTCCCACGCGCCTTTTGTCCCGTGATCCAGTTTTCGGTCATCGCGATTTTAATTCCTATTCACTTTCTCGCGTTTCTAATCTTCTAGTTTAGATCCTCATAATCACGGTCTGGGTTCGAATTCTGGCTCATCTCTTCATTCTACCCCTGCCACGACTTATGCGCTCCCACGCGCCTTTTGTCCCGTGATCCAGTTTTCGGTCATCGCGATTTTAATTCCTATTCACTTTCTCGCGTTTCTAATCTTCTAGTTTAGATCCTCATAATCACGGTCTGGGTTCGAATTCTGGCTCATCTCTTCATTCTACCCCTTCCACGACTTATGCGCTCCCACGCGCCTTTTGTCCCGTGATCCAGTTTTCGGTCATCGCGATTTTAATTCCTATTCACTTTCTCGCGTTTCTAATCTTCTAGTTTAGATCCTCATAATCACGGTCTGGGTTCGAATTCTGGCTCATCTCTTCATTCTACCCCTTCCACGACTTATGCGCTCCCACGCGCCTTTTGTCCCGTGATCCAGTTTTCGGTCATCGCGATTTTAATTCCTATTCACTTTCTCGCGTTTCTAATCTTCTAGTTTAGATCCTCATAATCACGGTCTGGGTTCGAATTTTGGCTCATCTCTTCATTCTACCCCTGCCACGACTTATGCGCTCCCACGCGCCTTTTGTCCCGTGATCCAGTTTTCGGTCATCGCGATTTTAATTCCTATTCACTTTCTCGCGTTTCTAATCTTCTAGTTTAGATCCTCATAATCACGGTCTGGGTTCGAATTCTGGCTCATCTCTTCATTCTACCCCTGCCACGACTGATGCGCTCCCACGCGCCTTTTGTCCCGTGTTCTAGTTTTCTGCTATCGCGATTTTTATTTTCTATTCCCTCTCTCGTGTTTCTAATCTTCTAGTTTAGATCCTCATAATCACGGTATGGGTTCGAATTCTGGCTCATCTCTTCATTATCATATGCTCTCTTTTCCGCTTTTCTTCCGGGGTTCACATTGTGAGATGTTGATATTCGCCCTCTCACATTCCGCCTTTTCTACTTCCAATCTTCATTGCGTAAGTTAAATACATTTTTTTTCTCATCCTCCTATGCCCTATTCTCGGGCTTTTCCTATGTTCCTCGTGATTTCTTTTTTTGTATTGACTCTCTCACATTGTCCTTTCTTTTTTTGCTGTCTTCATTATCGATGCTTGGTTAGATTAAATTTCTGTCACTTCTCATCAACTCACATGCTCTCTTCTCGAAATTGTTTTCCAGCGTTAACAAATTTTGTATTCCCCTTCTCACGTTTCCCCTCTTCTGTTCTTTATGTCTTACTGTTGGTTAGTTAAATACAAGTTTTTTTTTCTCTGACTCATCGCTTCATTATTAAATCTATTTTTAAGGACATTTTATTCGGTGTTCTCATTTTCACTCATGATGACTTTTCTTATTTTTTTGCTTCACAATCTATACCGTTTTATCTGATAATTTTTCTTCTCATCGCTATTATTTTTTACCCTCTCATACCGCATAGCCCTTTTCCTACCCTACTGAGGGTCACCTGAATATCAATTCTTTGCGCCATATCATCGTTCTCTCATGTGACTCTCCCGTTAATTTCATTTTAACTTTCTCTTTATGAATATTTCGAATTTTCCACCTCTCTACCATTCTATACATCCCATCAATCTCACCGATTATAATATTCTATTCGTTGTTTATGCATTATCATCGTTCTATCCGTTGCCCTCTATTTCTGTTCGCCCAACTTTTATTTCTACTATCGCTCTAACCCTAATAAAATTATTTTTCCACTTGTCGCTTCGACAAACTTTTTTTGGCCCTCTTAGTATTGCCAGGAAAAGCTCTGACGTTTATAAATGCCTCTGTTGGTTGGAATGTAATGTTATGGGTTTGGAAATTGGCTCATACCAGCTGTTACATTGCGTTGGAAACGAGAACTTGAATTGGCATGGTGGATTTCGTAACAGAACTGGAAACGAGTCATAGAGTTCTCATGTGTGTTTTATTATTTTCATTATAGAAGAATATTCTAGAAAAGCGTGAAAATCAGTAGAACATTTTCCAGAAGCTAAAATAAAGTGAAAACACTGAAGTGGTGGAGACATTTTCCTATAAGCCCAGTTATAATATTAATTTACTTAATTTAAGATGAGTAGTATGATATATATATATATATACACACATATATATATATGTATATATTTATATTTGAGGGTAAGCTTGTGTCAGGATTTTGAAGATATTTAGTTTGACATGTGGAAAATTACTCTTGAGGTGGCTGCCAACATTCCAAAGTTAGTTTCCATTCATGTGTTCTTTTGGACAAAAACAACAACAAATAATACAGGAAGAAAAATTGTTCTTTGGTAGTATAGGTAATTTCTATTTCTTAAACCTGGAGAATGATCAAATTCCGCTGTTATGCATTTGTTGTATTGAAAAGTTTAAAATCTGACTCACCATATAACATCAACAAGGGAAAGTAAAAGGAGAAGTATAGAATGAACTATCTCAAAACAACATAATTTATTTGCAGATAAATGTTTTTCTTCAATTCAAATCAGAAGTAAAGAAAAAATGAAAAATTTCTGAGAAAGTTCAATGGATAACTGGCTTCATATTTTTGTCACACTTTGAATGAAAATATTATTTTTGCTACTATTCATTCTGCGCAAGTTGAAAAACTGACGTTGATAGTAGTTACTAGAAGTCGATTAGAACACTTTAAGTTCTAATAACTCTTGTTACGAAACTGATATCGCTTGCTTAAATTTTACTATAAATAATCCAAATGGACAAAACCTTAGAATCCAAGGTAATTCTATCAGTGAAATAACTCTTGTTGTCGGCACTTTTATGAGCGCGTGGAAAGCTCCGTCAGCGTTAGAGCGAAGTTTAAAAGAGATGGCGAAAGCGGGCGAGCAAGTAAAGAATTAAACGCGTTACTGCGCGGCGTAAATTCGTTACATCAACCCCCTGCGAAGACTTGTGGACGCCCCTCCTGCCCGGCCGCTGCAGCGCGCCAACACGCTGGCCCGGGGCGCTGGAGTAACGCGTGACGTTATTTATTTACCGCCGCCTGCAAATCGTTACCGCGCCACGGGGGGCGGGTTAGCAAGAAAGCAAGTGAGCGCCTATGTAGGGAGAAGAGAGAGGGAGAGGGAGTGACTGCGAGGGATCGAGACTGTGAGTGAGCGAGGGCGGGAGGGAGCGAGGGCGGGAGAGAGCGAGGGCGGGAGAGAGCGAGGGTGGAAGAGAGTGAGGGCAGGAGAGTGCGAGGGCGTTAGGGAGCGAGGGCGGGGGAGAGCGAAGGCGGGAGAGAGCGAGGGCGGGAGAGAGCGAGAGCTGGAGAAAGTGGGAGCGTGGGCACGAAGGAGCGGGGTGGAAAGGAGCGGTGAGAGCGAGTACAACAAAATATACCTGCGATCGGACCCGGAATGAGTGAGGACAATTGCGAGCAACAATGACACGGGCAGTGCCCGAGAAGTACGAGGACTGGAGTGCAGATACGGAAATTTAAAAGGAAATGCTGATTAATGCGCCATATCACGGCGTGAGCAAGTGAAATGGACGAAATTCATGTGATAATCACAAGGAAATCAAAGAAGAATGGAGGAGTCACAAGAACCAGGCTGCGGCATGTGAATTGCTGATTAAAACTTTCATGAACAAAATAGGGAGCAAACGGGGGAAAGGGTCAGGGAATTGGTGTGGGCGGAAAAATGGACGCTGAAGGGTGAATTGAGTAAATTGAAAAACAAACCGGACTGGAAAGAATGGGAGATCGCTGACAAATTGGACACAAGTTGACGAATTTGAACGAAAAAATGACCGATAGTACTCGTGAAACGCCTGGCAAGTGCTGAGTATAGTGCAAAACGGTAAGCGCGGGAAAGGGACGGAAAATACTACGCAAATGGGAAGAAGGAAAGATAACAAAAATTTGACGTAAATGCTCGGGAACGAGAGCCATGTGCGAGGCGTGCAGGAGAGGGCGAGGGGCCGTGAGATGGGTTAGAGCGAACAGTTCATGCAGCGCATGGAAGAGGGGGCACCGACAGCGAGTGTGGAGCGGAAGGGGGAGGGAGGAAGGATCGGCGTGGGGTGGTTGGCACGACTGCCGGGCAGCAAGCGGAAGCGGAGAGGAAGGCAGGGATAGGGAAAGAGGGTGGAGAAGGGAGAGGAAGGCAGGGAAGGAGAGGAAGGAAGGGGATGTTGGGAGGGACAGTGAGGGAGGAGAAGAGAGGGCAGGGTGAGGTGGGGAAGGGAGGGGGAAAAGTGGAAGAGCAGTGTGAGGGAAGAAGGGTGGGAGGGGGTGGGAAGGACGGAGTGGGAAGGAGAGGGAGGGAGGGAGAAGGAGGGAAGGAGAGGGAGGGAGAAGGAGGGAAGGAAGGAGAGGGAGGGAGGACAGAGGGGGAGGGAGGGGGCAGGGAAGGAGAGGAAGGGGAAGGGCAATGGGTAGAGGAAGGGGGAGGGCCATCGAGGGGGACGTAGTACCGCTCGCAAGGCAGCAACGGAGGGGAAGCACTCATCGGCGTAAAGTCGCATTAAGCCCCGGCGTTAATTACCCCTTCCACCGCGGACCCGTCCTTCCTCCCTCCCTCCCTCCCTGCCCCTGCGCGGCCGCAGGCGGGGGCAAAGTGTCAGGGGAAGAGAGATGCTGCGGAGGGGGGCTGTGGGGTGTTGTGAGCGGTGGGCGAAGTTTGAATGGGAACGCGTGAAGAGACTCTGGAGAGGTGGGGTAGGGGCCGCGGAAGATTTGCGTGTGTATTCAACGCAGGAGGCGCTGGGATTGGAGAGGCGACGTTCGACGCAAGGAAAACGATGAATGGCCAAGCGAGTTGGGTGAAACGTAGAGGATGTGCAGGAGATGAAGGTCTAGACCAAATCAGATGAAAGTAAAGTATTCAAGGAAATGACGATCTCAATATTTCACGTGAATTCGATCAGTCTCCCCAAATTGTCGAGATTGTTTCCTGGAGTGTAATTAATTTGAAGTTACTACTGAATTTTTATGACCATGAGTAAATTTACTATAGTCTTGCTTCCATGAACCTGTGAACGGATTATATTACGCTCAAATGTTATTAATGAAACGCAAATGAACAAAAATGGATATACGGTGATTAAATAAGGAGAACTACCTCGTCTGGGCTAGGTTCTTAATTGGAAATCAATACATGGTCATTATTTGTTCTGTGTATTTATTTATTTTCGATTTCACTGTGTTCTTATAATCATAATTCAACTATTAGCATGCAGTTTTACTTTCTTGGGCAAAACTATTAATCTTAGAATTGTTTCTTCTTTCTGACCATATAATGTAATTGGGCTTATTATCTTAAATTTTGTTTCCTTAAATTTCCCTGCGAAATAATGATGATTTTGACAGATATATGGTGCTTTTCTCTACCAGAGTACAAAACACACATATCACGGTTATAAAAGAAGGTAAATATATGTAATACAATGAAATAAACGTCGAGGAATTGACGATGAAATATAGGATTGAGAGATAAAAAAAAAGTTGTGAGGCTAGGACCTCAAGAAAACGCCCCAATTTTCTTTTGATTGCCACAGCGTTTATACGAAGTGACCCGAGAATCCACACACGGCATCGCGAGAAGAGCGCCAGACAGCAAGCGCAGGGCGCAAGCGGCGAACATCGCCGGCGTCACACAATCCCCCTCGCCAACGCCGGACATGACAATCGCCCTCACACCGACTGGCCGCTCTGTGCAGCGCGAATGGCGGGGCTCGACCCTCGTTCGGAACGACATCGCTCTCCGCGCGTTGCTCTTTTGTCGGCGGCGGCGGCGCCGCTTCCCGTCGCCATGGCGACGGTAATGAAGTGGGCCGACGCCAAGTCCGGGTAATGAGCTTAAACAAGGAGAGAGGTGCCGGGCGGCCAACTCCACGGCCGACGGTCGGTCGGTCCGTCCGTCGGACGACGGGAGGTGGGGCGGTGGCGGCGGCCGCCGCCGCTTTGTGGTCACGTGACAGAGGTGTCGGCGTGTCCGGCGATTGTCGGGGAACCCCCCATCCCTCTGCCGGTGCCTCAAGCGTCTACAGGGCTCGCAGCCAACCGGTCTACATCCGCTGCGCTGCCTCTCGTCCTCTACCTGCGTCCTCGCTCGGTTCAGAGCGTCGGGTTTGCACAGAGAGGAGTGGAAGGAGTAAATTCCGTTGAGGTACTTCATTAAACTATCTAGGACACAATTATCGTCGTAGTTTCTTATATCGTGGTTGATGTTTGTTGAATCAAACATTTCATCCATATTTATCCGGGTCGAACATTCCTCGCTAAGTTGAGAACGTCGAGTTTTGGCAGGCAAGTGCGACAGGAGTAGATTGTATAAGGTAATACTACATTAAATTCTCTACATGATAATTAAGGCCATCGTTTCTTATATCGTTGTCAAAAGCCGTTGGATCAAACATTTCATGATATATTTCTAATATTATTCATCGATTGCCTCTCTTTTTCTATTTGCTAAATTCCAGAGTTGAAAATAAAATACACGTATTTGTGTTAAAATCTACCGCAAGTATAATTTGTTTTCGGCATCAAATAATTGTTAAATTACTGGAAAATTTACTATTTTTTGTGACGATTCCGTTGATGTGAACGTTAAAGAACGGGTATTAAACAATTTTACTTTTGTGCTTAAAATGTGGTCCAACATTTTTAAATCAACTCTCCTTCCAATGAATTCAATAATCTGAAGAAATTGCAAAAACGTTTGCGAAGAAACATTTTGGACACTCGCTGTCTCATAGAGAATTTAATGTATTATCTTGACAGAATTTACTCCTGCCACTCCTCTCTGTCCAAACCCATCGCTCCGACACTGACATTTAGAAATAAAAGCGAACTCCGAGAATATGGTAGATTGAAAATTATGACTTCGCATCATGAAGGCCACCAAAAGGGTAGGGGATTGATCAAACAGATAAGGGGATAGAGTGAATAATTGAGTTGATAAATTTACTTTATGATCCGTTGATCGGTTCAGAGAGGGTGTTTTGATAGCCTGAAAATAGAGTTACGCGTAGTATATTCGATTCTTTCATGAATATATTTTATAACATATTTTATTTTTTTCGCAATTATCATTCTCCTTTCAGAATTTGAGCCAATACAGACATGTTAGCTTACTTTATTTATATAGCCTTCACTTTTACGCCAATCTATGTAAATAACAATATGATTTCTGTGTTGATCGTTTGAAGAAAAAGTCGACCCAACGAACACACATTTCTGTCACTTTTGGTGGGAGCCGGCGGTCCCTCGTCAGAATACACGCCCTCTCCCTTCGATTCTCTTCCCATTCTCTGACGAAACGATGAGGGGAGATGGCGCCGTGAGCGACCGGTCAGCCGAAAATCAAGTTAACCGGCCATTTTGCTATGCAAATATCTCGTTAGGCTTGTAACTGATCGAATCTCTCCCCCATGCACAAAATTGGGGCAGACCCGTTCTTTTCAGCGGGTACGGTCGGCGCGGGAGTGATTGTTCCGCGAGGAAGGAAAGGGTGGGAGAGACTTTTTAATCAGCAGGAGGCGATGCAGCGCTCTGGGAAGACCGATATGCCGATCCAGGAGTCAAATCGCTGAACGATTGCCCCGCGGGAAGATTGCACTTCGCCAAGTTACATAGTGGAATCATCGGAAACGCCAATTATTCTGCGACCGGAATACGGAAACGCAAAGAATGAAGAGCATTTTATTTTAGCCCCGGAATTAAAAAGAACGGATAATAGGAAACGTTTTTGAATGCATGAAAGGTTTATTATCAGAACCAGCTTTGGCTCTGAGAACTAAACAAACTGCGGTATTTACCTGAGTATGATGGATTGTCCATGAAATTGGTTTCACCGCTTAGTTAATTGTTTCATTATAAACATTTTGTATTCGATGATACGTTTTGTAATGTAAAGTAAAACACTATGTTCGCTCGTATCACAAACTTCCCAGTTTTCCGAAAATACTTTCATAAAAAAGCATAAAGTTTAGCATTACAAATATGATGAGTGTTCACTGCGAGATCACGTATTAATTAATTGTTTTGTAGATTGATTGTAATGAGTAATTATCGAGTAGATTGATTGTTTTGGCTGCAGAGCAAAAATGAATTGTGCACAGAATTGTGTGTGTGCTAACAAGAATTCTTCAATGTTTTCTTACATTTTGTACTTATTAAAACAAGAACTTGTTTGGATTAAATATTCTTCTAACTTATGGCAATTATCGGGTTTTTCATACAATTCAATTTGATTTCACACACCAATTGGAATAATTTATAGAATTATTACCCCACCCACAAAAATTGTTGCACCTCTAATGAGGTCTAGCTTTTGTACACGAAACATCACCACCGAAACGCAAGTAAATGTTTTTTGTACAAAATAGTACACAGTAAACTTCCAAAAGGTAATACAATCTACTCTATATCTAAAAACTTGCTAAAACATCTTTCAGGAAGTGTGCGAACTATACTATGCTCTATGGCAATGTAAAATGAAATAAATTGAGACCCATAATCCCAGAATTCGTTCTTAAATTAATTTCCCAATATGCAATCACTTCAAAGAGTGTGAATATCGGTTTTCTACGCATACGCTAGGAAATATTGGTTGTCGATAACACCGTTATTAAACTAATTATTTCTAAAGATATAAATACACACGTTCATATTCCGATGCCACAAATATCAACAGAAACTCGTTGCAAAATTGAGAATTGCTACTGCCGGACTTCCACGCTCGCACTTTTTTGTAAAAGAGCCTGAATTATAAGTTACGATATCATACCCGCACAAACACACACATACATACACATGAACTGGCAGTTCGTATTTAGTTAACTATCACCTTCCGACACAGGTTCACAGGCAACGTTCGTGCACACAAATACCGATTTATAGAATTATTCCAAGTGATCGTGATTGAACAAAAATCAGCAACTAGACGCTCACATTCGTCACACCACAATCACAGTTATCAGAATCATCAATGCAAATACGTTGTAAAATAGAGAATTGCCACCGGCAAACTTTTGCATATGTACCATTTTCTAAAACAGCCACTACTAAAAGCTAAAATATCCGACCTAAGAAACACATACACGTGTACGTAGCTACCCATTTTGAACAAACTCGCATCCCGCGACACAGGTTTGTGTGCGCTAACGTTACGGATAAATTCCGATTCATGCTTATTCCAATTGATCGCAAAAGAACAAATACCAACAACGAAACCGAACCATAACTCAATTACCCGCATCATAATCGTCAATGGAAAAACTTGCTGAAACCGAGAATTATCGCAGGCAAAGTGTGGCTTTTGCGCCCAATTGTAAAAGAGCCCGAACTAAAAGTTACGAACTCCGACCCACGCAAAAACACACGCGTGAATTGGAAGTTCGCGCTTAGTTATCTAACACTTTCTGACACAGGTCCACCCATAATGTTTGTGTACACATCACTATCTACGATTATTACAATCGGGGTCGAACAAAGAATCAGCAATGAAACGAAATCATTGACGCAAACAAAACAAAAAAACATTGAAACAAAAAAGGTTATTACTAGCAGGAAACTTTTGCGCATGCACTCTCTTGTAAAAATGTTCGCACTCTAAGCCATGATCTCGGACCCACCCAAACACGCGGGCGCGCACACTCACTCTCTCTCTCTCACACACACACACATACACACACACGTGTACTAGCAGTTCACGTTCTGTGAGCAGGGTCAGTACATCCCAGTAGGCGCCCCAACATAGGTTCTCCCATACACTCCCAAACACGTGTTGACCAGTACAGTTCTAAACATAGAGATACCCATCCACAAACGAACGCAGGTTAATCAGTGCTCATTCAAACACAGGTTCACCCGTCCATACCTGAACACAGGTTGATCAGTGCTCATTCAAACACAGGTTCACCCGTCCACACCTGAACACAGGTTGATCAGTGCTCATTCAAACACAGGTTCACCCGTCCACACCCAAGCACAGGTTCACCCGCAACGTTCGACGTTCGCGCAAACGAATTCCGTTCTACGATTATTCCGGACGACGGCGCTTGACCAGAGAATCAGCAGCGACACCGAATCACCGTCGCCACTCAGCCAGCGCTTGGTGCGGCCGGATACGGCTTGGCGAGTGCGCGGGTCCACGCCGCGGCGGGGGCGGCGGTTTCCCTGCCATTAAAGCGTAGAGGATCAATCGGCATTACACCGCGTTCTGCGAAAGCGCCGTTTAATTAGAGCGAGAAATTAATTTATTTCGATCCCCCGCTCTTCCGCAGCTGCATGGATCCTCACTCCCCCCTCTGCGCACGACCTCGTAGCGCCGGGCCTCGTCCCGAATCGACTCCGCCCAACCCGCTTTCCACTGCCGAGGGCCTCGTCTGCTACCTCTGTATCTCTAGTTCTTCAATCGTCCTTCTTTTATTCTCTTTCTTCTTTTCTCCGCCTAATTCCTTGTCTTCACTTCGCACGCGTACCTTAAGGGCAGCCGCTATTCGCTACATGGCATTCAGTCTCGCTACGCCTGAGTCTGCATCACCGTGCCTCTTCCCTACTCATCTTTTGTCGTTCAGCCACATGACGGTTTTCTCTGCCATCTCTTGGTCCCCGTCGTGCTGTTTCTTCGATCTCTTTTATTCTTCTTTTCTCTCTCAAGCTCTCTTCTCTATTTAACCCGCCAGATTGTTTCCTCTTTTTCACTTCCCTTGCTCTTTTTAAGCACGGCGTTCATTCGCTACATCTCGTTCATTCTCGCTTCACTCCTATCTCTCAATCTGCTTCGTACTACACCTTCCGTACTTGTCTCTCGTCGCTTCGACAACCCCCGCTTTTATCTGGTCCCCAGGTCCCGGTCATACTAGTCTAATGCTCTCTGTCTCTCTTCTTCTCCTCTGTTGTCCCCTAACCTCCAATTACCTCGCCTGAATTAACGCCTCATTTTGCTTTATTTGTTCCACTCTCGTTGAACTTCACTCTCTATCGCCCTGTTTCTTATTTCCTACCGCGTCCACCTAGCACAAGCACTCTCCCCTACAATCCCTCCCAGCGCTTCGCAACATTATGCTTTACATCATCCTGGCTCAACTTCCTTTATTCGGCGTATTGTTTTTCCAACTTTTTTATCCTCCCACTTTCTAGCTTATTACCGCCACTGTACACTCCACGCGCTACTGTTACTCTCACTACCACTCTCTGCCTTACCTGCCTTATAATGCCCCTTTCCTTTCAATCCTTTTCAATCGCGAAATTCCTTCTATAATGCGATTTTTCTAATTCTACCCCTCAATCCCCTATGGTCACCATGGAATATCACACGGCATTTCGCTTCTTTCTCCCTTGTGCCGCTAGAAGGTACATGATTGCAAGCATTGCTTGATACGGTTGCGATCATGCGATATCTGGCGGCACGACTGAGAACGTCGCAAAATACCGTGACATTTTCCTTCGTGAAGACAGGCCTTGACGGTCAAAGTTAGAAAAATCGCACTATTGTACCTTTGTCTCCTCCTTCCTACTCCCCTCTCGCCCACCACCCTCCCAGCCCACTCACCCAGTCGCGAACCTCCTCTCTCCACCTGCTATTTCTGTTCAGCCGCGTCCCCTTTCGTCTGTTCCCGCTGAATCCCACGATGCTCCTCCTTGACCTACCCGGCTTCGCCTCGCCCCTCCCCGCCTCGCAGCTCTCTCCTCGGTCTACACCAGGGGTGTCAAGGTCTTCTACTGGTGGCAGTGACACGCGTCGTGGCTCCGTAGCATCTCACGAGCAACTCTGTGCAACTAGCGTTGGGAAAGGAAACTATTAGTAACCCCGCCGTTTTACAACAGGGATGGCGTTGTCTCTTGTGGCGGGGTGACGAACCACATGAAGGGGTGATTTCGTCGTGGCACTCGTGCCACCGATTCCCGCTCGTGGCATCGACCTTGACAACACTGGTCTACACGGCCCCGCACCACCTCCAGCCGCCACGCTTCGCCTCGCGGTTTCGTCCGCGCGCCATGGTGGCTGGCGTAGGTAAACACGAGAACAATAATTGAGTCGGGAATTCTGAGGTGGAGTAGGTGAAGCGGGAGTGTGCCGTGTGGGTTGTAGGTTTCTAACTCAACTCGTGTCACGCTGCATTGTTTCTCCTCCCCTGTGAGATTTAGTTGCGTCATGTACGATCGTTAGAAGCAGGGAATTGTTGTGACAATAAGATACTTACCTGGTAGTTTCAGTAGTTCGGTACATCGCGAGGGTTTATTAGGCGAATATTGTTGCAAGTATCAGGGTTTCATTTTCAAATCGATTCAACGTCAGATTTGGTTCAACATCAGTTTTATTTCTCAGAGCTAACGTTTGTGCGAGGCCAATTGGCAAGGTGTTTGGGTAACAGACTTTTACCTTCAGATTACTCGCAAAATGAGACTTTCGCGAACAATCTGTACGTACATGTGAAAAACGACTTACGTTTTTGTCCGTAAAGTGGAATATCTGGTGATGCGTCCTTCTGACAGTTCATTGTGATCTTGCAATAAATATCGTTGTCCAAACATTCCAATGGAAATGTGTTTAACGTAGATAAATTTTTAATAGGGTCAATCCTCAAAGACGATAAATGAGCACTCCTTTAACAAATGAAATAATTTAGATTCTTTCGTGTGGTCTTCCTTTCCGCTTTTCATGATCTCACATACCTAATAACAATCCACTTCTAAATGCTTTATGCAGCTAATTGCGTAAATTTTACTCGTATTCTACTATGTTGTCAAGATACGTGGGTTTTACATTTGTTGGTTTTGCATTTGTGCTGTAAAATTACATTATTCGATTTTGGCGCAATCATTTTCTATATTGTAGTTGTTTTTGATCAATGAAACTGTTCATTTCTTCCATACTTTTTCAAATAAACAATTCATAAAATAAAACATCTTCATTTTCAATATATCATTAAAAATTTGACATTTCTAGTGCAAAGTGATGCCTATATGTCGTGTATTACATTCTCTTACACATTGTGCAGTATGAATCCACGATTTGTGCGTCATTCTTGCTGACGATATTGATGATTTGTCATGTATGTTATTTAAATAAAATTTTATTAATTACCAATTGTTGGAATATTTGCAATATTAATAAATATCTTCTATGTATTAAGTTATCAGCTCGGGGCTAATTATTACTATTGATGTTTCCTGCGTTAGATGCTACCTAACCCTTGCGAAGATCCACACCCGATCCGAAAATACAGAAAGTGAAGAAATACAAATACTCCAGAGCGCAAGAACTCTTCTGAGTAACTTTGTGCAAAACAGGCGTAACTTTCCCTGCGTAACTTTTGCTCAGGCACATTTAGCGCGCGATCCACCGAGCGTAAGCCCTCGCAATCCCCTTCCTTCCCGAAGCTGCAGCCGCCCTTGAAATCCTCACTGAAAGAAGCGTAACGAAGGCTCACCTGGAGCCGCCGAAAAATTAATTTGTCCCGGAAATGTAAACAGGAAAATTAACAAAAGAATTAGGCGAGGCGCTCCGCCAAATTGTGAGCGGCCAAGAGAGAGAGAGAGAGAGTGAGAGAAGGACAGAGAGGATCGTACGGATTGGGGGCTGCGTAGGTAGAGGGCGGTGGCAGCAGCGACGATGGTGACGTCAGCGGGGGCGGCGGCGGGAGCGGCGGCTGTAGTGGCGGTGGTGGTGGTGGTGGTGGTGGCGGCGGCCGTGGTAGCCGTGGTGCTGGTGGTGGTGATGACGGCGACGGCGGCGGCGACGACGATGCGACGGCGGTGACGGCGACGGCGACGGTGGCGGCGGCAGCGGCGGCGGTGACAACGACAACAAAGGCGGCGGCATTTCGGAGGGTGACTGCTAAGCTCGCAGGAACTGCGCCGCGTTGGAGAAAGTTGCTTGCTGTTGTTTTGCGCTGAAAAGCTACATGGATGCAAAGCGCACGGAGCGACTAATTGCAGGGAAGCGTATTGTTCAGTAGGAATGGACGTGAACTCAGGATAGGGGGTAACAACGAGTTGGTACAGCAAGTTGAGGCTGTTAATTCTGTTTCAGCTGGAAGCATTGATTTAATCTTGTAGTGGTGCAGATATATATTCATATACTCCTGATATGAAACTATGGGGTGACAGTTAATACGTCCAAATCACCGTAATATCATGCCCTAAAATGATACACAGTCAACTGTATTTCCGAGCAACACGAAATTTAATGAAATAAGTTTGCTGTAGTATTTTTCTCTGCTGAATTTCAATCAAATATTAAACAAACGCAAGGCATAATAGTATTTCTGTGTTTTGTTATAAATTTACAGTTCAGATACATAGATCATTTCTTTTGGAATAGATGTTTCTTTTGAAAAAGATTATTATGATCTTTCGAAATAGTGGAGATGAAATAAGGATCAAGCACTAAACTCAAATTTGCACTAAGAATAAGAATTCGATATATTTTTCTTAAAACGTCTCTTCATTAATGGTTTACTTAATTAACTTTGCGTTTAAAGAACCACAAACAGTAGATTCATGTCTGTTATAATCACTGGAACTATATTATCTGATCGAATAATCTTGCCAAACGGACACAAATATTACATTTTCCCTCCCTTTTAGTAAAATGACGTCTTAAAATAATCTAATTTAGGGAAGAATAAATTAATGAAACTAAAACAAACGGTGCTGTACCACAATAACAAAAATTCTATCAACTGCCATACTCTCTCTTCAAAGCAAATTCTTTCCTCTTTACTAAAGGAGAGCATGGACTAAAGTTTGACATCCGCAGTTCTGCAGTACGAGAGACGATCGACGTAGATTTATTCGCGCTCTGTAAATAAACCCGTTGGCGCGGAGGCATTGACAGCCGGCAGAAAGAGGTCCGCCTTCCCGCCTGCCTCGACTACACGCCCCTACACGTCACCTCGCTTAGACCCGTTTCACCCCGCTTTTTCCTGCCCCGCCCCGCTGCCCCCGGCACTTCCATGGCCAAGTCTGCTCGCTCGCCTCTTCCAGCTAGCAGTCACCGTCACCCGCCTGCCCTTGTTCTCTACTCCCCCCAACTGCACATGACGGGTTGCACCCACCTACTCGCCCACGCTCTCCTACGCCTGCTACTCCGTGGTGAAGAGTGGTACATCATCCCCTCCCCCCCGCCTCCCAGGCTCTTTCGCGTACCCCTCCCCACGTCTGCTCACGTCTAATACTCTCCCATGCTCTCCCTCACATGCACACGCTCTCCCGCAGATGCACACGTTCTCCCTCACACGCACACGCTTTCCCTCACCCCCTCTTGCTCCTCCACGTTTCCTCAGATTGCTATTAATTCTCCAGGCCCTTCCACGTATAACCATCTCCTCACATGCTGACACATGAATCCCCATGAACACTCAGGCCATTTCACTTTCCCTACACTTACTCGGGCCATCCTTATGTACCAACCAACGCTCCCCTAAGTCCACCCACGCTCCCGCCTCGCCCGTTCGTCTGCCTTGCCCAACTGAGTTTCTTTTCGCCCAGGAACTCACCCCCCTTCCGATCGCACGTCCACGCACTCACCCGCCCTCACCCCTCCCACCACCGTTCCTCACTCCTCCCTCCCCTCCACCCTCCCTCCCATCCACTTATATATAACCTCCCTCGCATCAATCCGTATACCATCTCATCTTACCACCACCCGTTCACCAATCCACTCTTCCTTCCTCCCGCCCGCCTGCCCATTAACCATACACCCATCTACTCACCCAACCTCCCTCCCTCTCACCCACCTTCCCACCCACCAACCATCTACCAACTCATCCATCCACCAACCTACTTTCGCACCCTCCTACCCACTCACCCGCCCACCACCCAACCTCCCAACGACCCACCCACCCACCAACCACCTATCCTCCCTCCTTCCCCACCTAGTCACCCCACCCCTCTCTTCATCTCTTTCTCTCCTCTCCTCCAGCTTACTAGACCGGTCTCCACGGCTGCCAGCACGCACTGCGTCGGCGCGCCTCTCCAAGCGCCGTATTTTTCGAGAGGAAACATGCTGAAAGGGTGCCGAGCGAACCCCGCCGACTCCGACCTGCGTTTTACGACCGCCCCTTTCCGGAAGGGGAAGGGACGGAGCCAGCTGCTGGCGGGCAGTGGGCCCCAACTGAAATCCTAAGTTCTTTCTTAGTACATTGAAGAAATACGGATTTGCCGTTCCCGGCTGTGTATTCATATTGTTCTTCTTCCACGACTTATTTCCTTTAAGGGTCTCTGAGAACTTTATTCATTGGAAGTCATAAATACTCATATGGTCAGCAGGGCGTTGAGCATCAACAGTTGATTCTCAATCATAATGAGTTGTCGTTAGCTCGGCGAGAAGGTTTGCCATTATCATGACTATTGTGGCAGCCAAGGTATAAAATGTCTCGGTGAAATCACAGCGGTTCCCTGTTTCTTGGATCACCAACTCTTCTCTCAATCACGATTTTCTCGATCGATGGCTGTACGAGGATGCAAGATACGCTCCATCGCTTAAGGATGTCAAAGAGATCAGGAAAGAAAATAACAGGTCGCGTATCGTCCGTGGTTCATCGACTAGGATACTATTCCGGCACCTAACTGAAATTTGTGGGAAGAATGTTAATTTTTTGGTTACTTTTAGCTTTACAAATGTAAGAGTAAAAGATATTGACTTGGCCAGTATTATTATTCTTATAATTCGTCATGTTTCGTACCTAGCCATATTTCAGACTTGCGAACAGCAGATAACGGATGATTATGGCTTTGCCATCGAAAGCTTGTATAGTAATAAACAATAATGTTGTCAAATACAAATGCTTTTATTGTTGAAAAAAACATGGCAATGACCGAACAGCAGCAAGTTTCATATATTGTCATTCAGGCTGTGTTAGTATTTACGACAGTGTCATGTATTTACCTGATAACCAAAATTCTGCCAATCACGGGACTCCAATGGAGAATTTTCTGGTGAAGAGGGCTTTAGATGGGTATCGTCAACCACATACGGTACGTCACCTCCGCTGGTTACAATTGCCAACATAAAGGTATTTAATTACTGACAAACACCTTGCGACGACATGGTCATAACAGTCTTGCAAAGAGGTCTCAAAAGTTTTACTTCACATCGATGGATTAGTGTAAAACATTGTTTGTCCACTCACGATTATTTTTGAGTTAATATTGGTCTTGGAGATCTTTCCTTGTCCCACTACTTAATGTACAAAGATTTTATATTTATAAGTGAGGGATATGACTTTTTACCAGAAAAAAAGCATTGGCATTCCTTAAGTAACTGCGCCTTTATAAATTTGAAAACTTGGTTATCTCTAAACTAAAAATTCTGGACATACAATATGAGTAATAAGCAAAGGTAAATACAACACGTAGAAAGAATGGACCATAACAGTCCAGTTACATCAGATCTCAACTAAAATCCTATTAGAAAACGTAAATTAGATCCCCAAGGAAAAGGTGACAGGAGTGAAGACGGAATAGGCGGAAATCCTAATCCTTGAAAGTAAAAAAGCATTAAACGATCGATATTAACTAATACAATTTTTTTGACCAGATACATGGAGCGTTCGCCCCTTTGCTGGGGCGTTCCCACTGTGCAGCGCTGCTGTCGCGATCTCGAGAGCTATTTGTTTGCGCGACATCGGTTCCTGCTTCGCCTGGCGCTCGTAAATATCCCCGCGCGCGCGCGCTACTTGAAGCGTCAGCGGAAAGGTGCCTTTTCCTGAGTTGGTCGTCGCCGCTGCCGCCGAAGTCGACTCTCGCAGCGCGCGCCACCAACTTTCCGACGCGAACGGAACCGGATTAAGACATTCTTCCGCGCGGACCCGCAGACGGGGCGACACTTCCTTCCAAGGCACTCACACGGCTGCGCTGAGCTCTGAGACAGCATTCTCGCTGTTTATGCTGTGTCTCTCATCAAGAGGAGTAAGAGTTCGAGTCCCGATGGTGGCGGATTAATTGATTGTTAGAGATTCTGGGCGCGTCAACTAGTAGGGTACTTAATCCCATAAGTGTGGTGGATGTTTTAGATCGGAAAGTGGCGGTGTTTTTTCTCCACTGGATGGCGACGGGCACCGACCTTCCGTCGGCTGGCGGGGTTTTCCCCAACCAGATATTTCCCACCAGCGGGGTACCACCTGAGCCGGGACACGCTCTAAACTCCCGACCGGTCTCCATGTGGTAGTGTAGTGCATGCTAGTGTAAGTAGAAGTAAGGGGAGAGGATAGGACAAAGAAAAGATAGGAAATATCATGCGCGGTCCGTAGTCCAGTTGTTAGGGTACTGCTCCGTCATTCGCCGGGTGTTGATTGAAGAAACCACGGAAAACTACCGATCAGAGCCGCCAGCCGCTACTATTCTCGAGACAAGGACTGAATTCGACCTAGCTGACAAGCTAGTGTCGAAAATTTTCCCACCATCGGGACTCGAATCTAGGACCTAACGGTCAGAGAGACTGCAGTGACAATTGTGGCGGATATTCGACCCAAGTTAGGCTAGGTCGAATTCAGCCGCTGCTTGGAGGAGAATTCTAGGGACCGGACGCTCTGATTGGGAGTTTCTCAGATAAATACCAGCCTGAGTGGTACTCAAACAAACGGCCCACAGTCTGCGCACTTTATATTTCCTTTCTATTCCTTGTCCTCTACTTTGTTTCTTAGACGCACGTTTACATTTACATATACTGCACTATCACCCCTAACACTACCGCATAAGCCGGAAGACAAGTCGGGAGCATAGATCTTATCCCCATTGAAGTGGTGGTGCTCCGCAATGGGAGATACTTGGAAGACAGTGGCGACCGGTGAGTTGCAAATCAGGAGGGGCTGCATGTAAGTCCGAACTATCATATGCATTTTACCTCTTCCAAATATTTCGACGACAACGAACGAGGAAAACTATGGCATGTAGAGTACAACCAGTTTGCACTATCGAAATTGCAATACTTCTCTAAGACAACTTTTACATAGATAACGGAAGATGATTATATAGATAACAATTATGGCTACGCAAAAATGAGAGATTGTTTTAAAATATTAACAGCAAACAAAATAGTAATTTATGAAATCAGAAGAAAGGGTCGGTATTCTTGGTTTAATTAATAGCCGCGTACTCTACGAGCAAAAACCCTAAAAGGAGTACGCTGCTCCCACCCGTCTCGTAGTACCCCCTCTCTTTCTCAAGTTTCCGTTGCCTGGCATGCAGCAGCAACGGTCGGACTTGCGATAGTCCACCCATTCCAAAACCATTTATCTTTCGCTACCCATTCCAAAAGCATTTATCTTTCGTATAATCGGGCACTCAAAACTAAATTCCTACTCAGAAATTGCGCTGGTGATATGCACAATTTAGAGTCGATTTATTGTAAGTTGAATTCTTTCTTCAACTTTCCCCGAAGTTGGCTTTGGTGGAGAGGGCCCCACCGTAGAGCCCTGAAGGAGCACCTCCACCACTGGAGGCGAAACCCGTCGGTGTCTAGCCCGCGCCGGTTCACCGCCATGCATTGGGGAAGAACCCGCGGCCTCGCGGAATGAAGCATTAGCTACACTAACGGGACAAATGACCATAGCAGTTGTATCCAGGATCATCAGTCAATCAATAATAGGAATCCAGCTTGTTAATATAAGCCTCTCTTGCGAACGTAGGGAACACAGGGAAAATTCACCAACTCAAAATATTACCCAAAGTCGGTTTAATTACAAAAATATTTTGTCTAGACGGGTATTGTTGCCATGCAAATGGGATTTTTACCGAGAGAGATGATAGCCAGAGCCGATAGGCCTTAAGAGTTATACGAGGGGGGGTAGGACAGGCAGCGGGGTGGTTCGAAATAGACAGTATTAGCAATACAATACTTCCTTGAATGGTTCGAACCCAAATCAACAGATAACTGTAAAGATCCTTTTTAAATATTTTCAAATTTTGATAAAACTTTTATTTCACTGGCATCGCAGAACGCTTTGTTTATGTGCTGGTGTGCTGTCCGTTCACAAAATTTGTTCCTTATTTATTTTTTTCTGAAAAGAATGTATTCTTCTCCAGATGTAGCTGAATGTTTACCGATTCCACTCAATGCAGAGTACAATTCATTAATTATTTCGTGCTTCGGGGCGCGTCACTGCTAAGGTCATTAATCCAGTAAGTGTAGTAGCATCCACGGAGGTTTGCAAGTACACATATCGGGAGACTAGTCAGGATTTTAGAGCTCGTCCCGGCTGGGGCCCCGCTGGGGTGGTGCCCCGCTGGTGGGAGAGAGCTGATAGGGAAATCCCTACTAGACGACGTAGGTCGGCACTGAATCTCACCATCCAGCAAAGGAAGATCACCGCCACCTCCTCTGTTAAAAGCATGCACTATACTTATGAGACTGATGACCTTAGCAGTTGACGCGCACGGAATCACTAATCAATCAATCAAACTGGTACCACCAATCAATCAGTCAATCGAAGTAACTAATAAGAACAATAAGTAGAATAAATTGTATAACAAGGGTAGTCACTAGAATCCGCATGTACATGCGGTTTCCGATTCGACTACCGTGTATGTTAGAGTCTAGACGGTTTCCAGGCGCTCTCGGTTCCGAAATCCCTGCACAGGCTCGGAACCTCGCGGCTGCCCTGTCAGCCCGAACGCTAATCCCGCGCTGTGTTCCTGTGCCAACCAGCGCCGCTTCCGTTTCGCTGGCGAATTCCGTTGCGAAATATCCCTGCGTTGTGGTAAGCCGTTTAAATTTACCCCACGCGCAAGGTCCCAAATTAACAAAGTTTTCTAATTACGAATTGAACAGGTCGTGCCAAGCTCGGATAGCGCAAGTTGCTCTTGAGATGCCATAAATTGTTGACATTATTTGTTGTGTTTTTAATCCTACAAAATTATGTGGTTGCGAGTTTTTTTTTCTGAATCGGGCCAGTTGCTTTGAGAATGTCACGATAAAATGTGAGAAAATAGTATAATTATGACGTAACGATTTTCACTGGTACTGTGAAATATTTTATTACGAAGTCTGTGAATTTGTGACAGAATTGTGGTGTAGAGGCATTCGTTTTCATTATGTCGTGCTTGATGTTTTCGTTATGTGGACCTTTCAAAAGATGCACGCTCTTTTAAACATTTTATGAACTGCATTGTTTTTAACGAGTTATGACTTGACATACTATTTATTAGAGGTCAGAATTAGGACGTCTCTTTGAAACCCTGTTAACTTTCTAGAAGTTTGAGACGGAATATTCTTTAGTTAATGAACATTTGAATGTGTTCACTGCAATACGTTATTACTCTTTGCGTAAATTTAAATATAAGGGAATAGAATACTAGAAATTTGTAATGATTAACATAACTGTAAACATAATTAGAACGTAATTTTAAACATAAACTAGTGGTACTACAACAGCAGATACTTTCCCGCTTTATTGGAAACAGCTACGTAGGATTGAAAGATTGCACTTTCTTCGCTACTAACATCTTAGCTACAATTTGAAAACGTCCATTTCAACCAAGAAGCGAACAACTCACTGTTTACATCGCAGTGTTACCAGAACTATGTGAATTCTATAAATGCATAAAAATATAATACAAAAGTTGTGTAAACTTGTATTGGAAAAAGAAGCCTGTTATATATGTGATATCTCCACGTGAATTATTTCCTTCATGTCGTACAATGTTCTTTAAACTTCGACATTTGCCAGAAAAAACAACAGCACGTTTGTCTGCGTAAGTGATTTGTCAATCACAAAAATAGAAAGGCATTCTGTGATTCGTTGAGTCCTACATTTACGTAACCACAAATATTCAAAATTCGTTGCCTCTGAGTGTAGGTTTAATCTCCATCATCGAGATTCGAGGATCGATAGCTTTCCATTTCCGAAATGGCGTCAGTATTTGTTCTGTCGTCGTGGCAGGTCGTTTTGCTGACACCTGTTCATTGTTCTGTCGTGGCAAAGAGAAGTTTCGTGGTCTTTCTGGCACGCTCGACCCAGTTTTGCAAGAAAGAAGTGAAGACCGTGGAAAAAGGGAGAACGGAGCAAACATTAAAAGACAACACAACTCTGTGGAACAGAGACTTGCAAACAGGTCACAATCGCCTCTGCTCCTATCTGTCGAGATAATTGACGTTTATTAAATGTATGACACATTCACTTTTAATTAGTGAAGTAAAAATGAAATTAAATGTATTTTCAAAGATCATTCATTGGATCATGAATTATCATAGTGACACTTGCAATTTTTTGTTTATGCATCTCTAGAAATGTTCTACCTAGTGTTGCTTTCAATAGGCTTTATAACAACAATTACAAATAAGTCCTTATACATAAAATGGACTTTCGATATCGTCAAGGCATAACCGTACGAAAATAAAATGTTTTATAATTAAAAATCAGGTATTATACATAACATATTAATATATTTTATTTTAATATGTATTTACATTGATATATGTAAGACGTGAGAGAGGAATATGTTAATTTAAAAAATATTACATTAATTAAAAGAAATTTCAGACTTTTCCTAACAATTATTAATATTTTTTAGAAAACCATACTACGTAATCTTTGAAATTAATTAAAAATACCAATTAAGTAAACTGAAGTAAGGAATAATCATTGTGTATACTATTCCCAGTCACGTTTTGTGATTTCTAATCTTCAAAAGTTATATTTTTTCTTAACTTTTGCTCTATGCGTAGCGGCAGATGCGAAAACCAAATAGCCGTCTGTATATTGATATGAATCTTATTAAAAAACTGTTCAAAGAATAATAAATACTATCTTACAATCAATAAAATGTTATCATTAAGTTTTACGTATCAAATTCTTCAAAGAAACTAATATATATTATTGTGGTACTTTTTTATTTTCATCGTATTATTTTCGTTCAACCACTTCGAAGAAAAAGAAATTTATATAGCAAAAAAGTGTCCTTTTCGACAGAAAAAATACGCTTTGCAAGTCTGTGGTGACAAAAAGGCAGATTTTCTTTCCTTTTATACTCGTACGTAGTAAATAATTTTG
This sequence comes from Acheta domesticus, assembly GCA_031308135.1. Lineage (NCBI taxonomy): Eukaryota > Metazoa > Arthropoda > Insecta > Orthoptera > Gryllidae > Acheta > Acheta domesticus. The sequence goes on along the minus strand of JAHLJT010002406.1, from coordinate 23,624,706 downwards.
TCCAATACGTAGTATACTAGTTAGAATTCACATTTTATGGGCCCATGAGACTAAAGAAATTGATATTCGTGGGACGTCTGTCCGTCTGCCTGTTTTCACTAAAAATTATCTTTTCCTGGATGTTACTTATGTTACTGGTCCTCAATTTTGGAATTTTTCATGTTTGAAGATACTTTACATGAACGGTTACATAATACTCTAAAGTTACATGAATCCTCAGAAGTATTTCCAAATGCGAAATATATATGCCTGATGTCTGTATTGATATAATATACTAATAACCACCACGCTATAAACTTGCAATCAAACAATTAAATAATGTGTATTATTATTGGTACAGCTCTTGTTTTTATCGTAAACTTCAATTACTATATGAATCGGAATCGAAATAAATGTCACAATTTCATTTAAAATTGTATTAATGTAAATTTTTTCACGTAGTTTATCCAAAATTAACAAAGAAATGAATTCCTAAATCTTTGTTAAAAATAAAGCAGTTAAAAGGGAGAACATTGCTAAGTTAGAGACAAACTTGTATTGGAATATTTTGGGGTTAACTTCTTGTTAATACTACAAATTTACTTCAACTATTTTATTTATTTATTTGTCTAATAATAATTTCAGGCAACAGTATCGTTTCGGCTAATTTTCTGAATCTTATTTAACCCCTAAAATTACGTCGTTCCTGCAATCCAATCTAGTTCATAGGGGACGTTCGCTGCAATGATCACATCCCGTTCCACCAGAAACAAAACCATTTCAAACTGATATTCTTTCAATATTTACCACACTCCCTAAGAACAAACAATTACCCTTGCACAATTTCGAATCTCGTTAACAGCGTCACCCAACTAGACACACGCAAACACGCCTTTCCATCGTAGCAAGGCGATGACAATCACCTGCGGCACACAAGTCCGCAGGTGCTGACATCTGTCGGCGCGCGTCAGCTTTATCAGATAGGGATCTCTGGTTTTGCCGCGTGGAGAAAAACACAGCGGCAAAGCAGCGTCAGCGGAGTGAGTGCTGCAAATCGAATGACGGCATTAGCGGTGCCGGAGGTGGCGATAAATCATTGAGTGACCTCTCTGCGCTTTTGCATCGCGTTGTTGCGCTGCCGTCGCCGCTGCTGCCTTCCGCAGGACGCTCGCTGTTTGTTTTCGTGTTCAAGTGCCGCTGGGTAATGAGTATCGACCGCGCGGAGTGCGGGGGAGGGGGGTTGTGGGGTGGGAGAGGGGCGAGCGGAAAGAGGATGAGTGGCTGCCGCGAGAACGCGCGAAGTCGTGTGAGGGAGAATGGGTGGGAGGTGGAGATGGTTGTGGGGAGGATGGTTGGATGGGGAGCGTGCTCTGGGTGGATCGAGGGAGGATTTTTGGCAACGTGCATGCGCGCTGTAGGTAGATTGTCAGGGAGTGCAACGTTATGCAATAGGAGAAGAGAATGTAAAACGATAGGGAGAGATGAAAAGTGGAGGAGTGTAGACGGTAAGAGATAGACGGCATAGAGTACGAGGAGGGGTAACATCTGGGAACGATTGTGAGAGAGAGCGTGCGAGGGAGAACGAGTTGGAAGCGCTGTCCGGAAGTAGCCGAGGTGGGGGAAAGCGGGAAGTTGCAGGTGCGAGAGCGCAGAATTGTGAAGGGAAATTTTGGCTTGTGTCTATGGTAATTTGTGGCATGGTGTTTGTGTCGGGGTATTTGTGGCGGGGTGTTTGTAGTGGGGCATTTGTGGCGGGGTTCTTGTTGCGGTGGGTTTGTGGTGGGGTGTTTGTGACGGGCTGTTTGAGGCAGGCTGCTTGTGGCGGGGCGATTGTGGCGGGACGTTTGTGGCGGAGCGTTTGTGGCGTGGCGTTTGTGGCGGGGCGTTTGTGGTGGGGAGTTTGTGGCGGGGCGTTTGTGGCGGGGCGTTTGTGGCGGAGCGTTTGTGGCGGGGCATTTGTGGCGGGGCATTTGTGGCGAGGCGTTTGTGGTGGGGCGTTTGTGGCGGGGTGTTTGTGTCGGGGTGTTTGTGGCAGGGAGTTTGTAGAGGTCCTGTCATTCATCTCGCGACCTTGAAGGGACACTACGTTTAAATCGAAGTTACAGCTAGTGATCCTATTCCGCCTTTCTAATTAGCCCTGATCTACGTGATGAAATTGGTGGCGGAAAGTAGAGCGATGGGCAAGTTCAAGTGGGTATCGTGAGAAGACAAATGCGGCGAGTGACCTAATACAAGAATGCCCATTTGTAAGCAACAAACGTGTAAAAGAAAATCTTCGAACTCACCCATTCGTTTTAACGTTAGTTGCAAGTCCATACCCTTGCATCAAGTTGTCAAAAATAGCGATTGCGATGCTTGCTTCATTCATATTGCGGATTGCCAAAATGCTTTCAAGGAACAATTTCATCCAGGATGGATTTTATCTGTTTGGTGTTTCGCAATTGAAACGTATTTACTACATACAGCAAAAGCTGAAGAGATCGTTTCATTCACGTAATGGATTCTCTCTTTGTAAGGTATTCAAATTGGGATTTGTCTATTTAGTGTTCCATGAAATAATTGCGTACAGTTCATATTACCAGATGATTGCTTTCAGATCGACCGATTGGTGTTTGTTTTGTAACAACCTTTTAGGGATGTTTCGACCAATAAAGTTACATTTTCTCCGAAAGTAAACATTAACTCTGCTTGCCCTCGGATCTTTATCCTTCCAATTAGCATTCATGTGCGCCTGACTGAGGGATTTATTTTAAGTAACTTATTTGAAAGGGTGTACCTTTCTTGCTTGTACTGTCTATGTATTCTTATTTGGGTTTTCTTTCACTCTGCCAAGAGAACAATCAAACGACAGAACAAAACTTAACATTTATTGCCCATTCTCTCTGTTTTATGTACTGAAGCGTAATTTAATAGAATAATATATTTTTACTTGCAATATAGACACATGAAACTGTTTCACTTTCTTTTATAAGCCTCGGAAATGTTTTATATTGTTTTTAAGGATTTTAAAGAAGAGAGGTGTCACAAGTTTAGAAAATAAAAAATATATATTTCATATTTTTCATTGTTTAAAAAAACAAACGAGAGATCAAGAAAGCAACATTTACGATAATAGATTCAGGTATCCGGTGAACATTCATAAATTGTAAAATATTACCTCTCACATGAATGTGTAAATAAGTAAGAAAATGTCTGTGTGGACAAATGAATAAATGAAGACAAGATTGAGCCACAAAATTAATATTAAATATCCGCACATTAATAACCCAAAAGGAGCATGAACTTGTGAAGAAGCAGACTGTTAAACGCGAGTATTCATAAATAAAAGAAAGCCGGCAGTACACACTAGCGTATTCAATTTTTCACCACTCCCGCGTGCGGCCGAAAAATCCATTTTCGCGGGCGTCGCGTTTCGTAGGGAATTTTCCAGCTTTCCCGGCGGCCGCGAGCGTTTAAAAAGTTCTCCGCCAGGGGCGATGCGCAGCTGTTGCGGGCCGCGTGACCGCGCGTGCTGTGAGCGTGCAAGCGTGCGTGCGTGCGTGCGTGCGTTTGGCGCCGTGCCGTCACGAAGGTGCCACGCCGTTCGCGCTCCCTGGGTGGGTAGGGGTGGGGGTGCGGGCGGTGGTGCGTGACGCTCGGAGGTTGGTGCGCGCGCCGCTCGCAACTGCCTTCTCGGCTGGTGCTGAGTCGTGCGCACGCGTTTTGCCTTTCTTGCACACTGATTTAAGTTTATTTTTTCACCTCCGTTCTTTCGTACCTTTCTTTTGATATTTAGGACAAGGAAGGGCGTAGTCTTTTGCAGTTCTAGGAATACAATACATCTTGCTATTCTAGAGATATGTTCAGGTTATAACTACGAGTAGTAAAATAGTAGTAAAATAGTATTTATTCATGATTGATAAATTATAATTTTCTGTATATCTTATAACTCTTTACAATATTTATATTATTGAAATAATATAAAGATAAATCAAAAACATTCCTTGATAATAAAGGTATTTTATCTAGTCTTTGAAATAAAATTCGAAGCAGTAAAGGCTCTATTTTAATAGGGAAGAACATGTTTGTGTATGTTGTCAAAAACGAAATAGAAACAGAATACATAGGGGAAAATAATAGTGTCAATACATTCATTATTTATTTTTGTTTGTATTTGTTTATTCACTGTTAATCACTTTCTATCCATTCTTTCTTAATTTCGTTGGTTCTTCAATTTTTCTTGTTTTTTTAATTGCTTTAAATTGTTCCTTTAATCTAGATTAAATATTAGCTTTCCCCTAGGATTTCACTTAAGGCATATTTTCTAATATTGCTATGGGGGGAGGGTGGTGCGTGACGCTCAGTGGTTGGTGCGCGCCGGTCGCAACTGCCTTCTCGGCTGGTGCTGAGTCACGTGCACTCGTTTTGCCTTTCTTGCACAGATTTACCTTTCTTTTTTCGAACCGATTTTTTAACCTTTCTTTTGATATTTGTGCAGAGATTTGGCGTTGTCGCCGTTCTAGGGATACAGTGTATGTTGATATGTTCACGCTCTAACTTTAGTAATTTGCAGTAGAAAGTAGTGAAAGAGTATTTATTCGCAAGTGATAAAGCTTAATTTTCTCGAAACCTGTTACATTCTTTACGCTTTACTACAATAAATGTTATAAAATTAAATTGCACAGGGGTAAATATACTTTATTTAATCTTCGAAATAAAATTGAAATCATTAAAGTACCTTTCTATTTCAATAAAGAATAAAATGTTTGTTTATGTTGCCAATAACGAAATAAAAATAGTTTACGTAATGACAATGAATAGAGACAATATATTCAATATTTATCATTTTAAAGGTCATCAGTTTTAACACATTCTTTCTTAGTTTTGTAGATTCTTCAACTTTTTTCTTCAGATCTTTTTAATTTATTTTATTTATCTTTAATACCGATTCATATTTTCTCTTCCCCTAGGATTTCATTTCTGTTCATGTTTTATACTACTACTTTTTTCTAATATCCAATGTTTCCTAATCTTAAGAACCACCATTTTTAAAACTTTTGTGAAAAATTTCTCTCCCACTTTGTTGAGCTCTTTCTTTCTTTCAGACTTCACTCCTTCGCTACTCATTTTGATGAATAATCTACATTTGATATCGATTAAAATTAGAGTTCACGGGAATGGTATTTCTGCAAGATTGTTTAATATTTATTTACATCTCGGAAATTGAAGTGCGAACCAATTAATAGAAGTCGCTCATTCAATATACATTTCAGTTTCTGATTATTATATTGTCCATCTTTTGTTCAATTTATTCCACATCCCTTTTTTTTGTTATAAATCTAACTCAATGATTCCCCAACAATATTTCTGTCTTCCGCCATCTTTGCCTTTCGATTGTTCTTCCTTGTTGAAACCGATTCCTTATTTCTCATACCTAATGATATTTTCTTTTTTCTCTTGATGTATTTTCCACTCTTTGGCATTTCCCATAAATTTTCCCCCAAGGTATCATCTATTTTTTTACCCTTCTCCTGACTTCCACAACATGTCCATCATTTTCCTTTTCCTCCCATCGCCCACAACCCCAACTTTCATTCCAATCCTCCGTGTCCTCTATTCTATCAGCCCCTCATCATGGGGTGACCGACCTTCCCCGCGCCCAGGCCAGGGGCACGTCGTCGTCCTCGCAGGCCAAGAGGAAAGAGACGGGCGCGGCGCGGCGCGGCGCTGCGCGGCGCTGCGCGGCACAGCCTGGGCGCCAGCAGCTGGTCCTGATCCGCGACAAAGATTAACGACACCCCGCCGCCTTCCTCACCGCCCCCTGGACTCTCGCACCGTCGCCGCCGCCGTCACGGCCTCCGCCGCCCCGGGGATTTAAACTTTCATCTATTTTCCACTTTGTTTCATATATATTACGGGCTCTTTTTAATTTCGCGCCCAAGTTTTGCGAGAGCGTGTTCTTGTATTGTACTGTCGAGTTTTGACAAGGCGATCTTAACTAATGGCGCGTCTGAGACTGGAGAATTTCTTTTCTCTTGGCGCAGATGAGATTTTTCGGGAAGTGCTTCGCGTCGGTCATTACGACTTCGGAAGAGAGAGAGAGAGAGAGAAAGAATTTTTTTTCGTGAAAAATTATTCTCTTTTAAACGGTTATTAGGAAAGTGATTACTAATTTAGCATGAAATAGTGTTTCTGCCAGCGACAAGATGAGACGCTCGTCAGAGCGAAAAGTCGAACGTCAGAGAAAAGTCGACTACAACGAAATATGCATCTTTTATGAAATGAATATATTAAGTTAACGCTCCGCGTTGTACTTATAAATTCATTATTTGATTTTTTGTTTGCAAAAGAGAAAAGAGATTAAACATAAATTAATACCGGTATCATTTTTTAATGATAATAAATGATAAGTTGAAATCATCTTTTAATTATCTACATAATATGTGCTTAACTTAATGATGGCAAATATTGCCTACACATTTAGATAATTCAGTTCGGTACAGATCAAGAAATGTTTCAAATAGGTTTTATACATTTTTTGCATTTAATTGTTTACGAAATACATTATTTAGTGTAATCGAAAGTTAATGACAAAGGAATTTGAGTACTGCAAAAGTTAATTATAAAATTTTCTTATAATTGTATTGGACTATTTCTAATCCGATTCATATTTTATTTGAAGAAAATATTTGCTGATCTATTTATACATTACTTTTAACTGCAATATTTTCCACTTTCAGGAATAAATATGTTGATATAATCGTGGCAAAACTCGTTAACTAAATAAATATCGAGTTGGAATGTGTTGCATTTCTTGTAGTGTCATTAAAATCTCAACAATCACGTGTAGACAGTTAAATCATTAATAGTATCAGCTCTATAGTAGAAAGGTTATACAGTACCAGCCGTAACTAGATATTGTGAACGCTTTTTAGTATAACATGTCACGGCATTCTCTGTCTTATGACTCATAAGTATTACTTCATCCATCATAAGTATTCATGCATTGGAAATGCTGCAAAAATCATTGACCTATTATTTACAAAAGAATGAAATATATTACACAAAATTTAGAAACAAATATCCAGCTGCTTGTGACGAGCAAATAATAAAATAAAACAGCCAATTTTAAATTAAATGAACACCACATTGAGTCAAACAAGTGCGTAGGGGATTTTATATCTGAAATTGCAATAGAGGAAATGAAGTGAGAATTTTCTTAATTCATATATATTTAGAAATAAAATTGTTCATACAACAATAAAAGTTTGAAGAATAGTTAACTAATACGGCTTTAAAATTAATTAAAATGGTAAAAAATGTAAACGGTATCAAAGTGCTATATTTAAAGAGGTTAAATAATTTAGTGCTCGCTTAGGTGCGAGAGCCGCCTTGCTTTGTAATGCTGAAGCAAGCTAGCCATCCATCATTGCCCCATTATTCAATTCTACAATACAATTTTACATCCATGTAATAGAGCGCGGTGTTTCTGCAAGCATGTTAAGAGATGTAAGAGAGGCTTTGAGAGCAGTAGGCAGAAGAATTCAGGAAGTAGATGGGTGATTCAAAATAGATTTCTTCGATGATGCACGAGATAATACAAATCTGTAGTTTTAAAATAGGTCACGTAAACACTAATATAAGTCGAAGCCATGTGATATGTTTTCAATTAAATAGAGTCGTATTAAGAGGGAAGACGATGAGACGACTACGTAATTATTTTTGTAATAAAGGAATTATTAGTAAAAAATAATTTGCTGAAGAAAATTGTGTTCGACGAAAATAATTCAGTTCTCATCATCTTTAGCAGTTGTTTGTTCCCGAAAGAAACGCATTACTCTACGGAGAATGTTCCACGTATCCTACAAAATAACTTCTTTTTATATTTTATCCTCGTCCATAAAATGAAAAAAAATTTAAAAAATGTATGAAGTATAAGAAACATTAGAGTATACACAAAATCAAATGATATATATGTTATTTAAAGTTTATCAGTGATGATTTGCTCGCTGATTTAAAATGTGAACTCAAACCATGCCGAGGTTTTAATGCCCGTATTTACGCTTTTGGGTACGTCCCTTCATTCATCTTGCACCAATTAATGTCTGATGCTAGCGCTACCTCGTCGCCCTTTAACCCCCGCCCTCTCCCGTGGAGCAGCACCTCTCGTAAACAATTTCCGCAACTCGTTTCGCTCTCTCGACCTGCCCGCCCGCCCGCCCGCCCGCCCCGCCACGGCACGGCGCGGAACGGAAGCTCAGGGCCCGGAGAAAGGTCTCCCCAGGGGCCCCGGACTTCCAACATCCACCGCCTTGTTCGTCTCGACTCTCGCCTGCACCTGCGGCCCGCTCTCCATCGTACCTGCTCGCGCCGCCCTGCATGGCCTCTCGCCGCCTCCGACGTGACCCGCCACGCACCGCGTGCGATCTTTCCTTTTTTCCCCCTCCTTCTCCCGTGCTCACATACAATTATATGCACTACATTACCACACATGTTGGCAGGCCAAACCGACTGAATTTACCACAGTAGCATTACTGTTGCTTCCGTAGCGACTGATCGGTAGTTGTCCGTGGTTTCTCCGCTCAATTCCAGGCGAATGCGGGAGCAGTACCCTAACAAACAGGCCACAGCGCGCGATCTTTTCTTCCTCTTCCTTATCCTTTCATCACTCCTTACTTACAAACACACACATACACACCCATTATCAAGCACTACACTACCACACGTGCCGGGAGACCGGTGAGGAACTCAAAATGTTTGTCCCCGTAGGGGATAGATACCTGGTTGGGGATAACCCCGCTAGCCGATGACTGATTTCGCCAGCCAGCGAGGTAAGATCGCCGCCACTTCCTGGAGAAAACGTGCATTTACTAATGGGACTAACGAGCTTGGCCGTTGGCGCGACCGAAATCACTAATCAATCAAAAATATCTCCACAACAACTCTCACCGCGAGATCCTACTGATAGAGTCCCGTTGCGTGGAGGATTTTCGACATGAACTACGTACCTGGGTTAAATTTACCCGTTGTCTGGAGGATAATTATAGCGGCTGGCTGCTCTGATCGGTAGTTTTCCGTAATTTATCCGATCATTTTCAGAAAATTGGTGGTGGAGTACCTTAACAAACGGGCCACGTGCATCTTTTGCACAAGCCCTCCTCATTCCTTGCACACATGCATTTAACTTCCAGGCGAGTAGAAAGACGAGTTATCCTGGAACTTGACCGGATTTGAGTTGTGTTGTACTGACGGAAGTTTAGGGAAGGAAAAACCCCATGATCCGTCCTGCGATCTTGCTTTTCACTATACATCCCCGCTTCGCTTCCCCCGTGTCATTTTCATTTAACATACCACGTCTTGATTCAGATGTGATCTGCCTTTACAGCTACTCTTCCTGCGACTCATCCTACAATCTCAGTTCTCACGTTGTCCATCCCATGCCCCACACTCACGTCACTTCACCTCCCTCTCCTTCCTGACACTATTTCCAGCATCCCACTTCTCGCCTCCGAGTTGCAATCCAAAGATTAATTCTTCGATCTGAATTCCATCGTCAGTATCCGGTCCTGCTCTTACTGTCGTTTCCCCAACGATCACTCACCTCGTCAAAATCCCTCTCCTGGATCTGATTTAGTCACCTCTCGCCTCTGAGTTGCTCCAAACCTTTCTGCCTCCGATCATTCTACGATCTAGCTTCCGACGCCACCTCGCCCTTCCCTAGATACACCACTCCCAAGGTGGTGCCATCTGCGATGAGTCATCTGAACCCACTTTCTAAATTGCCTCATTGTCTTCTAGAGATCATCGCCGTCACCACCATTATTTTACATATCTGACATACGCTCTTGCATTCAAATCTTTTCGATGTCCTAGAGTCAACGCCTCTCTGCATATGGCCATGCAATTTCTCGTGACAGCATAGGTTTCCACGACCGTCTTCCGGGCAGCCAAGTAGATACATAGAATTATCCTCTACTACCACCGCCTTCGTGCTCCGCCGTTACCACTATCTACCCTAGTATGTAGGATCTCAACATCGCCGTATTCTGACGACATCGAATTCAAATTCTGACGTATTCTGGCGATTATCGAATTCTGACATCTGCTTTCATTACAGACTTTCCTCTGGTTCAAAATTGTCATCGCCTCTGATCTTCGAGACTCCAGTTTCTTGATTCCTATAAACTTTGTATAACAAGTTTGTCTTTATTGTATTTAGACTAACAATAGCTTTTCTTGGAATTCAAAGCAGAATGGAATTGAAAATACAGCCTTATTATTGATTTAGCTCTTGAGGGAAAGAACTCCTGAGATGAATAATGAAAAACTTCAATAGAACAATTAAACTAAAAAATTTTAAATTTTGAGTACACAAGATAATATTAACTTCTTCCTTTTTCTCCTGCTTTGTATTTAGCTTCAAATATGGTAACTTTTTTTTGAAATGATTTTTTTTCTAAAACCACCATAAATGTACGAACACGCAAGTGCAAATGATGTTGAAAGAGAACACTTAATTTTGTAATCTCCAATACCACAATAATCAGAGGAAACTCTTGATTTAGTGACTGAAATAACCACAACAAGAGCAGATGCTGTTTACGTGACAAATATGAACTTTGGAATACAGTTGACAGTTAAGGAGCATTTAACCCTTAAGGGTTGTTTCAATTTTTTTTCTGAAGAGTGAAAGAGATTCCTTTTTACTTAATGCAAGTCACAATTCCTCTAGGTATTAGAGGTTGTGAGACACGGCTTGGGGGACTGAGTCGAAGTCGAGGCGAGTCCGGGTGACGTAGGGAAAAGGAGGGGCGGTGTAGGAGAGAGGTGAGATCTTGAGTGGGAACGGACGGAGAGATTCGAGAGAGTGGAATGGCATGGAGCAGACGGACTGATTCGGGCAGGTTCGGGGTTACTCCGAGCAGGTTTGGTCAAGTTCGGGCAGATATGGACAGATTCGTACAGTTTCTGGCCGGGAAAGAGAGACGTGGCAGGGATGTTGTGACAAAAATAAAATTATTTCATTTTTATCCCTTTGATAAAAATAATATTTTCTTTTACCTTATAGATGATTGTGATTAATATCCGAATGTCTCCAGAGCACTTCAAGTGACATAATAAATGCACAGTTTTCTCCCGTCTGCCGAACACCTAAATACGTCATTTTTACTTAATTTTCAGTTTTGAAACAATTCTAAAAATTGTTTACTTTAATCCACAGAATAGGCCGCATAACTGGAAATTTTTTAATCAAAATAAAGTATTTTGAAACTTCAAAAAGTTATTACATAACAATGATTTTGGTCGACGTTCTGAAAAATGTTTCCATGTTCTATTCAATCGATTCTAACGGGCAAGTGATCTTCCTCATACAAATCAGTATTCCTTCAAAAAGTCTAGAGACAATTTCAAATGCTCCTTCTTAACATCTATCCTTTTCGTTATGACAGTTATTCCATTTAGAACCAACACCTCCGTTTGTTTGCATTTCCGTCCTCACCTCATTACTTTTTCTCTCCCATCACTCCCCTCTAAATCATTGTGTTTACATCTTAATCTCCGAATCTTCTCTCGGCATCCTCGCCGCGCTGTACTGCTCTTCCAACTCGAGCCACCCGGACTACCTCGCCAATTCTACTTCCTTTCTCCCTCCACCCTTTCATTACCCGCCCGTCCTTCTCTCCACCGCTTCTCGTCGGTCGCTCAGCAGTTCGCTTCACCACGATCGGCCCAGATCGCATTAAAGAAGCCGTAACTTATAACTCCGTTTGGCACGGTTGAAAATTCGCAACCAATTCAGTTTCGGCAGGCTGACTTTACACTCAACTTCCGACGGCGTCTCCATTTAAACTTTAATTAAGTGTTGCATCGTGGAATTGACAAGGCGTCTCGCTGTTCCTCGGCTTCTTGCTCCTTTTTTGCCACCGTCTCTTCCTGGTTCTTCGCCGTTCCTGTTCCGTATTTGCTCGTCGTTTGCCATCTCCTTCGTGTTCTGTCGCGGTTCTTCATTATTCAGGCTTCACATCTAGACTTCTTGTAATATAACTCTCTACCGTCTTGATTAATATTTTCGTTGCGTGATCAACCTTTTCTTTTCCCCTTACTTTGTTTTTGAGTTCTTTTTTCCACTGACCTGCATCTCGGGCTCTTTGATGTTACATCTTCTTAAAATTTTACCGTCCAATTTCCTGACTTCTTATTTCTGTGTCAAAATAGAATCACCACCGTCTGAGATTAGACTCATATCATTACCCCTTATTTCATATCGTCTCATCCCGTCTACCTCACTTCATCAGCCTTGTATTTATCAGACCTCTCTCGGTTGCGTCATCTTATATCCCAGCTGCGTCAGCGTCTCTGGAGCCTGTAATTTCATCTGAGGTAGAAACCCGAACTTACTCCTCACATATTTCTGCTTTACCACGTAGTTGCATCACCTCATGCCCACCATATATTTCGTTCCTTCTCTACTCTCCTATTCTCTCAACTCTATTGCGAACGTATTGCAGCTGGAAGATTAGCTGTAGTAGCTTTTAGCATAACGACGACGATTCTGATTACTTCTCTCGTCCTCTATCTTTCTGCTCATCATTCCCCTCATTTCCTCGCATTCGTCCTCCCTTCTGCTCACCGTTCCTTCCTTCAAGCATCTATTGTATACCATCTATTCTCTCACCCCGTACCCTACTGACCTATACTCGTATCCAACCTTTATTATACACTACCTTACCCTGTATCTCACCCTTTCTAGCCTCTGCCTTCCCTTTTACCAAACCCTCCTTTGTTCGCTTTTGTATCTCTTCTATCTGCCATTCTTTGAGACCCTTCCTCTTGCACTCTTCCATCCTTGACGCCTCGCCTTGTTTTGATTTTGAACTTCCACCGATATTGATCTTGCGTCCATTCGTCGCAAAGTGTCTCGATCTATCTGGCACTCTAACAATCTTTGGTGCCTCATTCGACAATGCACCGCCACCCTTCTAGTCTACGTCCTCCCTTTTCCCGCAATATCTTTTACGTGCCCCGCTCCTTTGCGTCTGTTTGTTCCTTCCGCCCATTTTCCTTGTGCCCTGCTCTCCTTGACGTCCCGCCATGCTTTGGACCTCTCCATTCCTTGTGACTCCTTGAGCCCCTCCCCCGCCCTTCTAGCCCCCTAAATGTCCTCGGCCTTTCCTTGCGTCACACCTTCCCTTCTGCCGTTCCTCCAATGCGCTTCGCGCTTATTGGCTTCTCTATTCCTTCTGTCCTCTCTTGGCGCCAAACCCTCTTGAATTCCATCTTGTCGTGGACTCCTCCCTTCCTAGCGACCAGCTCCTCCACGGCTCCGCTCTTGCATCCCACCTTCCCTTGCGTCCTACCCTCCCTTGTACCCTACCTTTCCTTGCGCCCCTTCCTTTGTGCCTTGCTCTCCTTTGCGTATCCTTTCGCGCGGTTACATCGATCAACAGTAGGCGAATGCCAGAGCAGTTCCCTAACAACCGGACCTTGGAGCGCACGCGATCTTTCCTTCTTCTTCCTTGTCTTATCCTCACATTATAATTACACACAAACCACACACACAAACACACACACTACATTGCCACACATATCTGGAGTTTAAAGCTGGTACCGACTAGAGGCAGTAAATCACTGTTGAGGGATATCTGGTAGGGGAAGACCTCGCAGGTCGACGTGTAGTTTGGCGCCAGAATCCTCCATCCTGCGGAGGAAGAACACCACTACCTTCCGAGATAAAACACGCATTACACTTACGGGACTAATGACCATAGCAGTTGGTGCTCCCGAAAACACGAATGAATCAATTAATGAATATCTTACGTCCCATCTTTTTTTTCCCCCTCCCTTGTCCCTTGCGCCCCGCTCTTCCTTGCTCCCTCCCTCCCCTACCCTCCTATCCGCCCCGCCCCTTTGAATTGAATTGAATTGATGCCTTGTTTTACGTGGCGAGACTCAGGTCATGAGTGCTACTCTTCCGTCTGACCACGCAAATTTTGATGCACTTCTTTCACCAACTAGCGGAAAGAAGGTATTAATGAGGCGACGAAACCGGCGATTTCAATTTAGCTCAGAGACGTCATTTAGGCTAGAGGATCTTTTACATGCATGTAAATCTACCAACACGGGACAGCCGGCTTTACTTCCCCTCAGAAGGAAGGCGTAAGAAGGATTTTTTCGCCCTTACATCCACAGCTCGGATTGAACTCGCGAACTTAGGTATAGCAGTCCGTTACGCTAACCGCCGCCATCCGCTACACCATCCACCGGCAAACCGCTACACCCTCCCATCTGCCCCACCCCTTCGCGCTCCACCACCCCTTCCACCAGCCTTCCGTCTGGCGCGCGGCAAGGAGCCCTCCTGCGGCGCGCAGAACGGGGGCGTGCCGGGGAGAAAGAGCGAAGGCGGGGAGGGCGGGCGAGCCAAAGAAATTATACCGAACTTAGGCTAATTCGATCGCGGCAGCAACGCAGGCTCTACTCCGCCTCCGCGCGGAGGCAAGCCATTTACCGGATATAATTGATGGTTTCGCGATGCGCCACGCCCTAAGTGGCTTATATTGCGGCGCCTTCGCCTCCCAGCAGCAGCACGTCTCGTCAATCCCCTCGCGCCCTCACCTTTCTTCCCACCCCTCGTTTCTCCCTTCCTACTTTGACGCCAAAGACACGCGAGGAGCTTCTACTTTGGCCGCTAACGCGTACAGTTGAACTGATAACTGTAAGGGAACCACGGAGGAAGAAACTTTCATTGTGCGTGTGGTGTATGTCTTATTGGCAGTTGTGCCTATTCCAAAATGGACGACTTCTGCCGGAAGCTTCCTCCCTGACGTGCAACATCTCGCTACCGCGAGTTTCGAATATGTGAAACTTTATGGATAGAACATATTCTAGAATGTGTTCGTGTCACACATTGGTCTCTCTTCGCGGTATACCAATTGACAGTTATATAGTCTCAAGAATCAGTCGTTGGAGACCTTTCCACACTCAGAGATCCTGAGGAGCGGGAGACTGCTACGTGTTGAGTGTCAAACCTCCAATCTCACAGTGGTGTTCCACGAGGCACATCTACAACAATGTACACTCATAGACTTCGACGGTCACAGTTGTGGTCTGAGGCCCTGAAGAAGGAACGATGAGATTGCCAAACCCTTTGCAAAGCAATTTTTCGAGCGGCAACGAAGTAAGGCAGCCTGAAGTAATTCTAATACGTAACAGTTACATATATTTTACAACACTGTAAACGGAAGCAAACTTTTTGCCTTTTGGTTCATTTGTTAATTTAAATCCTTCAATTCACCAGATTCATTTCATGTGCTTTTCCACCATACAAATTGATATACAAATGTACGTAGTGTGTGTATATTCTAGCGTGATTCTGGAAAGCTTGAAGAAACTTTAACCAAACTTGGTGGCTAACATGACTTAAATTCTGTAGAAAAAATATTGCATGTGAAAGACTCTCCTAACACCCGTAGGGTGGATTGCATAAGGACGGGAGTGTCGAGTAAAAATTATTAGCATGCAACCTACAATTCATCTAAATTCTTCTTCCCGCTAACGATGGTGGTAACGTCGATCGTACGAGTAATAATCGAAAAGTCGGCCTGGTGGCCGAGATCGCTAAAGCAGTAGGGCCATAGTGGTCTTGGACCGTGGGGTCGCGGGTTCGAGTCCCGCCTCGGGCATAGTTGTTTGTGTTCGTTATTTCGCCCCCCTCATTTCCATATCGTTTCATCCTCACACTATAACGTTAAATCCAATAGCTGTCGATAATGACCTAGTAGTTGATGCGAACTTAAATAACAAAAAAATCGAAGGAGAGTGAATACGCGGGAAAGGTAGGTGGAGAAGACGGGAGGTCTAATGGATGAGTAAGTTACACAGTGCACTGCAGATCAAAAAAAGCAAATAACACATACGAGTATATTTATATGTTAAACAGTTAGTAAATATTTACAGTTTTAGTCTTAGAAGCATAGGTTACAGAAGGTCGCATCAACTTCGAGGTCATTAGCTCAATATTGGATTTCTGTGTTGTGGTATCTATGAGAATGAAACAATGTGGCAGTGTTGTCAAGGTCGATGCCACGAGCGGGAGTCCGTGGCACGAGTGCCACCACGAAATCGCCCCTCCACGTAGTTCATTACTCTGCCAGAAGAGACAACGCCATCCCTATTGTAAAACGGCAATGTTACTAATAGTTCCCTTTCCCGACGCTAGTTGCGCAGAGAAGCTCTTGGCATGCTACGAAGCCACGACGCGTGCACTGCCACCAGTAGAAGACCTTAACACCACTGCGATATGGTGATGTTAGCGGTTGAAAAGACGAACATATACAACCATGCCCGAGGCAGGATTCGAACACACGATCCTTCGGCCTGAGACTACTATGACTCTATTGATTTAGCGAACTCGGCCACTGGGCCGGCTAGATGAAATTTGTTTTAGTAGTTTTTCCATTCTGTCCCAGTGTTCATGACACTGGAGCATTGTTTGCATTTCCAAGGCTCGAAGTACTATTGTTCACTCGGGAGGTCAATTGTCACATTTCGGAACAACGATTACACCGTAATTCTGGTGACCGTCTGACGGGTTTCAGATCAATCGGAAGGTTGCGCGCGGTTCAAGGTTGTGATAAGTGCTCCAATTTCCTAAGTACACTTTCGTTTTTCATCGTTGGTATTCGAAAAGAGCACATTTTTCGACAATCTTTTACATATTCTCTCATTGAAACACAACCGTCTGCTCATTATAGAAGTGAAACCGTGAAGCAACAGCAGCAACAAAAATAAGAAAACTTCTCTCAGCAAGATGATTTAAGATACATTTGCCCAATTGCTTGAAGACGGTGGTCCTTTTTTGACATAAAATGATGCACCTTGCATAATTACCCATGCGGAGTAATCCGATGCTAGCTAATAAAATCGAATTTTTCTCGAAATTATTCAGTTTTACTGAGTGCCGACCATATCAGAGGGAAGACTTGGGGCTGTGCAGCAGAGTTAGGCCCGGCGCCGCGGGATGCGCTCCGGCAGATCCGCAATGTGATTAGCAGATGGTCGAATCTATTGCCGCGCCGGAGAGGCTGCTTCTGGTGAAACGCACGGCGAAATGGGTTAGGATGTGCGCTCCCACGGCACAGCTCGAGCGGTTGGTTTGGCTCCAGATACAGTTGAGCGCTCCTGATGGTCGATTCGTTCCTTGATGCTTGCTCTTGATGAAAGTGAATGATTTCAATTCATACCTGATAATAGTACAAATAAAGAATAATAATAATAATAACAATAACAATAATAACAATAATAATAATAACAATAATAATAATAATATTTCATTATTTAAAAACAATGAGAGAAAATGTAGAGTATTTTATATTAACACGTTTTTTGATATTAAATACCGTTGTAAAACGTTTGGTTGTGTAGAGTAGGTTGCATAGAGTAGTATAGAGTTGTACACAGTAGTTGTTCGTAACTAAAGCACTCATCTAATCCCACGGAACAAAATAGTATTAAATTCATTCAATACTATCTCAAAACAATCACATTGCGAGTATAGATCAAATATTGAATTGTTTAAATTGAGCCAAGTTAACGCATATGTGAGTTATGGACCTTACCCGGTATTTTACTTTTCCCTGATATTATTTTCTCTTCGTTTTTGTTTTCTGTTTTAATCCTCTTCTTTCTCATCTGAATTATTCATCAATTGTAACTTCCGTTATTTTTCTAATGATTTTGTAAACCTTACTAACAACGGTTTACGACATTTGTTACGAAAAGTAAAATTCATTTAGAATTGCAATTTCATAAATTGTATCTGGAATTATGTGATCTTTAAATTACGTTTTAAGAAGAGAACATTTAATGAAAGTAGTTATTAGAAGGCTTCGTGTGTACATCGAAAGCGTAAATTATTCCAGCAAATAAATGAACAAAACACAAATTCATTTCGTGAATCTGAGAGGCCACGAAAGATGAAGCATCCCAAAAGATCATTTGATAAATACTTAGCAATATATTTTCTTCCTACTCCAAAGTCAGAAAGACGCAAGAATGGCCTCGCATCCAAACAAAGCGCCTCGGTGCTTCATCTCTGGGCAGCAAAATGCGCGGGCGCGGTGATTTTGCATTCAAGAGCTCGCATTCAAGCCTGCCCGACCTCTCCAGGCCAACGACGCCGGGAGACAGGGTAAACAGGTTATGGGCGGGTTTGTGCCACTGAAAAAATCTGCTGATATTTTGTCACGGAAAAATCAATTCATTTAGAAATGCATCAATTATCAGTTAAATGATGAATTGGCACTAGAATAGCGTAATCTTTGATATACGATTTTAGAAAGGAAATTTCTCTGTAACTGAATTCTAAAAGTAATTAATCTTCGAAGGCCTTAATGCTTGCATCAAAACAATAATTGTACTAACAGATACTTAAACAAAAAAGAACAAAATTTATCATCGTAAATCTGACAGGAAACATCCCCAAGATCATTCGAAAAATATTTAGCAATATATTTCCTCCCGAGGAAGAAAGGCCAGTCATGAAAGCAAAACGTCTCTGTGCTTTATATGTGGGTGGCAGAACGCACAAACGCGGTAATTTAGTATTCAAGAGCTAGCACTCAGTCCTGCCCGACCGCCGTGGTTCATAGCGGCGCCGGGGGCAAGATATAAGCGACATAGCGCCGCTGAAAAATCCTGCTGAAATTGTCACAAAAATGTCATCACATTTAGCAATGCATCAATAAGCAGTGTAATGATGAACTGGAATTGAAATGACGTAACCTTTGACTTAGTTCAGGAAAAAAAATTAATGGTAACTGAATTCTAAAATTAATTTATTTTGTCTTTATGTTTGCGTCACAAAGTTACATTACACTGATAGATTAATAAACAAAACAAAAAGTACAGAATGACCCTTCGTAAATCTGAGAATATCCCCAAGATAATTTGCAAAATATTTATCAATACATTTCTTTCCGAGGAAAAAAAACCAGCCTTCAAAATAAAACGTCTCCATGTTTTATACGTGGGCGGCAGAACGCATGAGCGCCGTGATTTCGTATTCAAGAGTTCGCGCTCTGTCTTGCCAGACCGCCATTTGCCATCGCGAAGCTGGAAGGCAGGTTATGGACGAGATGGCGTCGCTGAAAAACGCTTCTGAAATCGTCAGGAAAGATTGTTTAGTTCAGAGGAATGCATCAATTAGGAATTTAGGAATGCATTAATGAGCAGATTAATAATGAATTGAAACAGTGGCAATTTAATCGTTGTGTTAACATTTCAGGAAAACAAATTTGATGGTAACTGATTTCTAAACGTAAATACTGGATGTCTTTATGATTTCATCAAAAACCTAAATTACACTAACAGATAACTAAACAAAACAAATAAAAGTCAGTAAACAACATCTCTTCGTAAATCGAACAGGCCGTACAAAACTAAAATTTCAAAAGATCATTTGAGAAATATTTAGTAATATATATCGTTCCGAGGAAGAAAAACCAGTCGTGAACACAAAACATCTCCGTACTTCATACGTGGGCGGCAGAACGCACGAGTGCGGTGATTTCGTATTCAAGAGTTCGCGCTCAGTCCTGCTCGAGCGCTGTGGGCCATCGCGAGGCTGGGAGGCAGGTTATGAGCGAGGTGGCGCCGCTAAAAATCCCTGCAGAAATTGTCACGAAAAGATCAATTCATTGAAGAATGCATCATTCATGGAGCAGTTTAATGATAAATTGAAACAGTGACAATGCAATCTTTGTATTATGATTACAGGAAAGGAAATTTGATAACTGATTTCGAAACGTCATTATTGACTGTCTTTATACTTTATCAAAATTTTATTATACTAATAGATTCAACAACTTTTCTTAGTTAATCGGACAGGCCGTGCAAGACTAAAATTCCAAAAGATTATTTGAGAAATATTAGCAATATATTTCCTTCCGAGAAAGACCAGTCATCAAAACAACACATCTCCGTACTTTATACGTGGGCGGCGGAACGCACGAGCGCGGTGATTTCGTATTCAAGAGTTCGCGTTCGATCCTGCGAGGCGCCGCCGCTAAGCCGGTTATGAGCGGGAATGCGCGGCTGAAAGAACCCGCCAGTCCGTAAACAAACGGCGCGCGCGCGGCGGTGGCGGTGGCAGTCGTTTTATTCCCCGCACCGGCGACGCGCCAGCGCCAACGCCAACGCCAACGCCAACGCAATGCCACCTCCGCCACCGCACACTGGGCCGGAATGCGCAAAGAGAAGTCAAGCACCGAGCGAGGAGAAACTAGAGATGCTGGAACGTAACGCATACTTTGATATGGTTGATTTTTTGGTGTGAAAAAAAAGTGAAGTGGCTCGCTTATCTGAAAAGATCTAAACTATATTCCTATTTAAATGTTGTTGTACTTCGAGGTCCGGAGTTCTAAAGAGAGCGAGACATTGTTATCTAATCGGAAGCTCCAATACCAAAAATTTAAGTTCTAACGAAGTTCCCGATTGGATGACAGTGTTCCCCTCTTCTTCCAGCCCGCGACCTTCAAGTGCAGCTTTGTTTAAATCGGAGTAAACAGTTGTCCAAACTATTGATTGTTTGATTAGTGATTTCGGGCGCGTCAGCTGTTATTAGGTTATTAGTTTTGTAAGTGTAATGCACTTTTATAGCGAGAAGTGTCGGCCATCTTTCCTAACTGGATGGCGAGATGGAGCCCGACTTACCGTCTGCTTGAGAGGTTTTTCGCTAATCAAGTATCCCCCAGAGGGGTTCGACACCTGCCGGGATAAACACTAAGCTTCCGACTTTGACCAAATGATGTTCAAACAGCTCGGTCACAAATATTTATGCATTTTTTTTATCTTAATAAATAAAATAGGATATTCCTGGGTGTATGTTTCTTCCACTCTATACATCTGAATTACTCTCGTGCTTGCTTCGAAAGTTTTCATATATATATATATATATATATATATATATATATATATATATATATATATATCTATATATATATATATATATATATTGAAATATACCTTTCTCAACGTCTCATCAAAAGCGTGGCTGTAATCATGTCCTGTTCCAAATTTATTAAGATTTGGGCGCCAGAAACAGGTTACATGAATTACTATCAAAGTTTTTCTATCTGATTTAACAAAAATTATCTAAACCTCCAGCTAGCTTGGGTCGATGGGTCCGGATACAAATACTCCGCTATCGCCTCGATAGCCGATTACCTGATCTGCCAACTATACAGTATGGCGTGGAATCTGAAATGTAATAATTATGCTTTCAACTAATTAAAAATTATGATTGACAAATGAAAAAACTCTTTTCTTTTCCAAAGAACAAAATTCAACAATTTATTTAACTTTTAAATTGAAACAATTAATTAGATGGTCATGACCCCTTTTGAATAAATTGTCTCTTTTATACTGCAGTATTTTTTTTACCGTTTTTGCATGCCAACGCTCCGTAGTCGCTTCTCACTTGGCCGTTGTTAATTCCAAGTTCCGCTTCTCTCTTCCGGTCTTGCGCCGCCGCTGACACGTCCAGCCCACACTGCCTAAACTATCTGTTAGTCTTGTCCGACGCTCCCGGTTCCTAATCTCTCCCACCGGTTATGTAGACTATTGAAGTCCAACTGCAATGTCCGAAAATCTGAACAAGTCCTCCGAAAATCACTTCTGGTAAATTATTTCAAAGTCCGAAAACAAACTATCACTTCTCTCACAAGACAAAGTCCGAAAACAAGCTATACAAGTCTCACTTTCCCTCTATATTGCCTACAAACGATCTTTACGCTACGGCACCCAGAGTCAGAATGTACGATCTTCACTCCACGACACCCAGAGACGGAATGTACGATCTTCACTCTACGACACCCCGAGTCAGAATGTTCTGTTTAATGCATTTTTAAACCCTTCATGGCTCGGTAGGCGTCCATCCTTCTATTATTTCAAAACACGGCGGCAACATTAGACTATCTGATCTTTTATAGCCAACCCGTGCGTCTCTTACAAATCCAAGTAGCCGCGACCTCAGACAGTCATTCGTTTTTGCACCAATTCCCTCTTAGGTTCTTCAGCCATCTAGCCGGCGTCCTGACGTCATCAGGGCCCGTGTATAGTTTGTTGACCTTGCCAACCTCTGCGCCGCCGTTGCTAAGGCCCATACCGCCATATTGAATCCCCATTTATCTACCCCATGTATAACTAACATCATTAAATAAAACTATCATATTCTGGTATATCACAACTTCCCCTCTCCAAGCGTCATTTGGTTTGCTACAACATAACTAAATGACAAGACTACAATAAACACTTTCTTCTTACTTCACTACGCTATATTCACTGACACTTTGCACTTTACACAACACATATCTTGTATCTTGCAGCCTTAAACTATTTACATTTGTTTTGTTAATATGCCAACATAGTTTTGAACCATCTCATTGAGTATAAATTATTGCCTGCTATTTACTTCCGTCTTATATCCATCACATGTTAATTGAAAAATTTTTTCACATTCTAAAAATAGACGTAACAACACAACAAACACTATTACACACTATTATATACAGATACTATTTACAATGATTTATTCCTGGACAAAATATTCAATCATGGGTATCGTCCCTTTTATACGGCTTAATGTTCCTGTAATTATATGTCCCCATTTCGTCCAATTTTGGCGGTTTTTCATGACGAGCGATGGTTTTGCTATTGAGTTTTCTAGCATCAATACAAAATCTGATTTTCTTATCTTTCTTTCGGACTATTACTATCGGGCTCACATACGGTGTTATAGATTTTTTTATGATACCATCCTCCAGCATCGTGTTTATTTGTTTACGTACTTCAGCTTTAAATACATGTGGGATCGGGTATTGCTTTACATTGAAGGGTTCCTCATCCATCAATTCAATTTTAAATTGATATCCTTTTACGGGCTCCTTTGAACCTTCAAAAACGTTTTGATATTCGCTAACTAACGTTTCAACGGAATGGCTAACATCTACTCCATTTTCGTCGACCGCATCCTTGGCTGCTGCGTGAATCCGGTCCCTGGTCTCTTCGATTAGTTCCGCAATCTCACAAATACACAAATCTTCGCCCTCCTGGTCTTTGATCCCCAAACAATGTTGTTGCCCTTTGTCAGTTCGTAACAATATATTCCTGTTACCTACATCGACCTTGGCGTCACACATCTTTAGGCCATCAATCCCCAAAATGATTGGACGAATCAAATTTTTTATGATTATTGCAGGGAACTGTATCGTCACCCCTTGGACTTCCACCTCCACCCAAATTTGCTGACTTCTTGTTTCGATGCGCCTCCCGTTAGCCGTACGAATATTTAATTTTCTAGCAGGTAATTCTTCAATCTTATTCCCTTCTTTTTTTAGTTGCTTATATAATTCTTCCGATACCGCACAAACATTTGCACCAGTGTCAATTAAAATATCTACCGGTATATGCCGAATTGTCCCCTTCAACACCAAACACGTGCTATTTTCCGCCCGTTCGTCTGTCTCTTCCCTTAACAAATCTTCTGCTGCTACCTCAATGCTATTCAACTCTGTAATAACCATCATCTCATCAGTCTTATCGTTCGAAATAACCCGCCTATTTACTTCGAACAGTGGGAGTTTTCCTGCTCTATTGCATTAATTTCTATCTGTTCGTGTCTCTTATCATCTTTGAATCTTCGTGGGTAACTATTTCCTGTCTTTTTAGATTCTCTCTTGGCATCATTTCCCCACTCGCCCTTCCCTTCTAAACTATCATTTCCTTGGCGATTACCATTATCAACTATTTTTCCCGTTCCATTATTCTTTCCATTCATGCTATCATGGTATCCGTTACTATTATTCCGTTCATATTCGCCATTCAAAGTCCGATCGAAGAGGCTTAGCCGTTCCACTAAGTCTTCATAATCTACAGGTATCGAATTCCATAGCAAATTTTGAATACTGACTGGCAATTGACGAATAATAATTCTAGTTAATTCATTATTATCTATCCCTTCTTCGCAAGCCTTGAATGCGGCAATTTTGCGTGTTGCAAAATCACACATGGTTTCCGCCCCACCTTTCCTATATTTTTCACTCATCAATTTATATTTTAAATCAAATTTATGATTCTCATTCCAGTAACGTTTTAAAAATTTCTCCTTCCATTCTTGATAACTCGTTGGTTCCGGAATTAATGATGTCAACCAATGATGGGCTTTAGATGACATTGCCTGCTCAACCATATGCAATTTTAACCTGTCAGGAATATTACTAATCATAAAGTAGCTTTCTAATTTTGAGATGAAAGACCATGGTTGCTCCTTGATATCCCCATGGAATCTTAAATAACTCGGCAAAACTACCGCGGATGCTGTAGTTATTACATTTCCCTGCGTGCGTGTTAGGACTTCATTTTCCAACTGATCTATCTTGCCTTTAAGGTTTGCTATCTGTTTTTCCGATTCCAATTCCTGCAAAGTTTTAATATTCCTCAGCCCCTCTTGTATCTGTTGTTCTACCTTACTATCTGTAACAACTATTTTTAATTCAATATTTTCTATTTTGTCGCCATGTTGTTGCGATATCTCATTTAAATATTCTATACGCGATTCAGCGTTCGTCATTTTTTACATTGTTGGTTTTGTGTAAGTGCTAATGCCGTAACATTTTCCTGTAAAGCCCCAACTTCAGAATTAATTTTATTAAAACATTCCTTTTGCTCTTTCTGAATTTGATTTATTTGACAATTAAACGCATCCATTTTTGAATAAATATTACTAAATTCATTAGCTGTATCGGTCCGTAACTGCGATATCTCCTCACATATTGCTTTACGAAAATTCTTAAATTCCTGTGTCGTTTCTATCTTTATACCTTCCAATTTGGCATTATTATTTTCAAATTTAGCGTTCATATCTAAAGTCAATTCTTCTAATCTAGCATTATTATTTTCCAATTTAGCATTATTAATTTCCAATTTAGCATTCATTTCTGCCTTCATTTCAGCTAACATTTTAATTATTATCAAGTTACTAGAATCCGTATTGTCTACTGAAGCTGCCGCTACTTCCTTTTCTTTCTGTTCTACCTCAACTAATTCTCGCAACATGTCACCTTCGGGATTCATACCGTTAGCCGCCACATTATCTATTTCGACATTTTCGGAACGTGCTGTCTTACTTCTAGTCTCCATCTTGAAATTATAATACAAATTAAAATTCTCACTATCAAATTCTCCTCAATGAAATGGTTTTGGCTTTTTTTTATAATTACAGTTAATTTCATATGTCAATCAATAAATTTCAGATTCCTTTTCGATCAATTTGTTATAATTTATAATAATTTCTTTAAACGTACTTCACTTTGTTATAAATTATAACAAAATATGCCCCAGTTGGCGCGCCATTTTGAAATATACCTTTCTCAACGTCTCATCAAAAGCGTGGCTGTAATCATGTCCTGTTCCAAATTTATTAAGATTTGGGCGCCAGAAACAGGTTACATGAATTACTATCAAAGTTTTTCTATCTGATTTAACAAAAATTATCTAAACCTCCAGCTAGCTTGGGTCGATGGGTCCGGATACAAATACTCGCTATCGCCTCGATAGCCGATTACCTGATCTGCCAACTATACAGTATGGCGTGGAATCTGAAATGTAATAATTATGCTTTCAACTAATTAAAAATTATGATTGACAAATGAAAAAACTCTTTTCTTTTCCAAAGAACAAAATTCAACAATTTATTTAACTTTTAAATTGAAACAATTAATTAGATGGTCATGACCCCTTTTGAATAAATTGTCTCTTTTATACTGCAGTATTTTTTTTACCGTTTTTGCATGCCAACGCTCCGTAGTCGCTTCTCACTTGGCCGTTGTTAATTCCAAGTTCCGCTTCTCTCTTCCGGTCTTGCGCCGCCGCTGACACGTCCAGCCCACACTGCCTAAACTATCTGTTAGTCTTGTCCGACGCTCCCGGTTCCTAATCTCTCCCACCGGTTATGTAGACTATTGAAGTCCAACTGCAATGTCCGAAAATCTGAACAAGTCCTCCGAAAATCACTTCTGGTAAATTATTTCAAAGTCCGAAAACAAACTATCACTTCTCTCACAAGACAAAGTCCGAAAACAAGCTATACAAGTCTCACTTTCCCTCTATATTGCCTACAAACGATCTTTACGCTACGGCACCCAGAGTCAGAATGTACGATCTTCACTCCACGACACCCAGAGACGGAATGTACGATCTTCACTCTACGACACCCCGAGTCAGAATGTTCTGTTTAATGCATTTTTAAACCCTTCATGGCTCGGTAGGCGTCCATCCTTCTATTATTTCAAAACACGGCGGCAACATTAGACTATCTGATCTTTTATAGCCAACCCGTGCGTCTCTTACAAATCCAAGTAGCCGCGACCTCAGACAGTCATTCGTTTTTGCACCAATTCCCTCTTAGGTTCTTCAGCCATCTAGCCGGCGTCCTGACGTCATCAGGGCCCGTGTATAGTTTGTTGACCTTGCCAACCTCTGCGCCGCCGTTGCTAAGGCCCATACCGCCATATTGAATCCCCATTTATCTACCCCATGTATAACTAACATCATTAAATAAACTATCATATTCTGGTATATCACAATATATATATATATATATATATATATATAGGGTGAGTCATGTAACTTTAGCACCTCCTGTAACTTTTGAACGGTTGAAGTTATTGCAATGCAGTTTTCACAGAAGTGCACGAGAGAATGGGGTTAATTCATATGTATATCCATTTCTGTTTTATCAGTTATATTTTATGAGATATTTGAAGTAACTTTGTTTTTTCAAATGGAACTATATATATTTTTTCAGTCCATCATGACGAGCGTAAAAAGACAAATTCAATGATGTACATATTGTCACATGTTAAATAAGCATTTTTTTGAATAATTTTGAGTTTTGCTACTAGGGTTTAACGGATATTTTCAATGTACTCGTAGCAGATGGATATGACGAAAACTTCTTTAGCATAGCGCATTGTGTTCTCTTTCATTCTATATATATGTTAAATCATTTAATTATGAATAGGATTTAACACGTTTTGTATTGATAAAAATGGACGATAAATAAAGAGAATTCCTAATTCGTTTTAGATGAATAGATCAAAATATTTAATTTTCCCCTTGCTGCAAATATTAATTACAAGTGTTACAATAGAATAATTTTGTATGGTATTAATTTGTAGCCAAGCAATAATGCAGTCAAAATTACTGTTCAAAGCCCAAAAATGGACTCCGAAAGTGATTTAAATTTTAATAATACCCTTCATTATGTCTCTAAAGCATACGCATTAATGTAAGATGTCTTTAAAAAAATAAAAAAGTGAAACCATCATAAATTTTAATTAATATGTAATTAATATTTGATAAAAAGATATGGTTCAGTGTTAAACATTTTTCAAAAAAACATCATCAGTCGGACTCGGAGATAGGAGATTGCAAGTGCTTATTTAGTGGTTTCGGCGCACTGTACCTCCACGCCACCATTTGGCGTCCTCTCTTTGCAGTCTCGACGCTCAGGTTGCTCCACCGACGACTCTGCCACTGCTTCTCTGCACTAGCCCTCCTCGCTGGCTGATATTGCGCTGCGCGACGCGTCCCACCCCATTGCTTTTTTCTCTCAGGGCGTTACCTCTCGGTGTTGCTCGTCCCATTCTTCTGTTTCCGCAGCTTCCGACCACCACTACTCTCTGTGGTGTGCTGTTTGCTTAGTTCTCACTATCGTGTATAGTGGAACCTTGATTACAAGGGTATGAAGAAGTAAAGAAAAATATGGGCTTGTGAAGGATTCTAAAATAATATAATTTGCCTTATCGAATTTTATGTCTTGATGAAAAATGTTAAGAAAACGAAAACTTAGAGATTTTACGTAATTTGAATTATCAAAATTCATTTCATTCTTTATTTCGAATTCTTCAAATTCGAGGTATCTAAGCATTTGAGACTTGACAAGAAATTTGATGTATTTATTTTAGAATCAGTCAAAAATATTTTTATTGAGTAATATTTTTAATAGAAATACTTTTGAATTACTCAGAATTTCGATTTCTTAAAGGTTGAGTTATCAGAAGATTCGAGGGAAAATGGTTCGTCTTTGTTCATTGTATTTTACGTTCCTCTTCTGGAATTCAGTGTATGATGATAGCCGTTCTCACGTTTCTCTTCTCTCTGCTGTACTTTCCTGTGCCTTTCTTTTTCTTACTATCTTTCTTCCGCTATTGCTTTTTCTGCAACTCTCTGTCCGACCCTTTGTTCCGCATCTCACAAAATCTCCCTATCGTTGCATGACCTTCATACCGGTAACTTACTCATCTTATTCGCGGTTCCATCTCCACATTATTGCATTTAATTTGTTCTTGGCGTCATTTCAAATGTCTCCATCACCAATACGGCCATAATTTCCACCCTCGTTTTCTCTAACATTTCAATCACCGACATCTCTATCTTCACGACCATCGTCACAATTAATGCCACTGCCATCACTTTCTCTTCAGTCGTTACTACCCCAATCACCAACACTACAATCACCTCCATCATCATTAGAGACGAATATTAATACAATTACCAACAGATAAAAATTCAAACTAAAACCAATTACAAGATTTATCACCATCACAATAACTGAAACCCCAATCATTACCTTTACCTCAATCACTAACATTACAGCACTTAACATCACAACCATTAGTACTACAATAATCACCACAACCATCATTACCAGTATCACCACAATCACGGTAACCACAATCATTACCTTCACATGCACTTTTACCACACAAACTACCAACCATTCTACACACTACCAACACAATTATTACCACCATACCCACCATCACCACCGCCGCCGTCCACACAACAATCAATCAAAACCACAATCACCACCGCCAAAGTCACCACGACCACAATCACTATCACCATCACCACATATACCTCCACCCTGTCTCTGCGGCTGCGCTCAACTCCGTGGCTTTTTGCGGCGTCACGCTCTCTGTGAGCGGGGGCGGCGGCGGCGGCGGCGGCGGCGTTCTTGCAGGTTCGCAAAGGCGGAATCTGGCGGGCTATTGTCGCCAGCGCGCCATTGTCTCTGCGTCTCCCGCCACCCCCGCCCCCGCCGTCGCCGCTTCTCGTCGCGGCCCAGAACAGCGCCAGCCGCGCGCGCCGCTCAATGTCTGGATGATGTACACGTTTTCATTATAAGCGCTCGGCAGCCGGGAAAACAATGTCTGAGGTAGCCGACTGCGAGGTGCTCCTGTTTGCTCCTGCCGAGACGACAGAGGTAGCGCCACGGTCGGAAGGGCGGGGAATCGCAGCGGGAGGGGAGGGAACTCGACGCGAACACCCGAGGTTACGAGTTGAGGATGTGGCAGGGGATGAGAGGGCGGAGACGTGGGCTCGTACGGGATGCGAGTTCGGCGGGGAGAAAGAGCGTCACGAAAAGAAAGAGGCGGGGAGGTAGCGGAGGGTAAGGGTGAAGACATGGAACGGAGAGAAGGACACAATTCGAAACAAGAGTGGTGGTGGGACAACGGTCGAGGAAGCCGAGGACGTGTTGTGCAGTGTTGTGGCGGGGAGAAGGGTATGACGGAAACGGTCAGTGGCGAGGTCGTGGATGCACTGAGGATTGAGGATATTGGGATGGTGGTAGTTGGACGGATGTGAAGGGGACGGAAAGGAAGAAGCAGGGACGGAGAGGGAGTAGCAGGGACGGAAGTAATGGGAGTGGAAGACGCAGGGATGAATGTAGTGGGTTCGAAAGTGACAGCGACGGAGGTGGTGGGTGTGGAAGAGGCAGGAACGGGAGCGGTGGGTATAGAAGTGTCAGGGACGGAGGTAGTAGGTGTAGTTTTCGGGACGTGGCTAGTTTAGTTAAGATCGGAGCTGAAAACGGAAGAATCGTAGCTGATGAGGCCAGGTAGCGGCGGGGAAGTAAACATGTTGCAATTGAGGTGTCCGGACAGGGACGTCGGAGCGGGAGTTGACAAGTGAGAGAATGGCGGGGCGCGGAACGGCGAGGAAATGTAGTGGGAATGATTATTCGGGGCATGGAGGAGTGGTGGAAACGGCAATGGCAGGAGCGACAAAGCAACAGGAACGAAAGGAGTCGGTGGCGGGGAGCAGTGAGACATCGAGAGCGCAAATGGGGTTGCCGCAGGGCAGAGGCGAATGGCGGGGAAGCGGGCAACGCGGCGGGGAGGCTGGCGAGAGAGACGATGAAGCGCAGCTACGGGGCGGGAGCTCCGCGCGCTTTTGCAGAAGTGGAAAAGGGCCGTGAGGCTTCAGAAATCTTGATTCGTTTCTGCACTCGCGTTTGCGCGAGAGTTGAAAAAACTTCTGCGAAGGGAATGTGTAAGATGAACAGCTGTGCAATTTACGAAAGGATTGTAAGTAAATTACATTCTGTATATCAACATGGCCTTTGCGTGTGTTGGTCGAGAAAACGTGTTGGATATTGGAATTGTTGGTTGGTCAGTGGAAAATCAACATGGATCTTAGGAGATGTGGAGAAAAATCTTTGAGTCCTGTTCCGTAGTGAATTGCTTGGTTGAGAGAACCAATAGGAAATTGCAGGCTCAAGTCTCTAAAACGCTTCATTTTTTTCGTTTTCCTCACTATTGCACAAAGTCATCTGATAATATCAAAGTCTGTTTCCGGAACCACCATGTGGAAGAAAAATCTTAAGACAGTATTATTTGAAAACTAAATACATTATTTGTAATACACAAAATACTGTTTTACAATGGACCGCATTTTAAGAAAAATTACACGAAAGATAAATGTTTCATTCATCGTAATATAATGCTGATGCCATTTCTTACTTCCTTTGTAGACAATGACCATTTGTTCTCGAAATTAGGTAACGCAAGTCAAATTTAAAAAATAAACAAAAATGTAAAGGTGTGATGCTTGACCACTTCTCTCGAGTAAATAGTTTCACGCAACAGTATATTTTTCACCGCTACGTCGCAGACCATAGGTACACCCAAAGAAGATGGCTCCTGAATTCTTAAGATTTGCTAAACATTCACGAATATACCTGCAATAAATTTCAAGAACAAATATACATCCGAGAAAATATTATAATGACCTACTCTAGAAATAAAATACTAATTAAGTACTTGACATTGTATTTCCATTCAATCAAACAAGAATAACTGCTTCTCTTCGGAAAACTAAATGCAATCACGCAGTGCGCGCGGAGAGAATAAATCGAAACAAGTGAGAGGCGCTGAATCCCTTTCGGAAACAAAACGCACCGATGAAGAAAGCTCTCCAGCGGGAGCCTTTCGAACGAATCAGCTTCAATGAGAGCGCCGGAGGGCCGCGCGCGATTTGGTTATGTGGTGGGGAAATAATCAAGGTATGCGTCCGCGGGACGGCTCTGAAGGGCTCGCCGTCGATGTACGTGGGAGGGGTGGTTGGGGCGGTCAGGGCGGGGCGGGGCAAGGCGGGGCGGGGCGGAGCGGGGCGGGGCGGGGCGGGACGGGATGGGACGGGGAGGGGCGGGGCGGGGCGGGACAAGGCGGGGCAAGCGGGTTCGAAGGGCGGGAGGGAGGGAGGAAGGAAGGAAATTGCCGCGAGGATCGGCCGGAGAATGGAACGACCTCGCGGTCGCAAGGGTGCTCGAGCGGGAGGGTATTGGATGCAGTAATTGAGTAGAACGCTGGCCGGGAAAAGGGATGAACGCGTGAGGGTGGGCAAGAGGAGGAAGGGAGACCGCGGTGCGGATGAGGGGAAGTGGGCGGATGAGAGTGGGTGGATGCGTAGGTGACGGAGAGGGGGGTCCGAGCGAGGAGGTCGTTGCTGGGGTTGTTGCGGGGAGGGAAAGCAACGAAAGTGAAGCATGGGGGAGCGGGGACGTCGGATAGGGGAGTTTGGTGTGGGGACATCGGATCGGGGTGTTTGAGGTGGGGAGGTTGGAGCGGGGAGTTTAGAGCGTGGAGGTTGGAGTGGGGACGTCGGAGCGGGGACGTCGGAGCTGGGTCGTCGGAGCGGGGTCGTCGGAGCGGGGTCGTCGGAGTGGGGGCGTCGGAGCGGGGACGTCGGATAGGGAAGTTTGGTGCGGGGACATCGGATCGGGGTGTTTGCGGTGGGGAGGTTGGAGCGGGGAGTTTAGAGCGTGGAGGTTGGAGTGGGGACGTCGGAGCGGGGACGTCGGAGCTGGGTCGTCGGAGCGGGGTCGTCGGAGCGGGGTCGTCGGAGCGGGGACGTCGGAGTGGGGACGTCGGAGCGGGGACGTCGGATAGGGAAGTTTGGTGCGGGGACATCGGATCGGGGTGTTTGAAGTGGGGAGGTTGGAACGGGGAGTTTCGAGCGTGGAGGTTGGAGTGGGGACGTTGGAGCGGGGACGTCGGAACGGGGCGAGTGCAGAGGGAAGAAAGGAGTGGGGGGAATGGGGGAGGGTGGAGGGTGCGGACGAAATCGGTGTTAGGTACATGATAGGACAGGCGGACTCAGGCGAGATTTGATTTGGAGGGTTGGTCCTTTCCGACTAAGGGCCGGTGAAAAGGTAGGCGAGGGCGCGGCCGAGCTGTGTGGAACTCGAACGGAAAGGCCGGATCTCCGGATACAGATACTGTAACTTGCTGAGCGCAGTCTCACGGTAACTTATTTTTCCTCATTCGCGGATTGGGAGAAGCTCTAATGTTGGAAATGAAATGATAGATGATGGGAGGTCAATTTGATGTCATAATGTTACAAGGAATGGAATTGCGAGTGGAGTTTGTTCAACGACGTCAATTCATTGGAGTTGATTGGTAATGTGAGTTTTAAAAAAATATGTCCTAAATTACCTTTCAACATTTGATAAGTTGCGTTCATCAATTAACGCAGGTTAAATTGCAACACAGTCAAACAAAACTACTACAGAAAAATAAAGTCTTCTAAATTTGATAGTAATAATAAAAATAATTATTAATAATAATAATAATAATAATAATAATAATAATAAGATATGGCTACCTTTCTTGTTTCTAAAAGCTTTCGTCCGACTCTGTTCTTCTCTTTGTTGCCTTCAAGAATAAAACTCGTACTTACCTGAAACAAAAGAGAAAATCATCAGAACACGAGTAAGATCAAAACAGAAATGCAGATATAAATATGGTCAATAAACTCATGCCTATTATGAATTGTAAACATTGAGAATATTGCTTGTTTATTATTGTGCCTCAAGTCACAACAGAAATTAGAAAGCATGGACTTTGAAAATTGAAAGCGAAATTGAAAGTAGTTTTTTTGATTTCTTCGGATAAAGTGAAGTTTAAAGTGTTACCTGAGAAGATGGTACGTCATTGGTTAAATGGCGAACTTTGGACTTTTTTTCTAATTGCGTTTTGATCTGAAAAGACAATTGAAATGTGAGATCATGAAAACTTTTGGGAACCAATGAACAAATTTACTAGTTCCGGAAATAGTGCCTCCGTAGGTATTGTTGAATATATTGTATACTCTGGAACAATGATTGCATAGTGTATTGAAGAAATATAGTTTTTCTTGGATTGCGACTTAGATTTTAGCACTAATCCGAGTTGCAGTAATATCCTTTTCCACATTTAATAGGATTCAACTGTCCATTCCTGGTTTCATCCCATTTTACCAAAATGTCACTAGCACCTCTTGGCTTCCCATCCCTTAATTTGTTCTTCCAAAAATGACTTTTAAATCATCAATTTAGTTTCGTAAAAAAATTTGTCAAAAAATGTTATGAAATATTTTTATTTGTAAAACCTACAACACTATTAAAATATTAATTTGGAAAATTTAAGATTTGCTTGGGGGAACGAACGAATTGAAAATAAATTGAATTAGTCATTGTATGAAAATTTACCTTTCTACCTCACATGGCTGGACCCATTTTCTAAGACCAACAAAACTTGAATATGTGTATGAGTTTGCTTAAATGGAAATTGATGCGAAGATTTTACTTCTCCCCTATGCGATACATATAGTTTATGAATGGTTGTGACGTCAAATAAATGAATATTAGAATGTGTGTATATGTGTTACTAATTTACTAGAGCACAGAAATGGAAAGAAAACTGTGCAATCAGTGGCTTTGTGAGAGATATCTGTGGTTTCACAAATCAATCAAAAAGTTTCAATTTTCACTGAAAAAAGCAAATATTTGATTGTGATATTCCGCCATATTTCTTACTCAATACATTAGTTTACGTCACAGCTGTTGGCATGCGGCAGCAGGACTCAAAAGAAGAGGATTGATTCATTAAGTAATTGTTATACACGTGCTGCACTTATATATTTATATAAAGTTTAGTAATCGTTAAGACTTTTTTTAATGTTTAAGTTATTACAGTGTTATAAGGGACTATTTCATTCCATTTTCATACATAGTGTACCACTTTTTGAAAACAATTTGTGCCGTTTAGTTCATCAGCATTTTTGACGCTGCAGAACACTAGTCATTTATTAAATGTCGCTTTATGAAATTCCAACACGAATGGGATTGGCTTTGGTTTGGTTTAGTTTCGAAATACAAACCCTGTGACCTATACGAAATTTTCCCTTGAAGTTGAGCCTCTGCTTCCCGTCTCTGGGGACTTAGCCACCAAAGCATGCTGCGTGGGCCAAACCGATTCCCATATCGCTTTGTCGCTTTGTGTGACGATCCTAGTATACTACGTCTGTAAACACAATGTGTTAATAAACCTCATAAAAAGCACTTCCCCGAAGTCTACCGATTAGGTGACTCAGGACATCAATTGATATAGGGACTCTGACTGGGAGGACTGGTTCGAGTCCTGACGGTGGCAGAATTTTCGACACTAGCTATATAGTTTGGTTAAGTTCAGCCACAGCCTGCAAGAGAATTTCAGCTGCTTTGATCAGTATTTTTCCGTAGTTTCTTTGAGCAATACTGTGCGAAAGTCGTGCAGTACCCTAACAAATGGACAACTTTCTCCTCCTCCTATCCTCATAATTTACTTCACACACACTTACATGCACTACACTACCACACATGCCGGATGACGAGTCGAGAGCTTAGAGTGTGTCCCGGCTGAGACAGCGCCCCGCTGAGAGATACTTGGTTGGGAAAAATCTCGCAAGCCGACGTATAGGTCGGCGCCAGATTTTGACATCCAACGAGGGAATATCTCGTCACCACCCGCGATAAAAAAAATGCACTACACTTGCGAGACCAGTGATGTTTGCAGTTGACCCGCCGTAAATAACTAATCAATCAATCAATCCTTGACGTCTCGAAAACGCAAAGAAGGGAAACAGGTACGGTTATATATAATTTTTATTTCAAGCTAGCAATAATAAAGAATGCTTTCAAAAACCTGAGGGGCGGGTCTGAACTGAAATGGCCCCGCACCTGAACTGCGTTCTGCCTCCGCCGTGAGCGTGCGCGAGCAGAGGCCAAGGCGAGCCTCGAGGCGCCCGGGGCGGCGTGGTGGAGCGGTCGGCCGCATACACGCCCGGGGCGCCAGCGTCGCCGGCGACGTGAGCGGCGCGCGGCTGCTGACGCGTTCGCCTCGCCCCGACGCCTCTCGCGCGCGCGCCCCGCGCCGCCCGCGGCTGTTTGCGCGTCGCCCCCACCTGCGCCCGCTCGGGGCGCGGCCCTCAGCCCACGGCCCGCTCGCCGCCCCAGGCGCGCCGGCGGGCGCCGCCAGGTGTCGTCATGCGCCGGGACGCCTCGGCTGCTTAAGGGAAGTGGGGCCAGTCCCGGCATTCAGCTGATTCGCGTCAACCATTATTTTAGTTTGCAGAACCGGTTGTTAAAAATATTTTAGTTGGCAGAACTGGTTGTTAAAATTCCTAGAGTTTGCGAAATCTGTTGTTTGAAAATGTTGTAGTTAGCAGAACTGGTTGTTAAAATTACTAGAGCTTGCAAAATCAGTTGTTTGAAAATGTTGTAGTTCGCAGAACTGGTTGTTAAAATTACTTTAGTTTGTAGAACCGGTTGTTAAAATTATTTTAGTTTGCAGAATCAGTTGTTTCAAAATGTCGCAGAACGGGTAGTTAAAATGTTTGTGTTACGCAAAACAGTTGAAATTTATTATAATCAAGTCGATAAAATTATTGTTCTGAATAACATCTTTCTGATTGGGACGAACTCTCCTGATTTGATTTTCTTGCTGATTGGGACGCGACTACTTTTCTGAAGTCATTGCCAAGTCTTGGACACCATGCGACTGCTACTCCATCAGATAGAAGTACAGAATGTTCACATAATCAACTAGCTTTTTGATAATTTTTGTAACCTGCAGGCAGAATTGTTAAGTTCTTAAATTACTGTATCCATAAATACGTAAAAGCATTATGCATTAACACTTTTCTGTTGAGGCATGTTAACTTAATGAACCATTTATTCCTTTGAAAAAAAAAAAAGAAGTTAATGAAAATCGTTGGAGAGAATCGGCTGTTAAAACGACAGAACGTCGGCACTTGGTAGGGTGATGTAATAGTTGCATATCCCACATCCAAATTCAATGAGATAAAATTTCCAAAATAAAAAAAATGCAAACTCTGGACAGCTGTTCGTAGATGCGTGGTCAAAAACCGTAGTGAAGCACCTAGATGCTCTAGGTGTGGTGATCCAACCGTAGACCTCGGATATTTAAAAGGGGTGTGTTTCCTATTGCAACACAATACAATTTATTACGTTAGATGCGCAATACATATGTATAAGTAAACCTGAACTCTCGTTTGGTGGTTATTTCAGACGTTTATTTTTAATTTCATTAAATCAGGCTGCTTAATAAATGATTTTGAGAACTAAATATTTTTGCAGAGACAATATCCTTATATAGTTGCGGACTTCCTGCATTATATTTGTAGATATATCAGCGACATTTAACATCAAGTGTTCAATTTTCTAGCCACATATCGATGGCTAGAAAATTAGCGTAAACGAAACTTATTGCCGAAATGTGGGAAACCCGTAACACATATTTTTAATTTTCTTTCTATTAAAAATATTTTCAAACTTTCATGGGATAACACGTAGGAATCGATAATTCCGAACAATGTGGAGTAATTTTTTATCTACCCGATTAAAATCGAGCTGTTATTTGAGCGTTAAATGGAAATTAACACACATACAAGATCTACTCCTCAACTCATTACCAATCTTGTGTCCCAGCAACCGGGAAATAAAAACATTGCATAAATAAGGAAGAGCAGGCCCTCATTCAACATAAATCGTGCGTCCATCACGTACCGAGACTTGTACCGAGGAACGCCCCGCTTCCCTGCGGCTATTCAATTTCGCTGCTTTGTTACGGTTCGTCCGCGGCCTGTCTCCCCTGTGTCTTAACCTCCCCTCCTGTGGTCATCCACGAAACCGTCCACCCTCACGGGCCTTGGGCGGTTCTCCCCCCGACACGGGGCACTGGCGGCAGCTCCCCTCGGTGGACGCAAACCCCTGCGCTTTACGACCTTCCCGTCCGCTGCGGACGGAGCCTAATCATTAGATATGGAAGAGCAAGTGCGCGGGTGGTCTGCTTCCGGCCAGCACGTCTTCTGAGAGATTACGCGCCCAGGAAGGAACAGAGCAAGATATGTGAAGGAGTTAACCGAAATTACCAGGCTTTGGAGTGTCGAGACTGAAAATTTTTTTGCGATTTTCAAAAAAATAATAAGGAAAGGGCGAAAATGTGTGTGCACAAAAAGCGGAAATTTGATACTGTTTAATAACATTTAATGTGGTGAAACCGGTGAGGACAGATTTTTACTTTCTCGCAAACTACATACGTAGTACAGAAGAAGGTATGTAATGCTGCAGTGATAATTGGCGATTTCTAGGCAGAAATTCGAATTGTTGGTCTCTAACGCAGAAAAAGAGGATAATGTGTTTTTTTACGTACGAGAAGGCCATTACTTCTCTGAAACGTTAAGTTGTCAGAATTCATATTTTGTGGTTTCTTGAAATTAAAAAACATTATTTGCAGCAAAATGACTGTCCGTTCGTTCATCCATCCGTTTGTCTGTCTCTCCATCTGTTTGTGAACTAGGCTAGCGGTTTAACTGTAAGCAGAATTTTCACGAAATTGATATTTCTAAACAATTTTTGATTGGAAATTTGATCCACTCACACATCTCAGGACAGTGTGTCTGCCGATAATGGTTGAAGTGATTTTCGAGTTCACATACCACTATGTGATCAGAGATGTAAAATTCTCGGCAGCTGCGAGATTTTTATACTATTATTATTCCCCTACATCACGACTTAAGATGTAATGAGTCAGCTCGAAATAAAATCTTCTCCAGGTTGCAACCAGCTACCTAAGGAACAGATCTAGGGACTGTCGGTGCCTCTACAAAACTTTGCACAAAATGTGGGCGGTTGCAAATAAAGCAATTTCTTGCACTTCCCAGTCTTTTGAGTGACCTGGCAGTTTAGACAAGTTCTTACTCAAATTTTGCGGAACAAATTCCAGACCCCATTTTATGACCCCATTTTATATCAACACCTATTCTGATTTTTTGGACATCCAGAAGTTTATATTCTAATTCTACCTGGATTTGGTATAATTTCACATATTATTAGTCAAGAAAGAGGAAAAAAGGAAGCATTTGGTACCCTTGGTATAATTTATGCAATATTAGCTTCCGATAACTATCGGTACGACCTGTGCTTTTACGCCCCACATTCGGCTGATCTCGATTTCCAAACTCTTGTATTTAAGACGTTTCTCTGCCTCCTTAGTAACGACATTTTGATCGCAAGGTATAGAAACATCGACAAGTAGACAAGATTTATTTATTATTATTATTAATACAATATTATATTTATTTGCTTAATTTTATGGAAAATGATCATTCTGTTCTTTTTTAGACCCAAAGTGTTTTTAAACACTAGTGTTCATAATTTCGACAATATCGCTTCTAAATAAATCGCAGTATCCACATAAAAAGCGCTGGTGGTGGCAATGTGCGCGGCGTCAGCCATCGTCGGGGGCAATCCGTCAGCGCGTGCTCGCGCCGCGCGCGCCGCCGTCCACACCATTCGTTAACGTCGTTTGCACTGAGGCGCCCGTTGTGCTCGCTGTTTATTTCTGCGCTGATTGGTCTATTTGCGAGGCTGTTTTTCGGCGTTTCTTCTGGCTTTTGTGCCGTTCCGCTTGCCAACACTCGCGTCCTCGGGCGCTTGTGATCCATCTGCTCCTTCACGCTTCGTTTCGGCCTACCCACCTCCCCCTTTTATTTGTCCTCTGGACGCGCGTGTGCGTGTGTGTGAGAGAGAGAAGGAAAGTGGGAGGGGGTTGTGGACTCATCTGATAGACCGTTCCATTGTTGGTGGGATGGCATGCGTTTTTGGGGGGCCAGTCCCTCTATCCGGGCGTTTGTCTTCCTAATGTGATTTTGCATGTATCACTCGTAAGTTGACTGTTCTTCTCTCCATTATACGTTTTGTTAGTCGCCTAAATAGACG
This sequence comes from Acheta domesticus, assembly GCA_031308135.1. Taxonomy (NCBI): domain Eukaryota; kingdom Metazoa; phylum Arthropoda; class Insecta; order Orthoptera; family Gryllidae; genus Acheta; species Acheta domesticus. Next base: position 23,585,306 of record JAHLJT010002406.1, on the reverse strand, counting down.
AGCAGAAATGGGCTTCAACATTTAACGTGGGAGACCATTAACGAAGTACTTTTAATAAATCAAGATAAAAATAGGGTCAGAATTGAACCTGAGGAATATACATAAGAAATGGCATGAAAATTCTAGAAAGGTAATACAAAAAAGAAAATTATAATTAAATAGAATTTTAAGAATTATTTTTTTAGTTTAATCATCAAATAAGAATTAAATAACATTAAAATAGTCTTTAGCAATAGACTAAAGAGAGAAGAGACTTCACCCATGCTATTATTGACGTTTTGACATAGCAACAAATCAGACAGTGTGTACATTGGACGTATACTTTTTGCTTTCTGATTGAAGTCAATCGTATCGTATTTCACTTGTGTATCCTAGTGTTAATACAACAGTGATAGGTCTTACTTACAAATATATTCAATCATTTCTTTTTTCTTGGTCATGTTATTTTATTATAATTATCGTAGCCACACAAATGTTGCAAATAGCCTTCCGAAGCTCCTCACAGAATTATGTACATTTATCTGATTGCCCACGGAAGTTCTAAAAGCAATCCTAAAAACAACGAAATAAATTAGCAAATAGATTTAACTTGAGACATCGCCATTAAGTAGTAGCTACAATATGTGTAACATGACCATCAATCGCCACAGTACTTAACTACAAGGATGCGTTTCTCAAGGACATTAGGAGATTTCATGCTTACATTTTCCTCTCTCGGACTCGACTCTGCAAACACGACGACTGAGCAAACAAACACACGATCAACATTTAAAAAATGTTGGAAGAGATAGACAATTTGTGAAAGTAAGTAGAAGCGTATGCCATTAATGATACAAACATTTTTGGTGCTATGGAATGGTACAGACTTTCTCGTATAGTTTAGTTTCCTATTCACATGAGCCTGGGCTAGCATTTCGATTTTGCTCCACACCTTTTCAAGCAGCAATGTAACGAAATACATATTAGAGCTTCTTGCGTACCGTCAGTTGACCATATTTGGAGACATTCCTGGAGAAGAGCAACTTAGCGCACCCAGAACATCGCATATAGTTATCTCATTCCTTTACTTTTACATATCTGCTCTTCATATTCCTTGGCTCCATCTCGGTGTTTGTACCAGTGTTCTAGATGTGAGATCCATTTCCTTCATTACACACACAGATTGCACACACATCTCATACCTACCTACATTTCAGGCCAAGAGATTTTGGAAGGATTTGAGTATAGATGTAATATTATTGTGGACTCGGAGTGCCCTCCTCCCCCACACCATAAACAACATTCATGCCTAATGAGGACTTCGAACCAATTGCTTCAGTTTCCACGTACTTGAGATTATCTGCACGAAGCCTCTGTCTCACAGCACCCAATCATTTGTCGTACTGTTTGTAAACATCTTACGGTTGTGTGACAATAATAATTTAATGAAACTAATAAAAACTAATAAATGGAGCTATTAAAGATGGCTGTTTTATGCAAACGTGTTTCTAATGTGTTTTGTGGAATTCAATCTCTTTTTTAAATTATTTTAAAACTTTTCTTTTCCGTAGAAAAAATGAAGACAAAGTAATTTTCTGCATTACAATCTATTAACATCCAATTCGTAATGGTAGAATGGAAATTTTATTGTAATATCACAGAAGAGTGAAACTTGTTTATAGTATATATATATATATATATATATTGTAGTGATACCGAATAAATTCAAGTTTATTCTGCCGCAAAATAACTCCACGCAGGCGGCGACGCGAGAGTCATGCGAGGCGCCACGGAGGCGGCCCGAGGGCCAGGCGAGGCGCCACGGTGTCGGCACCCTCCGCGACCCTCCGCTCCCTAATTCGTCATGGACACGTGTGCCCCAACTCTGGGTGGCCGCTCTGCACACGACCCCTTCAGTATTTTTCCACGACGCCTGGAACTCTTCCGTCAGCCTCCCTAGAGATTCCCAGCCCCTCTCTGACTCTTTTCTCGGCCTCGAAAACATCCTCTGATTGGGCAGAAAATATCTAATGCGCAGTACCCTTTCGCCAATAGCAGCCAGAATTCGGGTTTGTTCTAGAGTATTCCAGAGTCACAGGGATAATTTTGGTGGGGGGAACGAGGTTTCCTAAAACTTGGAGCGACGAGGCACAAAGGGGGAAGCTTGGGAGCCGTGTTCAGAATCGGACGCAAGTGGCGGCCGCAGGGGGGAACCTGTTATATTCTGTTGTGGCGTTCGGTTCGATGGACTTAGAAAAATTTTTAAGTTTCTTGTAGAGTGTGGGTACAAGACTTCTGTGACGAACGCAGGCCGCAGAACAGTATTATGAACATTTGACAGCAATTCGTATTATATTACGTCCGATTTATGTGCGAACTCGAGACTCTCTTTTCCTTTGTGAATTTGTGCGATAATTCACGGGCTCATTAGTATCAAAGTATTGTGAGATCGACCGGGAATGAACCGACCGTGTCAGTGAATGAACTGTGCTGACCCATTCACCGCAGCGAGCAGACGGCGCTTTTGTGTTCCGGCCCGCCTTGGCCGCTATCCTCGCAAGTACCTGATTTGACCTACATTTTCCGAGCGGCGCTCCTCGCCCGCCACGACCCTCGCAGCCAGCTGAGTTGTCCCGAGGTCGTTCAACTTCAGTGGGTGGCGCAGGCCGCCTAACAGAGGTATTTTCTGTTTGAGTGTCTTATGTCGTACCCGCGATCGAGAGGTGTGAACAGTACATCAGACAATCAGTGTTGACTTCCTCTCGACCGGGCGACGAAGAGGAGTTCCCGGCCGCGCATGGCCGTCAAGCGGGAATTCGCGCGCGAGGAAGAATTTCATCTGATTGTAATCACTTTGTAATTTTATGTTCTCTTATGTGCATGACATTTCATTTTTTGTTTTATTTCGATTTTGGGGGCATGCTCGCCAGAGTTATCATCACCAGACCATTAGCGTTTTCTTTTTTCAATGAATAAATTCAACTTGTTCTAAATTCACATGTTTGACTTCTCATTCAACCTAGGCCACCGGCTTCCTCCATCTTCGCCGTTTCAGGTAATCTGTCGACTGAGCGGGCCGGCTACCCGTATGAGGCGCCCAACCGAAGACGCGAGGGTAGTTGCAATATGTGTGTGTGTGTGTGTGTGTGTGTAAGAGTGAAAGTCATAGAAAAGGAAATTCGAGCTGATTTTGAGAAAATGCTTTCAACATGTAAAGATTACACACAAAACACTGGAGTCTATGGTTCAATTGGTGGTTTCATTCAAACCTAAATTTACAAAATAGGGAATATTCTTCTAATCCCTTCTAATTCATTCAAAGAGTTTTTGCTAGAAATATATGAAGAATTAGTAGGACTTAAGTTGAAATGTTTTAGTATTGAATAACCTATTCAAATAATGAGGTAAATTATGTTCTGTCTCAGCATCATTAATATAACTTAAGAGACTGTGAATTGTCAATAAGTCTAACCACGTCCATCAATCGTGACGCAACTCCAAAGGAAGGCTATGTCGAAGGAAATAAGATAATTCTCCTCTCCCACCATTCCTGGCACCGAACGCCGGGCGACGACGGGAAGTCCTCGGCCTCAAGAGCGTCGAGAGCGCGCCACAGCCGCGTGTCCGTCTGTCGACTTGAGCAGGATATCCTGGAGCTGCGCCGGTGTCGCCTGCGGTGGCTGATTCGAACTTGCATACCGCGTCTAGCGGTGTCGCTGGCGTTTAATATTCATGCGGGCGCTCCAGCGAGCGAGCGACGGGCTGGCGGGCGCACGGGCGGGCGGGAGGGTGGGTGGGAGGGCGTAGGAGGTGTGTATGAGGAGGTGGGAGGGGCAGACGAACGAGCGGGTGGAGAGAGCGGGAGAGCAGAGAGCGAGAGCAAGGTCAGAGAGCGAGAATACGACGTGAGAGCAGGTTGGGAGAGTGGGCGGGCGGTAGGGCGCATGCGCACAGGAGGTGGGTGGGGGCGGGCGAGATGGCGAGTGAACCGGGCGGGAGAGCAGAGAGCATGAGCAAGGTCAGAGAGTAGAGAGCGGAAGTAGGACGTGAGAGCAGGTTGGGAGAGAGGTCGGGCTGGGGGGCGCATGCGCACAGGAGGTGGGTGGAGGCGGGCGAGATGGCGGGTGAACCGGGCGGGAGAGCAGAGAGCGTGAGCAAGGTCAGAGAGTAGAGAGCGGAAATAGGACGTGAGAGGAGGTTAGGAGAGCGAGCTGGCGAGAGGGCGCAGGCGTGCAGGAGGTGGGTGGGGGCGGCGGAACGGGCGGGCGAAGAGGGCGAGAGAGCTGAGAGCGAGAGTGAGAGATAGGTGCGAAAGAGACAGAGAGAGTAAGGCGCGAGAATAGATTGGGTGAACCGGGAGGGAGAGAGTAGATATTTAGTTGAGAATGTGTGAATGGCTTCGCGAAAGGATCAGTTGCAAGGGTAAGCGGAAGGGTATTCATTGAGATGACTAAAGTGCAAAAGAAGAAGAATGGACGGAAAGGTACGATATTAGAATAGTTGAAAGAATATATGATTGTGAGAGTAACGGTGTTGTTATTTATGATAGTACAGTCATATCCTGTCCTAGAAGTCTTTTTATTCGTTGATCTCTAGGAATGAATTATGATAATGAAATGAGAGTGTTCTTTGAGAAACAGGGGAAAGGAAAGTATCTCAAATAAGCCTCCCACATATCAAGTTTGTCCATGAGAGTTTCCACTTGGAATGACAGCGGTTAAAACCTGATATTAGATAAGGAATGTAAACGATAGTAGGAAATGGTGTGGCATTTACGGTGCTATTATATATTAATATATTTATTAATTCATTTATTTATTTAGTTACATATTTATTCATTTTCTATTTTCACCTCTCTTCAAAATGTACATTTGTTATTCAAAATTATGTTTCCATTTACACATTTTATATTATACTTTTCCAGTTTTCTTTCACTCCAGTTTGCTTCATAATATTATTTGTAATAGATTCCATTTATTTAATTTAATTTTCATTTGTCATTTTTAAAAAATTTAACATTTTACATTTTCTTTAAAATCCAATTCTTGACAATATTCTGTAAAAAGTTTTTAATTCTTTAAAATTTTAAAAATTTGTTTGTAATTTCGATATATTATTATTATTACTATTATTATTATTACTATTATTATTATTACTATTATTATTATTACTATTATTATTATTACTATTATTATTACTATTATTATTATTATTATTTTTGTAGCACTGAAGATGGCCGCAATGCGGCCGAAAAAGCTTTATGCCACAATAAACAGTTACGATGGGGAGCCTACATCTAATATTGATTTCGAATGTAAACGAATTGATAGGTAAATTATGAAGTGCCGTCAATAGTAGGACACCTTTAAATCCTAAAAATTGTGTTAGATATTATTGACTTCAGAAAATTATATTGTTGTCAACTCTTCTTACCGTCACTTGTTAATCTTACCAGTTTTTAATACGTAATTGTAACGTATTATATTATTATTTTTATTATTATTATTATTATTATTATTATTATTATTATTATTATTGTTATTATTATCCTTGTTATTGTTATTGTTTTACTGTATTGTTTTTAAAGATCATGGTACGACTGAATTTCTTTATTTTCTTTTGATATCTTATTTATTAGCTTTACCTAAATTTAAAAATAGTACTAGAACAATCAAATAGGTAATGCCAAGAGTTGAAATAGTAACATTCCTGTTTTAAACTTTGTTGTTTTTAATGATATTTGTTTCATTTTTAGGGTCATTTTTGTCTTTGTTGAGTCGTTCTAGGTTCAATGTTCTTTGAAGTAATAGTTTACTTCTTACCTTTGGCGATAAAATATTCAGTTTTACTTAGAAATCAATTCGAGTAGTTAGAGGACCCATTGGACACTCCTCTGTAATTAATGAATATTAAATTCTACGCTAAAACTTGTGTGTAAAAAGTTGTATGTTATCAACTTTGTATGGAATCATTATGTATTATTCAAAATCTTGAAAGGCCTAACAGTGCAAACGAGAATTAATACATTTAAAAAATAAAAAACTAATCTGTATTTATAAACTTCTGCGGAATTGGTTCCTGTGGTCAAGGGTACAGATGGGAATGCCTCTTATGTTGCCAGCCACTGGCCAGACAGGCGATTGAGGGGAAAAAGTGCTGCGGTGTTCCTACTCTCACTGTCCAATTACAATTAAATTGGATGTCAGACTGCGAGAGCGAGTAGAAAGGGAGCAAATAGGAAGTCCGGGGAGAGGAGGATTGTCGTAAACTAATTGGAGTCTCTGTGGTGTCATTAAAACGCTAAACAAATAAATGAAGGGGTATAACGGAAGATGAAAGAGAATCCCGTTACTCCAAATGGCAGACTACGAAACTCAAGTGAAAAATCAAACGCCAGATGTGTCTAATACAATGAAGTTAGATTGATGCAGACCATTTGCATGAGGGAAGACATATTTTCTGTGGCGGGAAACAGATGTGATCGTAACAAACTGCTCTATCACATAAATTGGCATTAAAAGGTTTGTGTATTATATACGTATTTTCGTGCTACCAATTTATGAGTTATCATTTATTCCTCCTTCTGATCCATAATATTCGATGCTTTACAAAATTGAATTCTTGTTTTTGTGTGTATTTTTATCATTCACATTTAACTTTTTTTCATATTGGGTATTTCCGCTTTGTATTTCAATTTCAAGAGAAATGTAAGTGACGCATGATTCACATTGAGACATTCTTTGACGTAATTGTATTTTAATTTAATTTAAAATACTCCTGTTTCATATAATATTAAAACTCAAGTTGAAATTGATATTAATCATAGTAATAAATATCTCTAAAACTAATTTCACATGTATACATAAATTGGAGGACAACTAAGCAGCATATAGCCATGTGAGAGGTATCATTGTTTTTATTAGACACAGAAGAAGTCTAGAAAAAAACAAAGACAATTAAATGATTTCAATTTTGACAGAAAAATTCAAATGTAACCATGTAAATCCAAATGTAAGTTACTTTGCGATTTCTCGTACTTAATATTATGACTACATTTTCATACTCAGTGCGCCACTGCTTTAGAAATAATGGTTAAGAAGAAAGAAGCTTCTCTTTTAACTTGTGCCGTTTCAGAACAGCCAATTCTTGCTGCTCCATTACCCCATTTTACACCACGTGACAGCGGCATTTGTGCTGCAGCAGGTTACAAGTAACTCTTAATCGCATTTAGTGTATTACGTCAATAATATCAGACAGCACGTGATATTTAAGTAAAGAAAATCTGCATTTGTTACACTCAGGATCCAAATATACCCTATGGGATCATTCATGATTATTATAGATATAATTATAATTTTAAAGTACGACTCTTAAATATTTATCATATAACATTTCGTAAAAATAACACAAACTATTTCAACGAAAACCTTAAACTCAGAAGAAATGAAAATCCGGAACCAGCCAAATTTATTGTTAATAAAACTTATCCAATTTTCTTTATGACAATCATTTAATTCAACATTCAACAAAATAGTTTTACTGAGTTTGACGCAGTATCCGTCACCGTCATGTCCCCATCATTGTTATCCGCCATCACAGTCGTCACAAGGAGAAGGAACCTGATGATATAACAAAACGCGTTACGAAACGTTGTGTAAATGGTGAATAATAAAGGATTGTCATAAAGAAAATTGGATAAGTTTTATTAACAATCATATATTGACAATCAGGAACAATTCTTCAATTTCATCTACAAGTTTTACAGCCAAATTTAGCTCAGAGTTACACTGACCGAGAGGTCGTGGGGTTTGAGTCCCGACGGTGGTGGCTTTTCGACACTAGATACATACCTAGTTCTCAGTCAGCCGCTAAGAGGAGAATTATAGCAACCGGCTGCTGTGATAGGTAGTTTTCTACTTTTGCTTCGGTCAATATCAGGCGTATGCTCGAGCCACAGACTGCGGGCAATCTATCTTTCCTCTTTTGTCCCGTCTCTCCCCTTACTTACATACACTTACATGTTCTACACAACGACGATTGCCCGGAGACCAGTCGAGGGCTTAGAGTTTGTCCCAGGGTAATTCCCCGCTGATGGAAGATATGTGGATGGGGTAAAACCCCGCAAGCCGACGGGTAGGTCAGCGTCGATTCTCGCCATCGGCGGGGGAAGATCACGGCCCCCCCCACTGAGAAAAACTGCACTATACTTACGGGTCTAATGGCATATCCATTGATTGACGGGACTAATGGCATAGCCATTGACGGGACTAATGGACATACCCGGGAGGTATCAATTAATTAATTATTCAGTAAGTATCGCCGTATTTAAAGTTATGTTCAATCTTCCACAAAAATGAAGGATTGATGGATTATTCCTGTATGTATGCGATTTCCTACGCACACATCTGACGAGTTTCGTAAGACACTCCTGTTTACTTCGCGGTCAGATTCTCGCCGTAATCGTTTTGGATTCCATCAATACCTCCCCTTCCCAAGTGAGCTTCAAGCATTCTCAAGAGAGCTACCGTTTCCCAAGCGAGAAGGGATCCTGGGATGAGCAGGAGGGGTGGAAAAATAACTTGCGCTCACCCTCAGTTTCCAAGGGATTGTTGTCTCTGAGTCATCCTCCCCTGTTCTTAGTTACAATGGATGTTGTGTTTGTATTTTTTCTTTTATATGTATTCCATGATTGGATGTCAAAAATTTGTTTCGATAAAAGCGTCTTATAAGTATCATTTTTAGAACTATTGAACAGGATGGGACGTATAATGAAGACGTTCAGTTTAAACAAACACAGAATGTTATGATCTACAGTTAACCGGATTGTGGAAGAAAAATATAGAATAAAACACTATAATTTGTAATCACTTATGTTTCGAATATTAGAAGTGGCTGCAATTACCTATGGTTCATCAGAACTGGCATGTTTAATGGCTACTTAGAGACTGTCACTTTCAGAACGCCTTTGTCTTAAAGGGATTGTATGGGCTTAATATTATTATGGTTAGAATAATTATTATCTCCCTATTTTTGAATAAAATAATATACTCATTTACATGAGAAAATCATAATAAATTACGTATTGATGTTTTGAAGATAATATCATATTTACTTAGTTTTTCTTGTCCCATTATTTTCCTGTAAACATTTTATTACCCCCTTCTGTTAAATAAGATTTCATTATAGAATGATTTTTTTTCGTTTCTACGATGATGGCTTATGCACAACCACCGGAAATATACTTTACTCAGAGACCAAATCCTCCTCAGAAGAATGTTCATTAAACTGTCCAATTCCTAGACGGCAGTACTTCGTTGAACATACCCTCTCTTCGTTTATCTCGTTCCAAAGGAAAATAACCCGAGGAGTGGATGGCATTCTTCTCGTGGCCCGATTTCCCAGAAGGGGGATTTCTATCGCAGTTCAGTTATGTCTTTTTCATCCCCCGTTGCTTATCTTCGCAGGCCGTCTGCCTTATCGCAGGGACTCTGACCATACTGCTCGGGCTAAACGTCGGCTTCTGTCGGACGATCAATGCGCATGTCCGCTGCGCCTTTGTTTTATTCCCGGCAAGCAGCGCGGCCTAGCGGCCGACCGGCCGGAGCTCCGGCCGCCCGCCCTGACCCTTATCTCCCACATTGTTCTCCGAGCCCTTGTTTTCGTTCTCCGTGATACATAAGGAGTAGGTTTTCTTTAAGGTTTCATCTGTTCCTTTTTATCTCCGTCCCCTTGTGTTTATATACGGGTAGACAAATAAAAGCCATATAAAGTAATCGATAACGAAGAAGAGAAGGAGCTTGGCGTTTTTTGCTTCGTGCTTCTTGGTCTGGCCTCTTACAAGGGCTGCCTTGAGCTGTGATACTGGGACGCGTAGAGTTGTAAACTATTAAGGCTCCTATGGCGTTTTTTTCTTTGCACAAGAAAGCTGACGATATCCTTTTCCTTTTTTTGCTGCAGGATGTGTGAAGGCCTTCCACAACCGACATGCCAATCAGTTCGTCCCAAGGTATTTACTTTTGTTTTTCTACTTTCTTGTACTGGAAACGTTTGCGCCTCATTATTTCAAATTGAAAAGACAACAGTTGTTGCGAAACATTTGTGAAAATTATTTTTTTTAAATAAATGTCTCGAAAATATGACCCAAGCAAACGTTTGCCGGCATTACAAAATACCACATTTAGAAATTTATAAAATAAAAATGACCTTCTGTAACAAATATGTATTACTCTTTAACAATTCACTTTTCTTTTTTTCACTTTCCCTTTTCATAAAGTATTGTTTTAAATTTACTCTTCAATGTAGAGTACCTAATTGCACTGTAAATCGCACTAACTTAGAAAAGGATGAAATTAACACTGTTTACAGTAATTACTAGCAAACAGCAACTGCCAGCTAGTAAAACTACAAATACAATATTGTCTGCACGTATCGAAGTTGTAAACCGGAAAGTCCATGTACAAAACTTTGGAGTAACGGATTTCTGGATGTGTAGAACTGGTGAGTGTGAGGAGACAGAGAACCTAATATATTTAATTGATAATTTAATGATGAATGCACTCTCAAATCCTAAGCTTTTCTTCATTGTTACAATCGTATATTGATTCTTGTGACTTTATTTTCAAAATTAGATATGTTGCCCAATGTGGAAGAATATTATTTTAATTATGCATTTTTCTTGCTTTTATGTAATTGAAACTTACAATATGTTGTAAATGATAATAAATACTTAAATACATAACTCTCATTTTTCATACATTATACAGGTAGCACATGCTCATTTTATGTACAATGTACTGATGTAATATTAGAATGAACATTGGTAAAATCGTACAATACGTCATTAAGTTTATTTACATTAACTGAATATATATATATATATATATATATATATATATATATATATATATATATATATATATACACATACACACACACATTTCAAATTTAACCTAGCAAAGTACGTGAAAATGTCATACATTTTTAGATCAGTTCAATAAAAACTCAAAAAGAAAACATAAACAACATATATTAAGTGCAAAAAATAGTTGTATAAAGAGGAATACTTATAAAAATATCAATATTCTACTCAAATTAGGAATAGATGGATACATATTAATCTTAATTACCAATTTTATGGAAGATAGATATATTAAAGTTAAATTGAATGGTGTCTTATCTGATAAATATAAAACATGCAATGGCCTCCCGCAAGGTCTGTGTTTAGTATTTTTCTATTCCTTGTTACTATAGATGAAATTGAAAATCAAATTATTCGCCCAATAAAGGTATATTTGTTTGCTAATAACATCAAAATATTAATAAGTGGAAAAAATGTTATTACTTTTCAAAAAATGCTACGAAGTAGCATAAATAATATACAAGAGTGGGCAGATCAATCTGGGTTTAAGTTTTCAAAAACTCAATGTATTTTCTTCAATAAAAGAGACTCAACCAACAATCAACTAAAATGAACATTAGCATCACAAGTAATGAAAGCCTCAAATCAAATCAAAATTCTGAGTATGATTTTTGACAGTAAACTAACATGGAAAGCACACATACAACAATTAAAAATTGAATGTTTTCACAGATTGAATACAATAGAGTGTATAGCAGCCTCTAACTGGGGAGCTGACAAAAACATAATATTGTCTTCCTACAAAGCTCTTATACGGTCCAAGCTAGACTATGGATCTAAAGTATATCAATCAGCGAATCCAACAATTTTAAATTGCCTCAATACAATTCAATCGACATGTCTAAGACTGGCAATTGGTGCTTATAGAACCAGTCCAATCTCACGTATTCTTGCAGAAGCTAAGGATGAACCACTATACATCAGGAGAAGAAAGTATGCTTTACATATGCATGCAAAATGTCTTAGTCACCACTGAACCCTATGTACAAGAATGTATTTTCCCTTAGGAACAGTGAAAAATATTCCAAGAAGCCAATATTACCTAAACCAGTATGCCATATGCTAAATCAATTTCTCAAAGATATACAAACAGAGTTTCCATTAATAAAACACAATATAATTCTTGAAAGACCCCATGGATAACAACAAAAATAAAAGTTAATAAATATTTGTGTATATACTCCAAGAATGATACCAAACCACAAATATATTAAACACTCTACAATGAAATTAAAAACAAACATGAGAACTTTGTGTGTTCACAGATGAATGAAAAACAAAAAATGGATCAGGTTATGCTTTAATGGTTAACAATATCATTGAATATATCAGACTCAACGATATTTGTTCCATTTTTTACTGTGAAGCGTAGCTACACTGAAAGCTTTGAAGAATATAACATTATTACCTAACAATAAATTTATAATAAGTACTGACTTCCAAATTGTAATTGAAAGCTTGAGACATAACAGCCAAGAACCTATAATCAAAGAAATAATAAGTGTTTATTATGACCTAAATCAAAAAGAGAAAGAAGTAGTCATTGTTAAATTCCATCTCATATTGTCATCAAAGGTAATTCGATAGTTGATAATGCTGCTAAAGAAGCCATTAACCTACCACTCCAAGAACACTCAGAATGTAGTACATTTGGTATCACTTAGATAAATTTGGTATCCCATACAGACATGAAAAAAGAACTCCACAGAAGAAATAGAAACTTCTGTAATGAAGAATGGATTAAATCACCTCCAACCAAGCTACTTGAAATAAGGAATTCAGTTCTTGATTGTCATGTCCCCCACCTAAATAATAGAAAAGAACAAAGCATTCTCACTCGTTTAAGAATTGGGCACTCAATATTAACACAGGGATATCTGATAACCAAAGAAGATCCTAAACTATGTGAATATTGTAAAATCCCACTAACTATACCACATATTCTAATACAGTGTCAAAACTATAACAAACTAAGAAGAAAGTATGGTTTGTTCAATGATATTGAAAGATTGCAATTCTGAAATTAAAAATGTAATGGATTTTTTACAAGAAATAAACATGTATGATCTTATATAAACCTTTAAAAATAAAACTCTGCTTGAGATAGATAATTGGAATATTCCACTAACGCTAAATAGGAAAACATATCATAACAAGAAGTGTTCATAATTTTTTGTACAATTTTTGTAATAATTGTGGTCGCTCATGACCTAGCAGTTCATGCGACCTTAATAAATAAAGAATAATAAAAAGAAGAGGAGTACGTTTCACTGTGCAGTACTGACGTTGTTAGCAAAAAATAAAAACACAGGACCGAAGCAAGGTAGCGTTAGAAAAATTAATTCTGAGAAACATATTTGTTTTGTTTACCCACTTACACATTCTGATAATATATATTTTTGAATTCCACATATCCTTAAAATATAAAGAGATATATTTTTATTATAAATTATCCGCGTTGTAAGACATTTTGACCTTTCTCTATTATTGAAACATAAAATGGCCTTCCGTGCCTGCCAGATTTACTAAATTAATACTGCTTCCTTTCAATTGTGACAAATTCAAAACCACAAACAGCTATTACTTGACAAACACCGAACAGTAGCTTAATGGTCTCCGAACACTAATTGCCCGAAAATTGATTGTCCTTTGATGTGTCTAAAAGACCGCCATACTGTGGGTAGTCAGCACTAGGTAGACATGAACGAGGAGTCTACAAAAATGATATCAATTAAAAAATGATTGTGGATGAACATACATTAAGTTTGTTCATTAAAATATTGACATGCATAATATTTTAAAAGGCAGTTGATGCTGCAGATATTCAAGATGGAAACGAGGCTCCAAACTTCTTACCCGTTCTATATTAACGTAAAACAACCTTGAGACTGCGCAACGCATACATTCCAACGCAATTAACGTTCAAATCCTTCGCCAGTTAATACCAAATTATCCAGAAGGGTCCAGGCTGAAGCGGAAATAAGCAGTGTTCGTAGAAGAACGAGGTGAAAGTGTGAAATGCTAACATAACCTGCAAAATAGCCATGATAAGACCGTTTTGTGAATTCGAAGTGTCGCGTTGCGGCGTTTGTTCATTAGTTGTACGCCGCAGCGCTGTGATCGGTGCCGATGGCAGCGTGAAACGCCTAGTCACGCACGTGTCGCACCCGAATCCTCTTAGTTCGCGCTCGATTTTCCCCAGCCGTCGCAGCGAGTCCGCTACATACTAGCGCGAACACACCACCGAATCGCTTCGTCTACTGAAAAGACATGAAAATGCTAATGAGCGGGTGAAACTGCCGTTGATTGATAGATTAGCTGATTGATTAGTGTTTCCGCGCGTGTCAGATGATCTGGTCAATAATGCTGTAAGTGTAATGCTTTTATCACGGGAGGTGGCGGTGATCTTCTTCTGCTCGATGGCGAGATCCAGTGCCGACCCACACGTCCCCTTGCCCGTCCCTTTGCCCCTCTAGGCCGGATTAGCTTCAATTCTGAGATGCAAGAAAAAAGGATCGAAAATGCTGAAAAAATGAGCGAGCAGAAATTATTGAAGGCGGAATACATATTCAAATGAACTTTCTCTCTCCCTCCCTTTTTTTATCTCTCCCTCTCTGCTTCCCACACACATTCTCTCTCCCTCTCTCTCCCTCTCTCCCTCTCTTTCCCTCTCTCTACCTCTCTCTCCCCTCTCTCCCTCTTTCTCCCTCTCTCTCTCCCTCTCTCTCTCTTTCTCTCCCCCTCTCTCCCTCTCTCTCTCCTTCTCTCTCTCTCACACACTCACACTCATCAAACACAAAGTTTAAAAATCCCGAACAGAACATATTAAGAAGCGGAATTACAAAGAGCAGGCCGACAGATGGAAACCGTGTCGGAAAGAGAGACGAGATACAACAACCGCGCGAGACCGAACGGCGACCGAGGCGCGGACCCGCCGAGGGAAAGCTTCACTCGTGTCCGAGTCGGAGCGTAACTGCATCTGCGAGGAGCGGCTGAGCCTCGCCCACCGCTGAGCCGCGCCGGGATGAGCTGATAGGATACGGTGGCGCAGCCAACCGACCCTTTGCCGCGGGCCGAACCGCGCGCCATCGACACGGATCCACTTTCGCTTCCTATCCCCCGCTCGCGCTGCCGACGCACGGGCCTAGGGGGGCGTGCGGAGCAGAGGGGACAAGCCGAGGGTCGGAGACTGGGGGGGGGGCAGGGAGGAGCGAGATGGAGAGGCAGAGCAGGTGGGGCAGGATCGGGGCAGGACAGGTGGAGACAGGACATGGACGGGTGAGGAGAGGGTGGGAAGGGCCACGAAGGAACGGTATTGGATGGAAGGGAACTACGTGGAAGGGGCAAGATGTGAAGGAACGAAGCAGGAAGGTAAGGGACAGGGAGAGGCTGGGAGAAACGGGACAACGAGGGACAAAACGAGAAGACACGAGACTTGGAGGGACGAGAAGACGTCGAACGGGATGAGAATAAACGGGACAGGGAGGGACAGGATAGGGAAAGGTGGGACAGGAAAGACGGAATATGATGGGACCTGGCATGGAAGGGCGGGACATGAAGGGAAGGGTCTTGGAGGGAAATGAAGGGCACCGTCGTGGGAGACGGAACACGGAGAGGCGGGACATGGAGGGACGGAATATGGAGGGAAAGGTCTTTGAGGGACATGAAGGGGAACATCTTGGGGAACGGAACACGGAGGGGCAGGCCATGAAGGAATGGGACATGGAGGGACGGAATATAGCGGATCAGATGATGGAGGGGCGGGACCCGGAGAGAAAAGACATGGAGGGATGGAAGGTGGAGTAGACACACAAGAAAGGGCGTGACGGATCGGAGTAGGGAAAACCCTAAACAAGTTTGAAAATACTCGTAAGCATCGGAGGCGCACGGTAACGGGAGAGGGCAGGATGGGCCCGGCGCGGAGACGGGTCGGGACGGGGTGGTGTGGGCACCGAGCGATACGAATCCTGATGGGAGTGCGCGGGGCGAGTAGGGGCAGGGGCTGTGCCGGACGCGTCCGCCGCCGGTGGCCAGGGGGCGGGCACGCGAGCGATCCTGCGGCTTAGGAGGAGCCCGCGAATAATCGCCAACTTTAATTAAACCGGCGCGGTGGCAGCGACGGCGGTGGCGGTAACAGGGACGGCGGCGCGGCGGCACGGTGCTCGCGACGCGCCGCGCCAGGCGGCGGAGGCGGCGACGGCCGGCGCGTCTGTCCCACTGCGTCCGCGCCGCCGCCGTCCTCTCGCGCGGCGCAGAAGGACACGCGGCGCGCAAAGCGGCTTTGCCTCCCGAGGGGGCTTGACGCCGCCGCACTAGAGGATGGGGGGGGGGAGAGACCGGGTGATGACATGATGAGGCAGTGCGAAGGATGGGAAAAACCGGAAGGCATTTTTTTAAGAATATACTTATTAATGCAAGTATGTACATAGTTCCTAGTGCTTTATTGTATACTAGGAAAACCCGGCAGACGTTGTTCTGCACTTCATCTCCTTCTTCCCACTACCATTACCCTCCTATCCCTTCCATCACCCTCTCACTGTCTCTCCCTCCTTCCCTCTCTCACCATGTCCCTGTCTGTCTCTGTCGCTCTCTGTCCCTCACATTCACATTTAATTGCAGATTCTGTACGTCTCTGAGCAGGGAAGGTAATATCGCGAAGCGCTGAACCAGCAAATACGTAATAGAAAGTTCAGGAAGAGCTCATCCTCTAGATTACGGTGTGAGAAATGTTTCTTTTTTCAGTTTTTAAGGCCCTATAACGCATCGTTTAGAAGTTATTTAACGATATAGATTCATCATCCTGCCGACGGTGTTGTTGATTGCATTTGATGTAAATATTCAGTTTTGTTCTACAGCTCTGTATAATCGAGTTACAACAGTATTAACAGCACATAAACCTTCTAGGTGAAAAACACGATATAATTTTACTGTGATAAATTATATATATATTATATTATAATTTTACTGTGATAAACTATATATATTCATAGTAAATGAATAGTATATTCTGTGCACTATTCATAGTATTCTATTTACTACATCATATGTTAGGTAGACTTAATATTTAACTTAAATTCTAATTTTACAAGTATAATTAAATACACATAAATAGGAAACTCACAGAGCACCTATGGGACAGGAAGGCAATGGTGAGTCACCATTTAGACTTTACGGGCGCATCAACAACTTCGGTCATTTAGTTACATTAAATGGTCTTCATAATATTCATGTTGTATATTGGGGTATCCTTTCATTAGTTTTGATTGCTTATAATTAATGAAAGGATGCCCCAGTACATAACGTGGGTCATTAGTCTCATGAGTGCGGTGCATGTTATGGCTGGGAGGTGGTGGTGTTCCCTCACTCTAGAATATGAGGTCCAGTGACTTTGCCTCTCAAGGGGGCGTGGCGCCGCCGGGAGAGAGACTGGGTACTCGAGTGGGAAGGGGTGCGATAAGATGGTGATGGGGAAGTAGGGGGATGGAAAAATGAAAAAAAAAAAAAACAAAAAAAAATCGGAAGGTGAAGTTGAGACATGTATGGTAATACGAATAAAATCGAGCTATTACTTCTTTCTCGAGGTGTAAATCTAACGCTTCAAACAGTATGAATAAAGGGCGAGGATAATTGCACTTTTGCACTTATTTTGAGCAATTTTTCTATTGGTAAGTAATCGCTCGTCCGAGAAGCAGTTGCTTACTTTTTGTATGAATAAAAAAAAATTCTTCTAGGGCGAAGCATTTGCTTCGAATTTTCTTAGCAACACCTGTAGATGACTCAAAGCATATTGAAAGGATAGAAGAGAGGTTATATACGGCATTGTGAGCTGGTTGTGAGATTTTAGGTAGCGAGTGAACGAATGCTAGTAGATTTCCTACGATTTCGCCAACAATGCCAGTGAACTGTACCACTTAACCTAACACGGCCTACACCATCAGGAAAATGCATGCGTCGCGCGGAAACAAGTCCAGATCGAAAGATAAGACGAAAATCGACAAATAGCAACAGATCCGTTAGTGAGCAATTACCGAGAGAGAGAGAGAGAAGTAAATGCTCCAAGTTTCACAAAATGTTTTATTCGTATGTGAAGAAGCAATTGAGTAGTAGTAGTTCCTACTTGTACTCGTGAGCAATTGCCCTGCCAAGTAAAACTCGAAGCTTCCGACCGATCTCCTGGCATATATGGTGGCGCAGTGTGTGCAAGTGTGTGTGTAAGGGGTGAGGATAGGACAAGGAATGGGAAGGAAATATCTTGCGCGGTCCGTGACCCCTTTTGGTACAGTACTGCTCCAGCATTCGCCCTGTGTTGATCAAAGAAACTATGGAAATATCGATCTTAACAGACAGCCGCTAGAATTCTCCTCCAGACAATGATAGAACTCGACCTAGCTATATATTGTATAAAAATTATATATATATATATCATCGTTTGAAAATCTCTTGGAATATTTTTGAATCGAGATCTCTATCAGCCATTCATTCGAAAACGTTCCTTATGATCTATGGTTAATGTGTATATTTATTTAAAATGTTATTTAAATTTTCTCTATTTATGAACTTTTTATTTCTTTCCCAATAATTTTACTGTTAAACAAAGTTTATACGTATTTTGCCACGTTACCTTAATTTTAGTTATTCTTTCTTAGAGTCAATTTCATTTCTGATCTTTTAATTACGCTAACTCTAATACAAACGTTATCCTGCGAGATTTATTACTTACATTGCGTAGAACAACTAAACATTTAACACTAGTACGCCCGGCTTTCTCAAACCCCCTAGAACGCCCAGCGGAGTCGTTTCAACTCCGATCCTTCAACGATATTTCTTCAAAGGTAATATTGCAAAAATATTTATCTACATTTGTATAACAATATTAAAGATAATTAATTAGTATGTAATGAAATTATTACGTCACAGCTTCAAAATATTTTAAACAATTCGTGGCAATTCCATTCCGCAGAATGGAAGTTAAAGAAACATATTGGGCAAAAAGGGAAAGTAAACCGAATAAAATATGTTGAAAAGTAAACGTGTATCTGTTAATAATACTTTGCAACAATTACAATAAAAATGTTATAAACTTTTAATTTTGCGTAACACGAGTTTCACATGCGTCAGAAAAATAGATTCCTTTGCATTGAACTTCCTATTCTGTCTGGCATTATGTCAACTTTATTTATATTACTTATTTTATTTAAATAATACTTTTTATAAAAACATCATATGTTACAAATTTGTATTTGTTTCACACCGATTGAAAAATGATGTCCGTTTCTTTGATGGAGTTTTCAAAGAAATTTAGTTCTAAATGGCACTTAGTTCTTGTTCGGGTTGTATTTACTTTCTACATTTTTGACTCTACTAAGCATACAGTACAAAATAGTCTAATTGTATGATTCAATTTTTAATGCCTCGTACAGGCTACAGTTTTCAATCACACTTGGTAGAAAGTTGTCCAGATAACACCTCCCTTGTATTCTGATGCGTAGTTCACGGCTACATTTTTCAAAAGTTTCCTCTCAGTTTTCCAGATTTCACACAACTTTTTAGTGATCATTCCCACGAGTCACAATTGTTTGCTTCTTTCATTCAGTTTGTGTGCAATGAATTGTGTAAATACATCGAGTTTGAAAGGAAAACCAAATCGGTTCATCTGACATAATACGTCTGCAGTTTGTAAATGTGCCACTTCATACAAAAAAAAATATGTTTTAGATTTAATCACTGAAATTAACTTTCATTTCTTCTCAAACATCTCTTATTAAAAGAGCATGATTCATGAAACAAGAGTGAATAAAAAACGATGTATATCTGACATTATCACTATCTGGAGTCCCAAATGCTCTCCTTGGAGACACATTAAACATTTTTCAGCGTTGAACTATATGAAACAGCACCTACAAGATCGGGTCAATATCCATGGAATGGAAATAACGCCTCGTGGGCGTTCTAGGTAAATTTGGTAATTTATCTCGAAATATGTTTATTATACGATTAAGTTTTTAACATAATATAAGTAACTAAAATTGATGGAAAGTCACGAAATCACAATCTTCTATCTTCAAAAACAAAGAAGTTACAAAGACATAAAGAGCGCTAGGAGTCAAAATAACGCCTCTGGGCGTTCTAATGTTAATCCCACTTTAGATAAAAACAGATTTCACACATTTTTGTGTATTGAAGACAGTGATTTCCCAATTCACTCCGTCACATCGTAAATTTAGCTTGGTGTATTAATCTTAAAGAGTACCTATGCTTATTTAATTTTTACAAAAATAATAAGCCTCTACATAAGTATTTTTTAATGCTGGTCCTTTTCACTCAGACAACTAGGAACTACAACGATGCTATGGCAGGAGACATCACAGTAGAAATAATGATGATGCAGTGTAGGAGATGGATGTTCCATGTCGTTTGTGATGTTAAAAACGCGCAGAAGTTCACAATGTGTAATACGGCTACTCATTGGTGCATAAATCGCTCTCGCTACTCACTGAGCCACCTCCTATTCAAGGAAACCTAAAGCCTGTGATGTGCAACTGTAAGTAATAGTGATATTGTATTACGATATGATGTGGTTTCTGCGTTCGCCTTGAAAACGAATACACGAGCATATTTGATTTTAACTGCAGCTGTGTGTTCTGTAGAAAAAGAACCGCCCGCGGCCGATCAGTTATCTGCCGCCTAGCAATGAACGCTTAGCGCTTTCTGCAACCGGTCGCCTCCGGTTAAATGCTGACAACTCTGCGATGACTCGTTCACGCTCGCCGCGCCTTCACTGTCACGCTCTCGCGCCGATGAAATGCCGCACCTGGGGCAACTGTCCCTTGTTTTAATGCACGCGACTGTGGATTCCTTAGGTCATTCTGCCATTTACTACGTTGGGGTGGGCTTCTTACGTATGTTTAGTAAATAAACATATTGAAGATAAACTACAGTTTCATCTCGACGAATCCTGTTATCGTTCATTAGCTTATCTATAATAACTACATTATTACTCTATTGAATTAAGTTGGAATATGATTAATCACTCATTGTTTTAGTTCCTTCATTGAAAGATAATTTTAAATCAAATAATGACGCGAACCCCATCAATCGTCTCTTCATTAAGCGTCTGTCAATAGCTTTATACAGTGTAACGGCAATTGTTAATGATAGGCAACTCTTAACGTTGATAAGGGATTTTACAGTAGTGATCGATAAAACAGCATCACCTGGCTCACAGTTGTAATCTGCAATATAATTTTAAAAATACA
The DNA here is from genome assembly GCA_031308135.1 of Acheta domesticus. Taxonomy (NCBI): domain Eukaryota; kingdom Metazoa; phylum Arthropoda; class Insecta; order Orthoptera; family Gryllidae; genus Acheta; species Acheta domesticus. Next base: position 23,564,153 of record JAHLJT010002406.1, on the reverse strand, counting down.
GCACTTGATTTGCAAAAATCGAGTTATGAAGGTAATGGAATCGGAAACCATATAATCCAAATAAAATATAAGATTACCAATTTCCACTAATTTTCGTTTAAAATTTGGAAGATCTGTAAAATACAGAAAACACAGACTGCTCATTTTCTTTGTGTGATGCGGTTTCGTTGAGCGCTAATGTAGATGAGCTAGCCGACGGCATCTGGCGGCTCGACGCCGCAAGCCCTCTGGTTTCCGTAACTCACAACAGAGGCGAGCGAGGCAGGCGCCTTTCCGTTCTTACTCCGAGCGCGCAAGATTAAACTTCGATCGGCGGACGGCTGTTTTTTGCAGAGCGCAGAGCTGTAATTTGAACACTACAAGTTCCTTGACCTGCCGACCTTGGTGTCCGAGGAGGTTAGGAGAGAGTACACACTCAGCGCTTCGATCTGAAGGGGCGCGGGTTCGAGTCCCGCCTTGGGCAAGGTTATTTGTCCCTGATCTCTCATGTATGTGTTGTCGCGGAGCGCCTCGCTTTCTGCTGACCCGAGATCAGAGGAGCCCGCAAAAGTGTAGGTGTCTAATAGAAAATACATCCCATCGGGACATCAAGGGTAACTGGCTGTCCGCTGATAAAAGGCCTAAGAACACAAAGTTCCTTGGCCTCTAAATTATTCGGTGAAACATTCTTGGCTCTGGGTCATGAACGTTTCTTGCCTTAATGCCAATGCCCCGATGATATTTCGCCGTCCTCAGAACAGTTAAGATTTTGTTTCTCGGTTAGATCAACTATGAAGTTCTGAATGGATAGAATATATCCCAGAATTAGTTTTCGTTTTGGAAGTCATTGAAATTAGATGTTATAAACCATCAGGGATTTCCATCTGCTTACTGTAAAATCTCCACTAACTTACTACAAGACTAGCTATTAGCCAAAATAAGAGTGAAAAAGTTTTTATGCTTACTGCGTGATGATAAAAATGCTTTACGAATCGCAAAGTGAGCCATTGTACCATTACATTGGTTTTCATTATCTAGAAGTTTCATGGAAATACAGTATGAATTATTAAATCAAGCTTCTAAATGAATTGTTTCATGCCTTCCCTCACACAGTAACCAATAGTTCATATATTTGTTATTTATATTGGTATATCTATTTTTGAAATCGATATTAATATCGAGGATAAGGCTTTTATTCGTACTTCCAGATTGATCTTGCTCTAGGCTCATTAGTATTTTTTATCGCAAACCATCTACATTTTACGTGCGGTTGACGTGACAAACTCGTATCAACTTTAAAAACGCGCACAATCCCACACAGTCCCAATTCTTACTTCACAAATTGACCTCGACTTTATTTGAGTCATGGAGATGAAACAAGTTTAATAAATTATGTCGTTTTTGTCATCGTCTAAATGACTTAAGTGAAGATGCTGCGTAGTTCCGTAATGAAGACATTTCTTCGATGATCACGGAAAGGATTATATTTCAGTTGCAATCTCCAGACAAACGTTTTCTGTGTACCGAAGGAGTTCCACATATACAAAAATGCTCATTTCATCTATTCAGACCGGGAGAGATGGCTCAGTGCATCAACCTGATGTCACTGCAGTCCCTCTGACCGGGAGGTCCTAGGTTCGAGTCCCGACGGCGGCAGGATTTTCGACACTAGCTTGTCAGCTAAGTCGAATTCAGTCGCTGCCTGGAGGAGAATTCTAGCGGCCGGCTACTCTGATCGGTAGTTTTCCGTGGTTTCTCCGATCAACACCAGGCGAATGCCGGACCGCGCGCGATCTTTCCTTCCTCATCCTTGTGCTATCCTCTCCCTCTTACACACACACTTACACTAACATGCACTACACTACCACACATGCCGGGATACCGGTCGGGAGCTTACAACTTGTCTCGGCTGGGGCGGTGCCCCGCTGGTGGGAGATACTTGGTTGGGGGAAAACCCCGCTAGTTGACGGTAGGTCGGCGCCAGATCTCGCCATCCGGCGGGGAAAAAGATCATCGCCTTCGCCCGAGGGAAAACACGCACTACACTTACGGGACTAATGACCTGAGCAGTTGACGCGCCCGGAAACACAAATCAACCAATCAATCAATCTACTCAGAATTCAACTTATGCGCAGGTTAAGGAAGGAAGCCGAGAATGTTAGAAAACGTGCACAGAATACACTTCCCCAACACAGTTTTTTACTCACAGTTTTATACAGTGTTTTACTGTTTTTGACCTTAACTAAATATCAATTGTACAAGTTGTAAATAAATAAGTAAATAAATGTCTATTGAACATATGCTCTGGTTTGACATCAGCATACTCGCAGTACCTCGAAGTCTTTCGACACCTTGGGTGCGAGAAGAAGGGATTAGCCCAACTCCAGCCTCCAAGTTTGACAGTGGGGCGGTAAAGGAAGAGTTCCGAACCTTTTAAAGTACCACTTCGGCATCCGAATGGGGTTGAATAGAGGGAAACATAGTAACCCCCTATTAGACCAGATTTGTACTACCATTCCCTTGAAGAGAGAAGTTGGCGTTGGCCCAGCTGTTTAGGTATAGACGAAACTTCGCCTAGATTCGAACATAAGACTTCTTTAAGGATTTAAAGGATTTTTTTTTACATATTCGCAACGATTTCCGCTATTTTCGCTACACATGCTCTGCTATTTTACACTTTCAGAGTTCCTACAATCGTCATTCTTTGTTCATTGTAAAATACACATTACGCAAGTACACATTCTTGGAGTCACATTATGACTCCTGAAATTGTGACTCCTGATTATCTTTTTTTAGGCATTTACTTCTCAATTCCAGAGTCCATGTCAATAAATATCTATACTACCAATTTTCAATGCGCACACAAATTTTAAAAAATATACGCATCTTCCTGCTACGTGCGAGGTATCTACGGATTCATTAAAAACCCAGGAACTAGGGGACATAAAATATATCTATACTCAAGAGGAAAACTATGCATCATCTGGCCATGGTAATGTTGTCTATGGTTTGTAAGATTCTACGAAAGACAGGGAAAATACTACAACAATGAATCATTTCCATTTTGAGTTGAAAATGAAAATATTACATATACACACATGACATGTTTCTCATACTAGATCTTGCGAGTAAATTTTAATTGTCAGTTCGTCAGTGGTTACGAACTAGCCGACATCATGCGATGAGGAAGACAACAGTTTCAGTTTTGAAGTTTCCCGTTTGAGAATAGCAATTTTTTTTCTGATCCAGAAACCCGTTTCTCACACATTCCACAGCAGCACTTTTGCTGATGCCCGCTATTATTATAGTACTAATTTCCATTGCGCGCAAAAAAATTGAAAGAAAGCTCCAGCCATTTGAGAAGTGTCTACAGTTTCTTTAGATATCTAGGAACTTGATGAAAATTCAGAAACAATGAGTTTTGATTTTGGATGAAAAATGCAAATATTTGATTATCTTATTCAATTTATTCTCATACTACGCATATCGAAAGAATCTCATAATCAGTGCGTCAATGATTACGATACAGCTTATGTTCTGCGACAGCAAGGCTCCAAAGAAGAGACTGCCCGCTTTTAAATATGTTATTCGCGTGTTCGGTTTATGAACCAGCAACATTTGTGTTACTCTTGATACGTAAATAATTGTTGTATTGCATATAATTCAGTGTTATTGTGGAATTCGTGAAGAATATTTTTGTTAAAATATTTAATATAATGCAGTGTTACACAAGATCATTTTATTTGTTGTTTTTGGGCAGTTCATGTGTGTTTGAAATATCATTGTTAGGGGTTTTGTTCAGCACCAATTTTTGCTACTGTGGGTCAGTAGTTGGGACTAATTTTGAAAGGAAAAGAATGATCAGTTCGATAAGTACATAAAGTAAAATATAAAAATCTCTCAATATCATGAACCTCGTTCTTCTTTTATTCCACTTGATATGATGCTTACGATACATTACTGAAATTGTATGCCTGCGCGCCTGAGATTTCGGCCCCATTTCCACTCGTGTGGAAATGAGACGGATTTTGTGTCGGCTGGTGAAGGAAAAAGTTTGGCAACAGCATCCACGCTTCACGCCCAGGGTCTGTCACAAAACCTCGCGTCGTTCCAGCAAACTTCCTTTTACAAATCGTCCGACAGCAGTTTAATGAAATTCAAAGAAAATGAGCAAAAATGCCAAGTGGCCTCTGACAAGCTGTGAAAGTTGCTGCCAACAACTCTGATCCACCTCAGCACCAACGCACGCAATATTTCCGGTCTGAAATTACCTTTCTATCAAAAACTCGCAGTGCTGGTTACAGAGCTGCGCTATTCAAATGTTTGGAGGTAGGTGGTGCTTCGTGTGACAGATTGGAGGAAGTATGTGGTCTAGAGTAAAGAGAAAGACAGAGACCGAGAGGGAAAAAGAGAGAAGGAAAGAGAGAGGGGGAAAGAGAGAGGGAAATAGGGATGGATAGGAAGAGAAAGGGAAAGAGAGAGGGAAAGGGAGAGAGAGACTAAAACTGTATTTGAGAGAGAGAAGGGAGAGTGAGTGTGTACGAGTGAGATATAAGATTTGAGAGAGTGTGTGCGAGAGAGAGAGAAGGGAGAGTGAGTGTGTACGAGTGAGAGATAAGATTTGAGAGTGTGTGTCCGAGAGAGAGAGAGAGAGAAGACATTATTAAAAGCAAATGGCCTCAAAATTGTAATTGTTTACTTCATGACACAAAAACGCAAAAACACTTGCACAAAAACGCTGGCACTTTTGGGAGTTGAAACATCCCCACCACCTCACTCCTTGTCAATCTAAGAGTTCAAAGCAGCGTTAACGGTTTGAGTTCGTGCAGATGTTAGACAGGAGGAAGTCACATAAAGAAGATTGATTTTTGAAAAAACTTTCATTGGTGCCCAACGTTGAAACGCTATTTAGAAACTGACGTAAATGAAAGGATATCGCGTGACCTTTCTTGATAAATATTAATGGGAAATACCTAATTTTCTGCTAGAGAAAAACTTTTTGTTACAAAGAGGTAATTTATTCAATGAATGAAGATGCCACTTTTGAATTTGATTCTCATAAGCAGTTAATGTGGTTACCCAATGTCTAGTATAATCCTTTCAAAGTTGTGTTACGTTCGATTAAACGACTATAATCCTGGTTTCATATTCCTGGAAGCAAAGAATTTCAATATAAATAAGTACTTAAGTACTCCACTAACAATGAATAAGAAATCTTATATAATTTGAATGCATAAATGAGTTCTATTAGCTCAGAGTGAAATTAGTGTAGTTTTCTGTTTACAGAACAGAATACAAAAATATTCACTGATGTTTATTACAATTAAAAATATTTTAAAGACTTTAAGTCCTATATTAAACATTTAAAGTAACTTTCATGGATCGTCAACCTCGTTAGTTAGTGCCTTTTTAATAGTAAAACAGTTAAAGTTAATATTCATAACTTAATTTTAACCGGTAATCTACTTAGTGAAATATTCGTAAAACCGAAAATGTTATTTTGTCCTTTTTCTTTTCAATTTAATGAAGCAACATTATCTTGTCGTTGTGTTAATTTTTAATGAATCACAAAAAAAACTTTGTTTATTTAGAAGTTCTAGGGAACAGTTTAATGAGAGCCCGTTTACATCTGTGCATTACTGAATTTACGCAACAGATAATTGGAAATATGACAGAGGGGGATGGTAAAAGAAGAGGAAGTCATACATAATTAAGAATGAACATGGGTGAAATTGATGAACACGTTGAAGAAAATTATTGAAGAAACAAGGAATCAGAAGCAAGGTAAGGAGGGGAACCCCGATAAAACCTTCCCTATTTGATTCAAGGCATGCCACATATCAAGACTCAATGGCACATACGTACGGAATATGTACCTAGACCCAATGATTGATTAGCAATGTAATAATTAAACTTGGTACCCGACATTGCAGAAATATTTAAAGAGCATGGTGTGAAAATTAATATACCAGACAATGAATGTAGGTGATAAAACTTTGCAATCCATAACTGTAATGCAAAGGCTTGTGGGTTCTTAAAGAGCAATGCGAATTTGATGCTTACAGCTCGTCTTTCATAAATATCTGGTTAGAAGGATATAAATATCTGGAAGCCAACAACTCTTTCAATATTTTTGATATTCTTTAATCCTAGAATATTGAAAATATGTACGGGAAAGGCCTAAAACTTATATTTTTAATGTCTCATTCTTGTAATAGTAAATAAATCTTCCGATATAGTTTTTGTTGGATATGACTCATACATTAATTATACTAATATTATTTACTAGCACTATGTTTTATTCGTCTTACGTCTTTCGATCTTTCAAAAATTTTCACACAAAATTATGCTATTTTACAATTTATTACATTCATTGTTGGTATATCACTGTGGTCCTATTTCAAAATAAATGAGTCATCAAAATAAATTAAAAAATGTGTATCGCTCAAGAAGATATTGGAGGTAAAAAGTTCAGTTTTCGAAAACGCAATATATCTGTTCTACACACAGTGCACTTTCGCCCGCTGGAAATGACTGGGAAATCCGAATCTGCAATAAAAAGTTATGATTTTCATTTCCCATTTAAGAGTTGCCTTCCTCAGTACTTCTCGCCCATGCCATTTGGTAGGAGGGAATAGACTGCAGCACGGGTCAGTTACACCTCAACGAAAATATGAGCAACGAAAACGTGAACTTTACATTGCAATCATTTTTTGGTACGATGCAAATTTCTATTTTGATATCGTTATTTACGTAAACTTCCCGATATTACGACCTTGCTTACATATAATTTCTCGCGTAGGATCTACGGATAAACAAGCAAATGTTGCTGCTTTCAATCCGAAATATCAAATAACAGAAAATGTCATACGCAAAGATGCTCCAGTAAGTTACATTTTATATTTTGATTTTTCAACTTACATGATATTTTCAACACAATTTCTATCAGTCTGTACTTGGCGCGACAGCCCGTTATGGGCCTGGATCTACCGGCAGCGTCCCGACCTCGTGGCCATAGGTTAAGGGATACGCGTGGTTAGCATATAGACATCCCTACGCCGTATTATAGTCTTCTCAACCTGAGAAGTGAGTTTTCTCATCGTCACACAGTAATACATATTGGGACATTGCAAGGAAAACTCACCTCATAATCTTGACCGACCGGGCATCGAACCTGGGGTCGCATCATAGAAAGTGAACACGCTGACCAATGAGGTACCGACGAGGGCAATTTCTATCTGCTTTATTGTTAGTATTTTTGCTACTTGAATACCAATCAATATATAAAATTGCATTTCATAACATGATGCATTTCAGGGCATCAGTGTCAAGGTAGTGCTCTGACCGAGAGGTCCTAGGTTTCGAGTCCTGACGGTGGCAGGATTTTCGACCCTAGCTGCATTCAGCCGCTGACTGGAGGAGAATTCTAGAGACCGGCTGTTCTGCTCTGTAGTTGTCCGATCAACACCAAGGGAATGCGGGAGTAATTCCCTATCAAACAGGGAAACGTTCGTGCACGATCATTCCTCCCCTTTCCTCGTCTTATCCCCACCCCTTATTAAGACTTACAGTACACTACCACACATGTCGGAAGACGAGTCTGGAGCATGGAGCTTATCCCGGCTGGGGGGGGGTGCCCCGCTGCAGTGAGATATCTGGCGGGGAAAACTCGTAGCCGCCAAACCTCGCTATCCTGCGGGAGATCACAGCCATTCCAGCGATTAAACATAAACTACATTAAGGGAATAACTGAGCTTGTTGACACGCCAGGAATCACTAATCAATAAAGCTACACGTCATGTCATCTTATCAGTAGATTTTCAAGTTCCTTCCGCAGCCGAGATAGACACTACTGCTCGCTGCATTCCCTCGCGCACTACCGCGTCCCGCGAGGTCTCATCCGCAGAGACAGCTTCGGCGGCCGCGGCCCGCGCGTTCAGCACCGCCCGCAAATGCACTCGGACAGCGCGCGGGGCGGCGCCCAGGGACCGCCGCACCCGCCCCGCCCGCCCCGCCCGCCCGCCCGCCCGCCCCGCCCGCCCCGCCTGCACGAGGTATCGAACCCGCGACGCTCTGGCGCGGTGCCAGGCGCGTGGCGCCGTCTGCGGCCGACGCGGGGCCTCAGTCGCAGGTGCGCTGCTTCCACTTCCGCTCCCTGTGACGCCTTCGCCTCCGTCCTCCTCTCCGCCTCTGCGCCGTCGCTGCATCCGCCCTCGCATCCGCGTCCGTCTCCTCCTCCTTCCCCTCTGCCTCCATCTCCTCCCTCTCCTCCGTTTCCTCTCCCGCCTCCGCTCCTTCTCTCCTTCCCCGTCTTCTCAGCCTCCGTCACTTCCTCCTCCTCCGTAACCTCTTCCTCCATCTCCTCCTCTCCTCCTTTTCCTCTTCCGCCTCCGCCTCTTTCTCCTTCCCCGCCTCCTCATCCTCCGTCTCCTCCTCCTCCGTAACCTCTTCCTCCATCTCCTCCTCTCCTCCTTTTCCTCTTCCTCCATCTCCTCCTCTCCCTCCTTTCCTCCTCTCCTTCCGCCTCCGCCTCTTTCTCCTTCCCCGCCTCCTCATCCTCCGTGTCCTCCTCCTCCGTCTCTTCTTCCTCCATCTGCTCGTCTACCTCCGTCTCCGTGTTCGTCTTTGTTTTCGCCTCCGCCTTTGCTCTGTTGCCTCCAACCACGCATTCGTCCCCGCATTCGCCTCCGCCTTCGTCTCCGCCTCCGGCTTCACCTTCTCCGTATTCGCCAACGCATCTTCCTCCGTATTTTCGACACTGGCTAGAAAGCTTGGTGGAATTCAACCAGCTGCAGGAGGAGAATTTTAGTGGCCGGCTGCTCTGATTGGAAGGTTTCCGTGGTTTCTTCGATCAGCACCAGGCAAATGCCGAAGCAGTACCTTAACGAACGAACCATTGACCGCACGCGGTCTTTCCTTCCTCTTCCTTGTTCTATTCTCATCTCTTACTTACACACACACACTTACATGCACTGCACTACCACACATGACGGGAGGCCTGTAGGTATTTTAGAGCTTATCCCGACTGGGGCAGTGAGTGTTACCTGGATGGAGAAAACCCTGCAAGCCGATCGGCGATAGATCTCGCTACTCAACAGAGGAAGAACACTGCTTCCTTCAGTCATAAAATAATGCACTACTCCTAAGGGACTAATGAGCATAGCCGGTGACATGCCGAGAAGCACGAAATACTCAATGAATCCGCCACTAGACGTGAAATTAACTTTAGAAAACCTAGAATAATTTTTGCTTTTTCACTTTTTTCTCACTTTATAATTAATCCCTAAGCTGCTAACTCTTCACATTAAATTTTGAGGTATTCTAAATACCTCAAAATTTATTGTCCGATAAAGATTCAATGCAAGCCTTTGTGTCCTTTTTTCAGGTCATCTCCCCTCCCCTCAAAGCGTGTACTCAACACTTTAATCGCATCACTCTAATGCCACCAGCAACGTATTGCCCATTCGCATATTTCTTCAGCGTAATTTAAGTGAAATCTTTACTACAGTTCGTTGCAAGATACTTTTAGATTATAGTTGCACCCAGACGTTTTTCTGTATTGATTGATTGATGTTTTCGGGCACTTCCACTTCTATGGAGATTAGTGTCGTTAGTGTAGTGTATTTTTGAACCCAGAAGTCGGAGAAAATTCCTTCCCCGCTGGGCGACGAGATACAGAGCCGATCTACAAGATGTCTTGCAAAGAGTTCCTCTTCTAGGTATCTCCCACCAGCGGGTCACCGACCCTTCTGGAACAAAGACTAAAAGAGTGACTGGTCTCCCGACATGGGTACTGCATGGATGTATGAGTATGTATAGGCAGAAAGGGGGAGGATATGTCAAGAAATAGGAAGGGAAGACTGCGCTGTCAATAGCCTGTGTGTTAGGGTACTGCTCAGGCATTCGCCTAGTTTTGATCGGAGACACCATGGAAAACTATCGATCAGGGCAGCCGGCCCCTAGAATTCTGCTCTAGGCAGCGGCTGAATTTGACCTCCCTATTCGACCAGCGAGAGTTGAAAATTCGCTAATATTGGGACTCCTCCGTTCTCAGAGACACGTTCCTTCCGATCACAGAGACATGTTTTCTTGTAGGTCGCCAACCTCATCAGTAACATTACAACTCTCTTCGATCACTACGTGTTCATTAGTGGTAATGGGTAAAATCCGTCTCTCTCCGAGGAAGTCACTCCATATCTTTCCAACTTTTAGTTTAACGATCTTAACGTGTGTTCGAAGTACCCAACTCCTCTTTTATTGGCTTGTTCGTTCACTCACCTTGTGAGAATGGTCTTAAAGGAAAATTAGCGTAATGTAGAGCATTCTATCTACATGTCAGCTGAGGCAGAAAAATTGTCGATATGAAGCGTCACTAGAGAGTATTGTGTAGATCAAGCAACGGTGTGGTCAATATTTATATTAATCTTCAGCCATGTACAATGTTCACTTAATGCACCACATAGGTGATTTCAGGAGTTTGGTGTGATTATCATTTATCAATATGAACTATGAATCATGTGACGGTACTTTTCTATGATTTTTTTATATATTAATGAACTTAAAATAGACAGATGCGTGATTTTAGAACCATCTTAAAGTCATGCGGTTATAATCAGCATAAAACTTATTTTGAAATGTTAAAATTGAATTAAAGTAGGTAAATAAAGATAAGGACTGCAATGTGACAGTCGTTTTAGAAAATGTTCTTAACATAGTTGTAATGCACAATTATTTATCTATTTATAACCTTGATACACCCCATCAAGAGCAAAGTCTTTCTGTGTGTGTAAGGTGTAGCCACAAATTAAATCTCGGCCTCTGGCTATCCCAATATACTTTTCAATGCATTACCTTTGAATGAACTCAGCTGAAGCATTCGTACCGGAAGTTTTGTCCCCTACTAATATATTACAGCTAATTGACTCTACTTCTCATACGGTGACGAGAAAGCTAGTTTTCTTTAAATTAGTCGTAAACCTTGCACCAAGAGTTTTGAGACCTTCGGATGATGCGCAGCTAAAGTCCTGTGCGTATGATGGGGCGGTAGGTGGTAAACGCACACAAAAGTAATTGCTTTCAAATTATAATTTTTTTTATTGCAGGTCGCTTCTAAAATATTTGATTGTATTGCGACCACAGAGATTTTTAACATTGAGGTAACTGTAAGGGGAACACACAAAGACAATATGATCGCACATAAACAGCCATGCTTTGGACGGGATTCAATCACGCGGCCCTTCGAGATGAGGCAGACTTGGCCTTTCACTCCAGCGACCTCGCGTATCCAGGCTGGCTGTCAATTTATATTGACTTATCGTTTCCAGGCAACTACGTACTGTATTTTGTACATGTTTTATAGTTTTAGAGAGCAAGCAAAGAGAGTTTATTCATTAAGATTTCCCTCTGGGTTTCAACCAGACATTTCTTTCGCCATGTTCGGCTCTGAAACGCGCCCTTTTCTTGAGGGGAGACGTAGGTTACCTGATCTGTGCCATTATCCGCTGCCGGGAGGCAAACCCGTGGTCGTTATCTATCCGGCAGAAGCAATATTGCACTACTCGCTGGAACGGCTGTGACCGCTGCCTCCATCTCTAATAGCCCTCTTCACCTAACTTTGTACTTGAGAAGAAATAGCTTCTTTTATTGATTGATTATTGATTCTGGGCGCATCAAGTGCTAATAACATGATCGTAAGTGTAGTGCATGCTTTTATTGCGGGAGATGGTGGAGATCATGACGAGATCCGGCGCTGACTACTCGTCGTCTTGATGAGTTTTTCTCAATCAAGTACCACTAACAGAGATGCACAACCCCAGCCAGGACAGGCACAGGCACAAACCTCCCAACTGGTCTCCCGGCTTGTATGGTAGTGTAGTGCATGTGTGCATGTGTGCAAATAAGGGGTGAGGATAGAACAAGGAAGAGGAAAGAGAGATCGCGCGCGCCCCACGGCCGGTTTGTTAGGTTATTGCCTCTAAATTCGCCTGATATAGATCGGGGAAACCACGAAAAACTACCGATCAGAACAGCCAGCCGCTAGACTTCTCCAGACAGCGGCTGAATTCGACCGAGCTATGTAACTAGTTCGGATATCCTGAACCCGTCTAAACTCGGCCCTAGAACCTCTCAGTCAGAGACGTTTCTGTAACATCAGTTGACGCTCTGAGCCAATCCAAGACGGTGAATAACTTCTTTTTGGCCACATAATTTCCGTGCTTCAAAGCTGCTCCAAGTTTTATCTTCTCCTTGGACCGTTCTAACGCTACACCTGGCAACCGTTCTACTGGATAATAATAATATAGTTTGTATAGTTTGAATAATAGAGTTCTACTAGACAATAATAATATGGTTTATGATACATCTCTAGGGCGAGACGCCGCGTTGATCTTGGCCTCAAAACTTTATTTTGCACAAATGTACAATTTACAGTATGCAATTGTATCGCGTAGTCGTGCAGTACTTGGCTTGTGATTTTTATATGCACAAGTGTGCACAGTTGGATCTATGAGTATCTCTGTAAGTGGTATGTGAATGGTGGAAACAGTAGTTCCGCCCCTGTTTACATCCGTTTGCACTAATTGAACTCGCTCAAAGCACCAACCAGTCAACACATTTTAAATTCTTATTTTAATGGTTATATAAATCTCGCTATTTGCGTGTGACTAGGAATTTAGCGCATAGCAATAAGTGGCTTGTTCCATGCCACAAGCAGCTGGACAGTGTTCCTGTTTACGAGTGTCTTCTGTAGTGGACTGTAATTAAGTGCAATGGTTCTACCAGCCAGAGTGCTCAGTGGACGATTCTGCGAAATCTGGGCATCAAAGAACATAACACGCCTGAATTTCAAACAAAGCTAACACAAAAGTTACATCGATATTGGTTCCGTGATTTCAGAGATAAACGCATACACATTCAAAATTTTTCTTCATACCATTAAAGATCATAATAATAATAATAATAATAATAATAATAATAATAATATTAATTAGTATTATTATTATTATTCCACTTCATCACGACTAGAAATGTAATGAGTCAGCTCAAAATAAAATCTACTCCAGGGTGCAACCAGCTACTTAAGGAGCAGATCTTGGGACTGTCCGTGCGTCTACAATACTTTGCGCAAAATGTGGGCTGTTCCAAATAAAGCAATTTCTTGCACTTCCCAGTCTTTTGAGTGACCTGGAAGTTTAGCCAAGTTCTTACACAAATTTTGCTGAACAAATCCCAGAGCTCCTATAACTATGGGTACTACCTGTGCTATTACGCCCCACATTCGACTGATCTCGATTTCCAAACTCTTGTATTTAAAAGGTTTTCCCGTACCCTTGGTTACGACTTTTGATTACAATGCATAGCAACCCAGCAACTTCTACAAGTAGACACGATTTTTTCTTCAAATCCCGGATAACAATATCTGGTTTCCTTTCTGCTATCGTGCGATCCGCTTCAATTTGTTGGTCGTACAATATTGTGCACAATCCAAAAGACGTCACCGGTTTTTGTGAATGTTAGTAGCACTTGGAGAATGTTCAGAACTTCGAGGGCGGTACAGGTCTGCCAGTGGAGGTAACTACACACCCTGTCGTGTCTATACAATGGTGATCAAAGTTTTCTACATGTTCCTGGCAAATGAGGCATTTATTATCTTAGGAAATTTTGAGAACCGCCTTATCATAATGGCGTGTTATGAAGGCCTCATCTTGGACAGCCATTACAAATGCTTCCGATTCTGGCTTCATTCCTCCTCTTTTGAACCACGTAAATAATTGATCTTTATTGATCTGCACTTTGTCCATTCTTTTTAGATACCGTCCATAGACAGTCTGTCCATAGTTTGTCTTCCCACGTTTTTGTAACATTTCTTTACCTCACATTTCATGTTAAGAAGAATAAAAAGTTCAGGGTCTGTTTTACGCTGCGTGTCTTGCATAGTCTTGTTCGCGATACTTCTTGCTACGCTTACAGTGCCTCTCTTTGCCATTCTTCGGTCCGATGTCATGATCTGCCCTATTAGTGGGTGATCTTGATGGCAGACTATATACGTTCCTAGCCTGACTATTGCATTGTTCCATGACTGTTGCATTGTGGCTTCAATTTCTCTGAGGTCTCTCTCTCCTACCTTACGTAACACATAAAGTCTGTGTACTTCAGCTCAAGGGCGATCGATATGATGCATTGTAAGCATTTTTGTGTTTTTTCGGTCCATAATTCAAATTTCTTGTTTAGTCCAGTTCACTTGTCCAAAACTGTACTCGGTTACAGACATCGCCGCCAAAATATCTGTTGCAGATATTTTGTTTCTGGAGCGGACTGCAGAACAAGTCTTCTTTCCTGAGAATTATCTCTTTCATTGTGTCATTAGAGATGGTCTTAAATTCTTCAATTCCCAGATATTTGAAAGATATTATTATTATTGTTATTATTATTATTGTTATTATTATTATTGTTATTAAATAGCACATAGAGCCTAATTTTGGAATCTGTATATCTTCGTAAACCAGTCTATCTCTACGGGTTTTCGATGACCCAGTCTCTCTGAGCCAACCCCAACCCTCTGCGCCCTCCACCCCTTCCTCTTCCCCTTCCCCTCCACTTTCCCATCCCACTCCGCACCCTCCCTCACCGCTGAAGAAGCGCTTTGTCCCTTTTTCCAACTTGCACGTGTGGGACGGGCGGGGCCCCCGGGCCCGGGGGGGGGGCAGGGGTAGAAACTCGCAAAGTTGTTCCCTTTCTTGGCAACGAACCCATGGCGACCGACCAAACTCTACATCATTTTTAATTCTTCCTCCATTTCCATTATTCTCATCCGCTTCCGCCTGCGCGCGCACGCGCGGGCCGCCTGCCTCGCGGGGGTGTCTGTCTGCCGCGTCATCCGCACACGGTAGTTCCTCTCCCCACCCCCACCCACCCCACTCCCTCCCCTACCCCCTCGCTTCGATTACCATAACCTCTTCGTCCCGCCGCGCCCGCAGGCTTCGCCAGCCCATCAAGCTCACCCTGCAGCGCGGAGAAGTTCCTGTTGTATAAACAAATTAAGCCGCGTGGTGTGGGGCAGAAGACGCCCCGGAAGATGGAAGACGCGACTATTGGGTTTGCGGAAAGTGGGGAGAAATTTGGACGTTTCCGCGATCCATAAGCTCTCGCTGCTGCGTCTTTGGTTGCGTCTCCGCGCTGCGCGGGCAGTTTCGCATCTGCTGGCCGATGCCAGGGAAATACTCTACGGCAAAAATATTGGCATTGTGTGATCTATGCTTCGAAATCCACACATTATCAACCCTCCGGCGGGCGTGTAGCGGCAGTCAGTGCCGCATTCTTACATTTTTGTTGATTTCGTGTAAATTATTGGTGTCGCACTATTGAGTTCATAGTTATTCTTCATCATTATATTTTCAACCGGATGACACTCAAATCACGATTTCAGACACTGCCGATCGGTCGTTATTCATTAGTAATTCGAACTCTACAACTGTTGCGGCACTCCGTACCGAACGCGCTTTGTCATGTAGGTATAATATTTACGTATTTTATCCATTACAATTCTTACTCCTGTTTGATATTGAGCTTTATGACACAAATTTTGGAGTACTAACTACTAATTCAAATTTAAATGCTTTGTTTCCCAAGAAACGTTGGAAGGCACGTGTGTTCCATATTCATTCCGCGACATGTAACACACGCCAAGACAGGAAGGGAGTGAGACTCTTATTAATATTGTTATTTTGTTTGGTATTTAATTAGTTATTACGAAATAAAATGTATAAAATCATAAAGAATATTTTCTTCACATTCAAAAACAAAAGTAATAACTATTGTCGGAAAAATAGAAGTTGATAAATGCGGTACGGAGTGCCGCAAGCGCCTGCTGTTGGAAAATGATGGGCGCGCATCGCCGGAGGGTTAATCGATGTTCACAATTCTATCGTTTTCGGTGTATGTTGAATGGCGTCGGAATTCTTTGCCACGTGGTAACTAATGCTCTCAACATATTCTTAGATATTTTTAGATATTTATATTATTATTTTTTCTTATATTTTTTATATCTTCGCCTTGCTGAAGAGAACCGAATAGTTCGAAAACAAATTGGAAAATTGGGTTTATATCTTATCCCATTTTGCCTCACATCCCGTATCACAAATGCTTCGCCTTTTGGTTTTGGAAAACGGCAAAGTCCCTTGACAAACTTCCGTCTTTGGGGCCACCGAATCCACCGAGAGCGTTTGCACGTGAAGTGGTAATGTGGAAAAAGGCAAACATATTCTTTGGCTTACGCCTATGTCATCTTTTCCAGATTCTGTTTCGACTTCAATTCGTCTCATCAGCTTGGAAAGTGCACGAAAACAGCAACATGGCTGTCTGTGCTATCCAAGGACAGAAAGTGGGTGTTTTGGAAAACTTTTGAAATCATTCGTACCCCACGAAGCTATGCCGGCTTTGGCTCACGCCTTTGCTTTGGCTTTAGCATATTCTTAGATACTCTTACACTGTAACTTGTTCACATAATGGAATGCTTCTACCGTGCGGAAAATACTTTCGGCGTAAATAGAATTCCGCAAGGATAACAATAACGTCCGAATGACCGTGCTTTCTCATGACCGCTCAGAAACTTGCAATTCTAGTCCCTGCCGTGAGTAAGAACAACGAGATCGTTCGGATAGGATGGTAATGGGGAGGGGCAGTGTCCGTAGTGCGGCCTCAAGGCCGTAGGTGCGCAACGGCGTTTGAAATGAACTGGGTTGATTGGATCACTGTTAGTGATTCGCATGAAATACTAGAGTCATTAGTCCCGTAAGTGTGGTGAATGTTTCTCAGGGGGGGGTTGGCAGTGATCTTCCCCCGCTGGATGGCGAGATCCGGCGCCGCCCTACCAGTGGAGCACAGCCCCTACCAGGTAAAGCTTTAAGCTTCCGAGCCCTCTCCCGGCATGTGTGGTAGTATAGCGCGTGCAAGTGAAAGGGGTACGGATAGATCAAGGAATGAGAAGGAAAGATCGCGAATGGTCCGTGGGCCGTTTTTAGGGTACTGCTACGACATTTGACAGGTATTGATCGGACAGGCCACGCAAAACTATCGATCACAGCAGACAGCCGCTAGAATTCTCATCCAGAGCATGGCATAACTCGGCCTATCCGTCTAGTGTCGAAAATCTTGCCACCGTCAGGACTCGAACCCCATGCCCTCCTGGCCAGAGGTAGCTGAAGGAGTGGCAGTCAGTTGATGCCCTGAGCTACCTCTTCCGGTCCCTATCTTAAAACCGGGATATACTGGCAAACCATGCTCCCCCTAAACCTCCTCTACATCTCCTCTGCAAATGGGCATAATTTGACCTCTTTCTACACGAGGCGGCTTTATACTTTCATATTCATGTCTTGATTAGTTCCGCAACTGTAGTACAGTGCCAGAAATAATAAACGGAAGTTGAAAAAATAACTTTATTGCAATTGTAGGACGAGTAACACGACTTGGGAAGAAAGAAATCGATGTGCGAGACTGTATTCTTTGGAATTATCAGTTTAGTCTTAGGAAAAATTCACGTAAAAAATGCACAGCATAATGAAAAATTGCCAAATACAAGCTAATGGTCGAATTGTTTACAGAGGAAATTTAGGAAATAATTTGCTGTAAGACGTAGCACCATGACCTACACTTATTTTGGTAATACTATAAAAAGTACTAAAAAATACACATTGTAAAGAAAAAATTGCCAAATTCGTGGGAACAGTCTAATGGTAGAATTACTGAACTAGGATATTTAGAAAATATTTTACTGTAGATGACCAGGGCTTACCCTACGAATACAATCGCAAGGAGAGACTGATTTCTTGTTCAAAGAAGACGGAATGTTCTAGCTTCCCCCTATGTAATAGAATGGACGACCAGAATCTGAAGATTTATTTCAATCACTCCCTTTTGAACTACAATAAAAACACCAACAATTTTGGGAATAATCCTGGACCGCACCTTAACTTATAGAGCTCCCTTGAAAATCATATTGCTAAAACTCGCACCATATTTTGCTGAAGTTGTGTGGGTCAACGTGGGGCGCTGCTACTTCATTCCTTCGTACCTCAACTCTCGGATTTGTGAACAGCGCAGCGGAATATAGAGCTGCAGTCTAGTTGAAAAACCGCCATGTCCATCTGGTAGACACCCAATGATATGTCTATGCGCACCATAGCTGAGTGTATGAGGTCTACTCAGATTTACTGGCTTCCCACCCACAGCCACATACCTCCTCCTGACCTAAGGAGGCAGAGAACCCTATTGGAAGAATTCAGAAAGATATCACGGAAGACTGAAATCACGGAAACCATCCTTGAAAATAGCCGCATACTTAAACAAAAGCAATTTCCAAATCCAAGCAGAATGGTGGAAATACTAGATTCCTAACACACCTATTGTAATCTGTAGTGGATGCAGCGCGGCGTGAGGTCCGTGTTGCGAAGCGACTACATACAGGCTCAGATCAGGTTTCAGGGGATTGTTTCTTAGAGGCAAATGAAAGACAATGCACTTGTGAATGAATTTAATTTAATTCTTGAAATATTGGTTAGTTTTACAAGTAAGTAGTTAGGCAGTAAACCGGAGGACCAATGAATGTTTATAGTTCAAGTTTCTTCTTTCTTGAAGTTACACTTACAGTTTGATGAAAGTACAGCAAACACCAACCCAGGTCAGACGGCTGAGTGTGTGTGTGCCGTCGGTTGAAATGGGCTGTGGATGATACAACTGGTAGGGCTGGATGTCATCATGGGCGCGTACTCGACTGCTGGAGCGGCCCGTACTGTTGACTTGGCCAGGTGAAGGCCGATTCACGGATGGCCCGACTGTAGATCGCGGCCTGCTGGCCGCGCTGATTGATTGCCGGAGCCTTGATAGGCAGAGCAAGGACAGCTGACTCGTTCGCAGGCTGTCTGACGAGTAGAGCGAGCACTGACACTTGTGCGTTGTACTGACAAATGTGTCAATGGTAGTCATTTGTCTCGTAGACGTTGACTGAAGCGACTGAGTAGTAATGACTGTTAGAAGTCAACTGAAGAGATGACTGAATAGTTTTCAGTAGCAGCGTAGAAGCGACTGAAGTTGTCGCTTGGAAGTTTGACTAAGAGTGACTGAAGAGATTGAGTAGTGAGTAGTAATGACTGAAGAGAGTTGAGTAGTAGTTTGACATAGTAGTAGCTTTGACAGAGAGTGACTTAGTAATGGCGCATGGGAGCGAAGTTGCCGTATTTATTGAAACGTATGTTCCGAGAGCAGAGGGGGAGGAGTCACGTGACATTTGCAGCTAGTCTATGACATGCAGTGAGACGCGGTGTGCCATGAGAGATGCTCGCTATTTGTTGTTATTTTTTGAAGTGTGTCACGTGACTTTGGCGCGGCACTGGCGGTGCCCCCGATGGCTGCATCTCATTAGCAAGGTTTGGTATTTTCTCACGGGAACCGCGGAGCCGGCTGAGAGACGGGGGCGGGCGCAGGCGCGGCTGCCTTGCAGATGCGTTCGTGGTCGGCGAATACTAACGCCAATATTTGTGCGGGAGGCACGTAGCGATATTTATGAATGTTTGTAAAAGTCTTGCCGCCGAAGGCTGAGTCCAGGGCAAGTAGAAGGCTAATGGCTTGAGGAAGCGCCCCCGCGCCCTGCCCTGGGTAACTGATCCGTCGTCCTTTCTCCGTCTTACAGTACAATGCGGTACGCGGCGGAGGCGTTCGCGGACAAGAGGGCTTGACGAGAATTGTTTTGTTGCCTGAACATCTGTGTTTCTTTTCGTATTTTTGTATAGACTTGCTAGTGCCGTGAGAAACTTTGAAGGTGGGGCAGCCGAAGAATGTTTTTAGTAATTTCATGCTCTTCGGCGTGGGCTTTGGTCATGGAAATGTAAGACACAGCTAGCTGCGATTGGCTTATGGCAGCAACATTTTTAAAAGATTGCGTGAGGGCTAATGTAGTGTATAGTATTGTAATAATACCGAATTATTTCCAACTGCGAATAAAATAATATTTTCACGAAGCACGACAAAGGATCCGTGGTGGCGCCAAGATTCTGTTCGAACTCCCCCTTGCCACTCCCAATTAGACACGCGGAGATGTCTTTGACGCTAGGGGCTGCGCGCGCGCGCCCGCACCTGTCCCTGACGGTGCTTTCCCGTGGTCTCCTCGCCCACCTCCTCCCTTGAGGTTCTCCGGTTCTCCTTACTACACTGTTGACACACGATTGGAGTGAGAGGGAACGAGTGGAAACTTTTCGCTCAGTTCTTGGCTCAAAAACCTCCGATGATTGGACAAAATTATTTGCGGCGCACTAACCTTTCGCCAATAGCTACCAAGCTTAAGGCTAAATGTACCGACACTAGTTCAATTTGTCGCCACCACGTGGCAGCACCAAATATATTAAAATTTTACTTTACCATAACGTCTGAACAAATGGTCCGATTTCGATCTGTAAACGGCATTTGACTCCTTTTTGTAATAGAATTTACGCTACGAAGCCCTTTTTCCAAAAAAAACTTGCAGAAAACCTCGATTTTGAAAATATTTTCTCGTACTTCCGGAAACAATTTGAAAAAATGTGGGCTTATAGCGCGATGGCGACAAGCTTCCAGAATCCAACGCCGTATCAAACATGCAAATCGGATAAATAGGAGCGACGTAAAGTCAAATTTCGAAAAACACCTCATCCCACTCCGCCTTCCACACCGCCCCCCTCATCCGCCTAGTGGGGGAGGGGCCGCTGACTCAACGCGGAGACCACCGGCACTGCTAATCCGAGGGCCTGCGGCGGAACGGGCAGGCAAGACCGGCACTCCGTTATGCTTTCGTCACTTCGCATCTCAATGTATTTTTCCCCCGCAAATGAAACTAGAGCAAACGCAATTTGAGAAAACGGCGTTTAAGCATTTTTGCAAATTCGGAATTTTCAGTTCGTTTTCACAGAAAACATCTGTTGTTGAGGAATTTTTAAGACATAATGTAAAGCACATATACTCCTAAATGTAACAATGTGAACAAAACGCTGTTAATGAAAATATTTACGAACTGAAAGGTTAGTCAAAGAATTACATTTTTGTAATTTTTGAAAAAACAAAAGAATAGAGCAATATGGCGTTTATGTCATCTCATAGAGTACATTAGTCAAAAGGAAAAAATTGGAGCAGTTTTGAGAAAATCTGGTTTTTGTAGTTTTTTAAAAATTCCACATATGCACGCAATATTGCGCGAAAACTAAAAGTTTAAAAAAATGTACATGACCTTATTGAAAGAAGTAAGTATGGAGAACAAATATCATTGTAAGGAAAAATTTCTATCTTCAAATTTGCAGTTGTAGGAAGAAGCCGAAAAAAATTCGGATTTTTGCAATTTTCCAAAAATTAGAGTCAATAATGAAAATGAGATCTATGCCACCTTTATGAGTATATTTTAGTTTATTTTTACAATTATTTTAAAGAAAACATTTGGAGTCATTTTTGATTGATTGGTAGTGACTTCGGGCACGTCACCTACGGAGGTCTTTAGTACCGCAAGTGTAGGGCGTGTTTATTTAATCGGGACGTGGAGGTGATGTTCCCCGCTGGATGGCGAGATCCGGCGCTGACCTTCCGTCTACTAGTTTTCCCCAACCAGGTATCTGCCACCAGCGGGGCACCACCCCAGCCGGAACAAGCTCTAAATCACCGAACTATCTACCTGTCGGCTTGCGGGGTTCTTTCCTAACCAGGTATCTCCCACCAGCAACTCGGAATATTCCTGTAAAAAAGAGCTTCAATTTTCGCATTTACAGTAACGCTTACACGCCATTTTCTTAACGGCGGCTCCAAGTTTATTAATAAAAATTGCCATATAGGAGGATGTTTTACTCTTCATTAATATTCTAAAAGTAATATTACGAATCTACTACTAGGAAACCGAATAATGAGAAAACTTTAAGAAATGTATTGTGGGTGGCGATATATATAAGCTGGGAAGAAGATGGGGCAAGATGGTAAAGCTGGCATAGAACAAGGAAATTAGAATACTTTACTACGAGTAAGTCGGTGAAATTCTGTTGCACCACTTTTCAAATTTGTCCGAAAGTACGAAAACATTTTTAAAAATTATCTTCAGCTACTTTACTTGGAAAATGGGATTAACCAGGTGAATTCTATCAAGGAAGCAAGCCGTTTTGAGATCAACTAGTGGTGCTACAGAATGGCACAGACTTTCCCATATTAGGTTTCTACTTCCTTGGGTTTGGGGCTAGCTATTCGGAATTGCTACACTGTCGTACCAGCTGCCATCTATCGTCGCCCAAAGTACATTTTTTGATATTTTCTTAAGTTTCGAATTCCTGATGGTAGAACGGAAATATCAATTTTAGAATTTTAAAGAACAGTATAACCTCGATCTGAATGGGAATTTTCTTTGAAAAACTTAGGAGCTGTTTTTAAGAAAATGGCGTTTAAGTGCTACTAAAAATGCGAAAATTTGAAGCTCTTTTCACAGAAAATTTTGAGTTTCCCCGGAAAAACTCCCTTTGAAGTCATTTGAAACACATTAACTCACAAATACAATAGTGTTTACAAATTGCTGGTAATGTGCATATTAGAGGTGTGAGAGATCTTTCACAAAAATTACATTTGTGAAACTTTTGAAAACAAAACAAAAAAAAATACCCCAAAATAAAATTCACGCATATTAAAGAGTGCAATTTGCACTATACGTTCGAAAAGCATGAGAAAAAATTTGGAGCCCTTTATAGTTTTTTATTTAATAGGTAATTATAACACATTGAGTATAAAATTTCAATTCTTTTAACTATGTGGCTAGGCTGAAGGACTTAAAACCTACATCCTACCGCATTCGAACCTTTCGAATTCTGGCATCACCCCTAATGGTCTCTTCATCGCATCAAAGCCGCGGAAAAGGAGACCCAATAAGGGTACGGCTGAAGAAAAAACCCTGAACCTGCTGTCAGAAGACGAGTACATGCTAAACTACTAGTTGTTTTTTTTCTAAACTATTTATTTATTCCTGGCGTGAGCATCTTCTCCTCCAATCTTTGGCCTCCTCAGCCCTGAAATCAAACACGCCACAGAAGATTGCCCGCCCCGACCGGCCATCTCCGAACAATTTACTACTAAGTTAAACTTAATTATCGCTACTGACTAATTTAATTATTACTAACTTACTACTTAATATTAATGATTAGCATTACTGATTACCTTTCTAGTTAACTTAATTATTTCTTGCTTATTGAATTAATTAGTTCATCTCCAGTGTAGGCTCCGCTCGTACTACTAACCAGTGCTGTTTTCCCATTCCCTGATTACCGTTTCCCTGACAGTTCGAACCTTTCATAAAAATGTTCCTAATTCTTCATGAAGTGAGATCTATTATCAGCTAAGTATGTTTTGAGCGAGCGTTATGTTTCTGAATTGGAAGCAATAGTTTCCCCATTCCCATCCATTTTCCTCTCCAAGATTCTGTAGCGCAGCAATTTAACAGGATGTGGATCCAATCTTCTCTATCACCGCAAAGTACACAGATTCCATTTCATTCGAATCCTTCTTTCTACGTTGCATCCACCCTCCTACCCTAAACCAAGCGTATTCCCCTCTTGCGTCCCTTTTAAGTGTGTGTACGTAACTTTCGCATCCCCATACAGGACGCGTGTGAAATTTGTACCACTAACGAACATTTTTCTGCGATGCCCTTATAAGAAAGATGGAGCCCTTTATAAGAAAATGGGTGTTTGAGCGTTTCTGAAAATGCCGAATTTTGAGCTAGTTTTCATAGAAAATGGTTGAGTATTCGAGAAACTTTGTATGACATTATTTAAAACACATTTACTCATAAATGTAATAATATAAACAAATCGCCGCCAATGTAAAATATTACCTACGTGAGAGACAAGTTAAACAAATATTTTTGTAAATTTTGCAAATAAAAAAGAATAGAGCAATATGACGTTTATGTAATATCATAGACTACATTATGCACTATCCCTACCAAAAGTTCAAAGAAAAAATTTGGAGCAATTTTTGAGAAAATCAGTTTTTTATAATTTTTTTCAGATTGCACATGTTGCAAGCAATATTGCGCGAAAAATACTAAAATTTTCAAAAAAGTGTACATGATCGCAATGAAAGAACTCGCTTTGGAGAACAAATTTTATTTGAAGGAAAAATCTCTATCTGCAATTTTGTAGTTGTAGGAAGAGGCCGAAAAAGTTGAAACTTTTAGAATTTTCGAAAATTCAGACTTAACCGTGAAATTATGACCGATTCCACCTTAATATGTGTGTTTTACTATATTCTTACAAGAAATTTAAAGAAAAAATTTGGAGCCGTTTTTGAGAAAATTTCGAAAATGTTCGGGGGGTTTCATGTAAAGTACCGCTAAGTTTGATAGATTCCTTTTCAAAATCTCAAAGCATTGACTCGAGTCAGATCGACAGGGGCTTATTCATTTTGAAAAAAACACCAACAAAAAACATACATACGGTTTAGGCGCTAGTAGTGTTCACAGACGGACGGACAGACAGACAGACAAACGTTTTGCTTTCAATTGGTTTTTCGGTATCAAGGACCCACAAAAGAGGGATTCTGGCTACACCACGTGTTAGGGGATTTTTTCTTAATTTAGCAACTAGATTTATTTCCTTTTCGTTATCAGGGCCCTGCAATGATTTTTTTTCTTCGAAAATCCGCCGTTTTTTCCCGCAGCATTAAATAACTTTCCCTATAATACGTAAACAATTCCGTATATACGTACGTATACGGGAAAGTGAAAATCGAGCCTTAGGATAAAAGACCTCGTGCGTAATCTCTGCTCATTCTTTCAATAGTGGAATGATAACGGAAGATCTTAGAAGTAACAGATATCTAAAATAAAATGTGAGGAGATGGAATTAATTGTGTGAATATCACTAATATTCCATTTTCTTTTTGAAATCGGTTCCAAACGGTAATCGATATTTTGAGTAATACTTCAAACAATTTTTGATATTTGAAGGAAGACGGGTGTATGTGAACAAGATAGTGTTATACTACTATTCAAATTATCTATCTATACTACTATCAAAATGAAATAAGAACTAATTGCTATTAAATATGATATGAGGCCGTTTACCTCTGTTACATCACTAGTTTCATTTATGGGGAAAAAATATATTGAGATGGAAAATGACGAAAGCATGACTGCCTGACTTGCCAGCCTCGCGCGCGGCAGCCGCGCGCAAGCAACCAAGCCTGGCGTGCCCAGAGACTCACTGCCGGTGGCCGCGCAGGGAGCGCGTGGGCGCACGGGCGGATGGCGCGACGGCGCGGCGTGGAAGGGGAGGGGTGTGAGGTGTTTTTTCCAAATTTGACTTTACGACGCTCCTATTCATCCGATTTGCATGATTGACACGGCGTTGGATTCTGGAAGCTTGTCGCCATCGCGCTATAAGCCCACATTTTTGAAATTGTTCCCGGAAGTACGAGAAAAAATTTCAAAATCGAGTTTCTGCAAGTTTTTTTGGAAAAAGGGCTTCGTAGCGTAAATTCTATTTTAAAAAGGAGTCAAATGCAGTTTACAGATCGAAAATCGGACAATTTGTTCAGACGTAATCGGTAAAGTAAATTCCCTACGATAGTGCTGCGATCTAGCGATTTTCCTACAAGTTTTTTTCGGTACATTTAGCCTTAAAAA
>JAHLJT010002406.1:23510121-23537508 GCA_031308135.1 Acheta domesticus | reverse complement strand
CCCGCGCGCTGTCCGAGTGCATTTGCGGGCGGTGCTGAACGCGCGGGCCGCGGCCGCCGAAGCTGTCTCGCGGATGAGACCTCGCGGACGCGGTAGTGCGCGAGGGAATGCAGCGAGCAGTAGTGTCTATCTCGGCTGCGGAAGGAACGTGAAATCTACTGATAAAATGACAAGACGTGCAGGTTTATTGATTAGGATTCCTGGCGTGTCAACAAGCTCGTTATTCCCTTAAGTGTAGTTTATGTTTAATCGCTGGTAATGGCTGTGATCTCCCGCAGGATAGCGAGGTTTGGCGCTACGAGTTTTCCCCTGCCAGATATCTCACTGCAGCGGGGGCACCCCCCCCCAGCCGGCAAAGCTCCATGCTCCAGACTCGTCCTTCCGACATGTGTGGTAGTGTACTGTAAGTCTTAATAAGGGTGGGGATAAGACGAGGAAAGGGGAGGAATGATCGTGCACGAACGTGTTCCCTGTTTGATAGGGAATTACTCCCGCATTCCCTTGGTGTTGATCGGACAACAGATCGGTCTCTAGAATTCTCCTCCAGTCAGCGGCTGAATGCAGCTAGGGTCGAAAATCCTGCCACCGTCAGGACTCAAAACCTCGGTCAGAGCACTACTTGACATGATGCCCTGATCCACCTAAAATGGCGATGCATGTTATGAAATGCAATTTTATATATGATTGGTATTCAAGTAGCAAAAATACTAACAATAAAGCAGATAGAAATTGCCCTCGTCGGTACATCATTGGTCAGCGTGTTCACTTTCTATGATGCGACCCAGTTCGATGCCCGTCGGTCACGATTATTGGTGAGTTTTCCTTGCAATGTCCCATATGTATTACTGTGTGACGATGAGAAAAACTCAATTCTCAGGTTGAGAAGACTATAATACGGCGTAGGGAGTCTATATGCTAACACGCGTATCCCTTAACCTATGGCCACGAGGTCGGGACGCTGTCGGTAGATCAGAGCCCATAACGGGCTGTCGCGCCAAGTACAGACTGATAGAAATGTGTTGAAAAGATCATGTAAGTTGAAAAATCAAAATATAAAATGTAACTTACTGGAGCATCTTTCGTATGAAACTTCTGTTATTTGATATTTCGGATTGCAAGCAGCAACATTTGCTTGTTTATCCGTAGATCCTACGCGAGAAAAATATATGTAAGCAATTAACGATAAATCTAGGTCGTTAATATCGGGAAGTTTACGTAAATAACGATATCAAAATAGAAATGGCATCGTACCAAAAAATGATTGCAATGTAAAGTTCACGTTTTCGTTGCTCATATTTCGTTGAGGTGTAAACTGACCCGTGCTGCAGTCTATTCCCTCCTACCAAATGGCGCGGGCGAGAAGTACTGAGGAAGGTAACTCTTAAATGGGAAATGAAAATCATAACTTTTATTGCAGATTCGATGATGTCCCAGTCATTTCAGCGGGCAAAGTGCACTGTGTGTAGAACAGATATATTGCGTTTTCGAAAACTGAACTTTTTACCTCCAATATCTTCTTGAGCGATACACATTTTTAATTTATTTTGATGACTCATTTATTTTGAAATAGACCACAGTGATATACCAACAATGAATGTAATAAATTGTAAAATAGCATAATTTTGTGTGAAACTTTTTGAAAGATCGAAAGACGTAAGACGAATAAAACATAGTGCTAGTAAATAATATTAGTATAATTAATGTATGAGTCATGTCCATCAAAAACAATATCGGAAGATTTATTTACTATTACAAGAATGAGACATTAAAAATATAAGTTTTAAGCCTTTTCCGTACATATTTTCAATATTCTAGGATTAAAGAAATCAAAAAATATTGAAAGAGTTGGTTGGATTCCTTCTAACCAGATATTTATGAAAGACGAGCTGTAAGCATCCAAATTCGCATTGCTCTTTAAGAACCCACAAGCCTTTGCATTACAGTTATGGATTGCAAAGTTTTATCATCCTACATTCATTGTGTGGTATATAATTTTCACACCATGCTCTTTAAATATTTCTGCAATGTCGGGTACCAAGTTTAATTATTACATTGCTAATCAATCATGGGTCTAGGTATATTCCGTACGTATGTGCCATTGAGTCATGATATGTGGCATGCCTTGAATCAAATAGGGAAGGTTTTATCGGGGTTTCCCCTCCTTACCTTGCTTCTGGTGCCTTGTTTCTTCAATAATTTTCTTCAACGTGTTGATCAATTTCACCCATGTTCATTCTTAATTATGTATGACTTCCTCTTCTTTTACCATCCCCCTCTGTCATATTTCCAATTATCTGTTGCGTAAATCAGTAATGCACAGATGTAAACGGGCTCTCATTAAACTGTTCCCTAGAACTTCTAAATAAACAAAGTTTTTTTGTGATTCATTAAAAAATTAACACAACGACAAGATAATGTTGCTTCATTAAATTGAAAAGAAAAAGGACAAAATAACATTTTCGTTTACGAATATTTCACTAAGTAGATTACGGTTTAAATTAAGTTATGAATATTAACTTTAACTGTTTACTATTAAAAAGGCACTAACTAACGAGGTTGACGATCCATGAAAGTTACTTTAAATGTTTAATATAGGACTTAAAGCCTTTAAAATATTTTTAATTGTAAATATAAACATCAGTGAATATTTTGTATTCTGTTCTGTAAACAGAAAAACTACACTAATTCACTCTGAGCTAATGGAACTCATTTATGCATTCAAATTATATAAGATTTCTTATTCATGTAGTGGAGTACGTAAGTATTATTTATTTGAAATTCTTTGCTTCCAGGAATATGAAACCAGGATTATAGTCGTTTAATCGAACGTAACACAACTTTGAATGGTTATACTAGACATTGGGTAACCACATAACTGCTTATGAGAATCAAATTCAAAAGTGGCATCTTCATTCATTGAATAAATTACCTCTTTGTAACAAAAAGTTTTTCTCTAGCAGAAAATTAGGTATTTCCCATTAATATTTATCAAGAAAGGTCACGCGATATCCTTTCATTTACGTCAGTTTCTAAATAGCGTTTCAACGTTGGGCACCAGTGAAAGTTTTTTCAAAAATCAATCTTCTTTATGTGACTTCCTCCTAACATCTGCACGAAACTCAAACCGTTAACGCTGCTTTGAACTCTTAGATTGACAAGGAGTGAGGTGGTGGGGATGTTTCAACTCCCAAAAGTGCCAGCGTTTTTGTGCAAGTGTTTTTGCGTTTTTGTGTCATGAAGTACACAATTACAATTTTGAGGCCATTTGTTTCAATAATGTCTTCTCTCTCTCTCTCTCGGGACACACACTCTCAAATCTTATCTCTCACTCGTACACACTCACTCTCCCTTCTCTCTCTCTCGCACACACTCTCTCAAATCTTATATCTCACTCGTACACACTCACTCTCCCTTCTCTCTCTCAAATACAGTTTTAGTCTCTCCCTTTCCCTCTCTCTTCCCTTTCTCTTCCTATCCATCCCTATTTCCCTCTCTCTCTTTCCCCCCTCTCTCTTTCCTTCTCTCTTTTCTCCCTCTCGGCTCTTTTTCTCTTTAACTCTAGACCACATACTTCCTCCAATCTGTCACACGAAGCACCACTTACCTCCAAACATTTGAATAGCGCAGCTCTGTAACCAGCACTGCGAGTTTTGATAGAAAGGTAATTTCAGACCGGAAATATTGCGTGCGTGGTGCTGAGGTGGATCAGAGTTGTTGGCAGCAACTTTCACAGCTTGTCAGAGGCCACTTGGCATTTTTGCTCATTTTCTTGAATTTCATTAAACTGCTGTCGGACGATTTGTTAAAAGGAAGTTTGCTGGAACGACGCGAGGTTTTGTGACAGACCCTGGGCGTGAAGCGTGGATGCTGTTGCCAAACTTTTTCCTTCACCAGCCGACACAAAATCCGTCTCATTCCACACGAGTGGAAATGGGGCCGAAATCTCAGGCGCGCAGGCATACAATTTCAGTAATGTACCGTAAGCATATATCAAGTGAATAAAAGAAGAACGAGGTTCATGATATTGAGAGATTTTTATATTTTACTTTATGTACTTATCGAACCGAATCATTCCTTTCCTTTCAAAAATTAGTCCCAACTACTGACCCACAGTAGCAAAAATTGGTGCTGAGCAAAAACCCCTAACAATGATATTTCAAACACACATGAACTGCCCGAAAACAACAAATAAAATGATCTTGTGTAACACTGCATTATATTAAATATTTTAACAAAAAATATGTCCACGAATTCCACAATAACACTGAATTATATGCGTACAACAATTATTTACGTATCAAGAGTAACACAAATGTTGCTGTTTCATAACCGAACACGCGAATAACATTTAAAAGCAGGCAGTCTCTTCTTTGGAGCCTGCTGTCGCAGGACATAAGCTGTATCGTAATCATTGACGCATGTTATGAGATTCTTTCGATATGCGTAGTATGAGAATAAATTGAATAAGATAATCAAATATTTGCATTTTCATCCAAATCAAAACTCATTGTTTCTGAATTTTCATCAAGTTCCTCAAAACTGGCTGGAGCTTTCTTTCAATTTTTTTGCGCGCAATGGAAATTAGTTACTATAATAATAGCGTTGCATCAGCAAAAGTGCTGTGTGGAATGTGTGAGAAACGGGTTTCTGGATCAGAAAAAATTGATATTCAGTCAACGGCGGAGTCGGACCGGACCGCGGTACTAGCAAATCGTATGCTCCGTTCGCGTGTGCTTTCGACAGTGTTTCTAATACCTTATTTGGTGTACATATAAACAAAACTGTGATATAGTCTCTCATTCAAGTGTATTCTGTGTGTGGCCGCTACTCGAAAGAGTGGCAACTAACGTCAATATGGATACACTGAACAACAAGGAAAACATAACCTCGAACGCCCAACGACAACAACATGGATCAAACTTAAAATCGTATGCTGGAGCTGCGACAATGGACATTTTCCCGTCAAAGGACCAAGCAATTATTATAGAAGCCCACGAAGGACTTACAATAAAAGATTATGTGAGTAAATTATCAACTTTTATCAATCCAAGTGATATTAGATTTGTGTCGCGCATAGCGAATAATAGGATTTGTGTGTTCTTAAGTTCCAAGAAAATTGCTAACTACCTAACAGACAACCATCAAACTTTCACTATTAATGACATTGAAGTGAGTGTTAGACCCCTATTAAGTAAACATGTAAGAGTTATAATATCCAATGTCTGCCCAGTTATCCCACATGAAGTGATAAAAAATGCTCTTCAACAATCGAATATTCAAATTTCTTCTAACATTACATTTATCAGAGCAGGTCTACCTGAACCAGGTATGTCTCATATTATGAGTTTCAGGCGACAAGTTTTGTTCATCCAGATGAAGTACATAAATTGCCACAGTCACTTCTAATCCATATGAAGATACAACATACCGACTATTTTCACAACAGATAATATCACCTGTTTCAAATGCAAAAATGAAGGTCATATTGCCAGCAAGTGCCCAATTAATAGCATTAGCCTTTCACCAATTATAATAGAGCAACAGATAACAATAATGAGAATATTTTGTTAGAGATTCCCCCTGCTGAAGAAACAGGTGATAATCCATCTGGCTTGACTGCTATGGATTATACAAACTTCCCTCCTATCAAAGAAGCCTTCCATCTGAATCATCCTCTACACCTGAGAATATATCAACTAGTGATGTAAAATGTAAAGACAAAGGCTGTAAACCTTCAAAGAAAAAGCGAGCAAAAAATGAAAAAGAAGAACCTGCCTCTCAAGACAATTAGTTAACAAGTCAATAGAAGATCTTCTACTCCCAACCAAAACCTATATTGACTCCAACCAAGACAAACTTCCTCTCTCATACACCCAATTCAAATCATTCCTTGAAAACTCTTTTGGAGCACCTGACCCCATTCCTATAATGAAAGATTATTCAACTGATTTTAATGCAAACAATTGTATGCTGAAAGAAACATACAAACTACTGAATGAAAGATCTATAAGGGAAGATTACAAGAGTTATCAAAAATTAGAAAAAAGTATTCCCAGCAAAGAGTCCTCAGACTCAGAATTCAGTTTTAGACAGTACCTAAATACTGTAAGTACTTATTCAGATCATTCAACAGAATTTAAATCATGCTGATACAACTGAAAGTTTAATATAATACAAAGAAGAAGTTATGTTAGTTCTGCAATGGAATCTAAATGGTTTTTACAGCAGGTTAGAAAACTTACAATATTTATGCAAACTACATAGCCCTGATATAATCTGTATTCAAGAAACAAACTTTAAAGGAAAAACACATGGGAATATAAATGGATATAACTGCACCTTTAAAAATAGAAGCAACCCTGAATATGCATGTGGTGGTGTGGCAATATATTCCAAAAAATCTATTCCCACTGAAACTCTAAAAATTCAAACTGACATGGAATTTGTGGCAATTAAAATTAATTTAACTAACCCCATATTTATCGGAAATGTTTATATTCCTAATAGGTACCCACTACAAGAAATTGAAATACATGATATTATAAACCAAATAAAAGAGCCTTTTATAATTCTTGGGGACTTTAACTGCCATCACTCTTTATGGGGATCATACAAAATTGATAAAAGAGGCAGACTATTGGAAAAAGTAATTGATGACCATGACAGCATCATCCTCAACTCTGGTGATCCCACACATATTAATATCAGTAACAGTAGACTAAGTGCGATTGATCTTTCAATAGCTTCTCCCACAATAGCACAGAAATGTAACTGGAATGTAATGGATTTCCCCTATGATAGTGATCACTTTCCAATACTGATTGATATCCATGAACCAAATGTATCCATTAGTCATGAATGGTGCAACCCAATCCCTAATTATAAGAATATTAATTGGCTGGACTATCAAGAAAAATTGATGAGCACCTCAATGAAGAAGATATTTTCAAGGAGGATAATAATATTGACCAGATAGTAAAATCATTCTGTAATATTATATCCAATGTTGCTAACTCGATAACACAAACGCACCATGGCCCTTTTAAGTTCAAAAGCGTTCCCTGGTGGAATACTGAATGCAAAGTCGCTATTAGGAACGCTAAACAAGCATTTAACCGGTATAAAAAAAGAAGAGATGATGATAGTCGAATTAACTACAAGAGAACTAGAGCTATTGCCCGCAGAACTGTAAAAATAAGCAAAGCCAGATCATGGACTGAATATATTGCCTCAATCAACAGCCAATCAAACCCAACTGAGAGTTGGAAGAAAATCAAATCCATACGTGGTACGAAGACGAATAGTACTATACATTTCTTGCGTTGCAATGACCAGATAATAAGCGACCCCAAAATTATTGCTGAGGAATTTGCCGAAACCTTCATGAAAAATTCCAGCACTGCCAATTACCAAACGGATTTCATCACATATAAAGAAAAAGCTGAAAGTGAATCAAATATGACACCTATTGATGACATCAACTATGATAATGACATGAATTCCCCAATTTCCATGCACGAACTACAAGAATTTTTAAAAAAGGTTAACAACTCAGCTCCTGGCCCTGACAATATTCCAAACTGCTTAATTAAAAATCTCCCAACGAGAGGTATTAACATTTTATTAAAAATATATAACCATATATGGCTAAATAAGTATTTCCTCAACTCTGGAAAACTGCCACTGTGATTCCGATTCCCAAGCCTGGAAAAGACCAGTCAAATAGCTATAATTACCGACCAATCTCACTGACTTGCAACCTATGCAAAATATTAGAAAAAATCATTAACAAAAGAATAAGGTGGTTCCTCGAATCTCAACATTTAATAAAAGACAACCAATTTGGATTCAGAACTGGTCACTCCACCACCTCTCATCTTATCAGCACGACAACGATAAATCCAAGAAGCCTTTCTTCACGGACAGCATGTTATCTTAGTAAATCTAGACATCGAAAAAGCATACGATATGGTATGGACACACC
Source organism: Acheta domesticus (assembly GCA_031308135.1). Classification (NCBI taxonomy): domain Eukaryota; kingdom Metazoa; phylum Arthropoda; class Insecta; order Orthoptera; family Gryllidae; genus Acheta; species Acheta domesticus. Next base: position 23,529,524 of record JAHLJT010002406.1, on the reverse strand, counting down.
GTGTAGCTGCTAAATTACTTAGTATTGGTATCAAGGGCAATATGTTTCAGTTCCTTACCAACTTTATTAGCAACAGAAGTATTCAAGTACGTATAAGTAATAATCTCTCAACAATTAAGAAACTTAACAATGGGCTACCGCAAGGTTCAGTGCTCAGTGTGACTCTATTTTTAATTGCTGTAAATGACGCTGATGATGATATTGTAAGCCCTGTTGTCGTGCGGAAATACGCCGATGATATGATATTACTATGCAAAGGAAGGAACTTCGATTCAACCAATGAATTAATGCAAACTGCTGTAAACTCTATTTACAAATGGTCAATGAAAACTGGCTTCAAATTCTCGGCAGATAAATCTGAATGTATGGTTTTTTCTAAAAAATTAAGCCCCTTCTGCCCGAAATTATTCCTGGGCAACAAAGCCATTAAGACGGTCACACATACAAAAATCTTGGGCCTGATATTCGACCACAGGCTCACATGGCAAGAACACGTTTCTAAAATATACGCCGAATGCAAAAATCGACTTAACGTCCTGAAGTGTCTTAATCACAACAACTGGGGATCAGACAAAAATACCTTACTACTTACGTACAAAGCCTTAGTAAGAAGCAAAATAGATTACGGATCTATTGTCTACAATTCAGCGTGCAATTCAACTCTCAAGAAACTGGACACCCTGCACAACTGTGGACTCAGATTAAGCACTGGTTGCTTTCACACAAGCCCAACTGGTAGTATTCTCATCGAAGCGGCTGAAACAAATCTGGCATTTCGAGACAAACCTTGTCAATCAAATATGCAATTAAAGCCAAAACATCCCTAAACAAGATAATACGTAATGATGTATCTCCTGCAATTAGAAGTGGAAATCCACAGTGTTCTACACCCTTCTATAATAAAGTAGCTGCCCTATTCAGCTCCCTCAACATATCGAGGCTCCCAATAGAAAGTCAAAGAATTCCCGCTGTAAACCCCTGGATCATCAACACCATTGAAGTTGACAAATCTCTGGTTGAATTTCAGCACAACAACCTTGACTCAGACGAATGGAACCTCAAATATCGCGAAACCTATGATAAATACAAAAATAACTACAATATCTTCATTGACGGACGCAGTAATTCAACATTCTCGGAGGCCATAGTGAAGGATCCCAAATCTTTGGCGAAATTCCGGTTTATGAACATTGCTAGCCAAGAAACATGTTCAACCATGCAATTCTGGAAGCACTTAAAAAGATAACCCAAAACCGTTCCGATGCCACAATCATCACTAATAAAATTCCAAAAGATAACTTCAAAATATATGATGAAACACAATCCAAAACGACGGCTCGAATTAAAGAACTACTTCACATGATTAAACTTCAAGGCTTATCAGTAATTTTTCTTCTTTTACCTAATCAACTGTATTCAATTATTACGACCGAAATACATAGCAATGAAACTAATACAAAGATAGTCATTGATCTCCAACGAAACAATGTAGGACCTAACCCGGGATATTCCAAGCAAGACGTCATAAGATTCATACTTAGGAAGATGATCCAGCAATGGGAACCGATATGGCGATGTTATAAAACTAGTAATACCCACAAATCAATCGATTTATTCATATCACTCAACTCGGACCCCAAGATGACTAGACGCGAACAAGTTTTAATTACGCGAATCAGAACTGGTCATTCTAAAATTACACACAGGTACTTGCTGGAGAATACTTCACCACCACTATGTGATATTTGTCAAGTAAGACTATCAGTCGAACATATTATTACGTCTTGTCGCAAATATGAAAATATTAGAACTATGTATTTTAATCCAAATGAAATAGATAAAATCCTGTACTCTGTCCCCTTTCAGAACCAGATTGTTAAATTTTGCAAAACCACAAATGTCATGCTTGAAATATAATATTATGGTAAGCCCGCTCGTATCTCTCGAGCTGATGTGTCATGACCCTACCCGATGATATTGTATGATTGTGTTACGAGTTTGGTAGATAATATTATGTTATGATCTATGTGTTAAGATGCTTTTGTTAATGTAATAATATGTAACCCTCGAAAATATATGTTATGACCCTGTCCTGATAATACTGTATGTCAATGGTATGTAAGATAAATAATATGTGATACTGTATTATGTTATGACCTATACACTACGATACCTATGTTAATGTAATGATGAAGTCATAATTGTCTGTAAACACCTGTTATAAAAAAATGTAGTCGCTAATAACCTCAGTCGTTGATGCGACTAAAAATAAAGAGAAAAAAAAAATTGCAATTCTCAAACGGCAAACTTCAAAACTGAAACTGTTGTCTTCCTCATTGCATGATGTCGGCTAGTTTGTAACCACTGACGAACTGACAATGAAAATTTACTTGCAAGATCTAGTATGAGAAACATGTCATGTGTGTATGTGTAATATTTTCATTTTCAACTCAAAATGATTCATTGTTGTAGTATTTTCCCTGTCTTTCATAGAATCTTACAAACCATAGACAACATTACCATGGCCAGATGATGCATAGTTTTCCTCTAGAGTATAGATATATTTTATGTCCCCTAGTTCCTGGGTTTTTAATAAATCCGTAGATACCTCGCACCATTAAAAAATGGTAGTATAGATATTTATTGACATGGACTCTGGAATTGAGAAGTAAATGTCTAAAAAAAGATAATCAGGAGTCACAATTTCAGGAGTCATAATGTGACTCCAAGAATGTGTAGTTGCGTAATGTGTATTTTACAATGAGAAAAGAATGACGATTGTAGGAAACTCTTAAAGTGTAAAATAGCAGGGCATGTGTAGCGAAAATAGCGGAAATCGTTGCGAATATGTAAAAAAAACTTCCTTTAAATCCTTAAGGAAGTCTTATGTTCGAATCTAGGCGAAGTTTCGTCTAGATCAGACCCGCACAACGCCTGCTCCCAAGGGCATTCTGCACTTGCGAGCCGATCGTCTGCCCGTGGCAGCGCCGAAAGCGCAAGTAGTGGGGAGTAGGAAGCTTTGTGGGGAAGGGAGAAGTCTGACGTAGCACGACGCGGCGCGTAGATTGAAGGCCTGGGCGTCTAATAATGATCCATGCTTCAAAATTAAATGCCCGTTTGTTTAAATGGATTACGTCTAGTATTTCAAGTTACCAGGGTCATAATTCACTGTTTACGTTCTGTGCACTACTGTATATCCATCTTTATATCCACCACTGTATTTTCATTTTCTATTTTTTTAAGAAAATAACATGCTCATTGTGACTCTTAAGCATTATTTTAATGCAATAGCTTTAAAAATATGTTTATATATAAGAAAAAATATTATTTAATTCTATCTAACACAAAACTGCAATTTAATAATTGATTGTTCACTAGGAATGTTATAATTTGCAAATCATAGAAAAATGAACAAAATCATGAGAGTAATCTCTCACATCAAGATTGACATAAAAATAGAATATGTGGTAATTCCAAGAAGGGTAATGTTTAATAGCACATTTGTGACCATTTTTCCCCATATGAAACTGAATAAAACAGATCACCAATCAAACGTCTGTGACGATATGTTACGGACAATCATAAGATAATCATTGGTATTAGTTAAATAGAATGCAAAGGGATTTATATTTTTAAACGACTCTACACTCTTGTCAAAAATTAGAACAGAAAATAATCATGATTTTTTTAAGAACAATATGTTTTTGCACTGAAAGAACCATCTTATTCAATTAAACATAGTTAATAAAGATAGTTTATTGCTGTCATCATAAAAAAACAATTCAGTATCAAAATTGTGTGTTTAGCACAACACTAAGTTTGTGATTACATCGTAGCAAAGCGAATTAGCGAATTATAAGCCCTGCAAGCAATTATAATACTAGGTGTCGAAATCTAATATGTATAATTCGTTGTAGTTTCATATTTCGCTCTGTCATTATACCGAGAACAAACATTTGCAATATTATTTGCAAAGATAATATTACTTGAACTGTATATGACCGTCATGCTCTTGCCGATTCCTCTTTAAATTTACTATCTTTCGAATTGCGCATTCTGTTTGGTGGTCCCCACTCCTAGATTGGGTCTCATCCCCACCCTTCATCGATTTTCTCATTTGCACCCGAGTTGCCCGCACGCAGCTCCTGAGGTCAGTGAAAGTGCAAAATGCTGTGCAGGTCTGGTCTACACCTAAACAGCTGGGCCAACGCCAACGTCTCTCTTCAAGGGAATGGTAGTACAAATCTGGTCTAATAGGGGGTTACCACGTTTCCCTCTACTCAACCCCATTCGGATGCCGAAGTAGTACTTTAAAAGGTTCGGAACTTTTCCTTTACCGCCCCACTGTCAAACTTGGAGGCTGGAGTTGGGCTAATCCCTTCTTCTCGCACCCCAATTCCCAAAGTGTCGAAAGACTTCGAGGTACTGCGAATATGCTGATGTCAAACCAGAGCATATGTTCAATAGACATTTATTTACTTATTTATTTACAACTTATACAATTGATATTTATTTAAGGTTAAAAACATAAAACACTGTATAAAACTGGGAGTAAAAAACTGTGTTGGGGAAGTGTATTCTGTGCACGTTTTCTAACATTCTCGGCTCCCTTCCTTAACCTGCGCATAAGTTGAATTCGGAGTAGACTGATTGATTGATTGATTCGTGTTTCCGGGCGCGTCAACTGCTCAGGTCATTAGTCCCGTAAGTGTAGTGCGTGTTTTCCCCGGGCGGTGGCGATGATCTTTTCCCCGCCGGATGGCGAGATCTGGCGCCGACCTACCGTCGACTAGCGGGGTTTTCCCCTTCAACCAAGTATCTCCCACCAGCGGGGCACCGCCCCAGCCGAGACAAGTTGTAAGCTCCCGATCGGTCTCCCGGCATGTGTGGTAGTGTAGTGCATGTTAGTGTAAGTGTGTGTGTAAGAGAGAGAGGATAGCACAAGGATGAGGAAGGAAAGATCGCGCGCGGTCCGTGGCCCGTTTGTTAGGGTACTGCTCCGGCATTCGCCTGGTGTTGATCGGAGAAACCACGGAAAACTACCGATCAGAGCAGCCGGCCGCTAGAATTCTCCTCCAGACAGCGACTGAATTCGACGTAGCTGACAAGATAGTGTCGAAAATCCTGCCGCCGTCGGGACTGGAACCTAGGACCTCCCTCCCGGTCAGAGGGACTGCAGTGACATCAGGTTAATGCACTGAGCCATCTCTCCCGGTCTGAATAGATGAATTGAGCATTTTTATATATGTGGAACTCCTTCGGTACACAGAAAACGTTTGTCTTGAGATTGCAACTGAAATATAATCCTTTCCGTGATCATCGCAGAAATGTCTTCATAACGAAACTACGCAGTATCTTCAATTAAAGTCATTTAGACGATGACAAAAACGACATAATTTATTAAACTTGTTTCATCTCCATGACTCAAATAAAGTCGAGGTCAATTTGTGAAGTAAGAACTGGGACTGTGTGGGACTGTGCGCGTTTTTAAAGTTGATACGAGTTTGTCACGTCAACCGCACGTAAAATGTAGATGGTTTGCGATAAAAAACACTAATGAGCCTAGAGCAAGATCAATCTGGAAGTACAAATAAAAGCCTTTTCCTCGATATTAATACCAATTTCAAAAATAGATATACAAATATATATAACAAATATATGAACTATTGGTTACTGTGTGAGGGAAGGCATGAAGCAATTTCTTTAGAAGCTTGATTTAATAATTCATACTGTATTTCCAGGAAAATTCTAGATAATGAGAACCAATTTAATGGTACAATGGCTCACTTTGCGATTCGTAAAGTACTTTTATCATCACGCAGTAAGCAAAAAAGCATTTTCACTCTTATTGTGGCTAATAGCTAGTCTTGTAGTAAGTTAGTGGGGATTTTACAGTAAGCAGATGGAAATCTCTGATGGTTTATAACCTCTAATTTCAATGACTTCCAAAACGAAAACTAATTCTGGGATATATTCTATCCATTCAGAACTTCATAGTTGATCTAACCCAGAAACAAAATCTTAACTGTTCTGAGGACGGCGAAATATTATTGGGGCATCGGCATTAAGGCAAGAAACGTTCATGACCCAGAACCAAGAATGTTTCACCGAATAATTTAGAGGCCAAAGAACTTTGTGTTCTTAGGCCTTTTATCCAGCGGACAGCCAGTTACCCTTGATGTCCCGATGGGATGTATTTTCTATTAGACACCTACACTTTTGCGGGCTTCTCTGATCTCGGGTCAGCAGAAAGCGAGGCGCTCCGCGACAACACATACATGAGAGATCAGGGACAAACAACCATGCCCAAGGCGGGACTCGAACCCGCGCCCCTTCAGATCGAAGCGCTGAGTGTGTACTCTCTCCTAACCTCCTCGGACACCAAGGTCGGCAGGTCAAGGAACTTGTAATGTTCAAATTACAGCTCTGCGCTCTGCAAAAAACAGCCGTCCGCCGATCGAAGTTTAATCTTGCGCGCTCGGAGTAAGAACGGAAAGGCGCCTGCCTCGCTCGCCTCTGTTGTGAGTTACGGAAGCCAGAGGGCTTGCGGCGTCGAGCCGCCAGATGCCGTCGGCTAGCTCATCTACATTAGCGCTCAACGAAACCGCATCACACAAAGAAAATGGGCAGTCTGTGTTTTCTGTATTTTACAGATCTTCCAAATTTTAAACGAAAATTAGTGGAAATTGGTAATCTTATATTTTATTTGGATTATATGGTTTCCGATTCCATTACCTTCATAACTCGATTTTTGCAAATCAAGTGCTGTATTTTTAAAATTATATTGCAGATTACAACTGTGAGCCAGGTGATGCTGTTTTATCGATCACTACTGTAAAATCCCTTATCAACGTTAAGAGTTGCCTATCATTAACAATTGCCGTTATACTGTATAAAGCCATTGACAGACGCTTAATGAAGAAACGATTGATGGGGGTTCGCGTCATTATTTCATTTAAAATTATCTTTCAATGAAGGAACTAAAACAATGAGTGAGTAAATCATATTCCAACTTAATTCAATAGAGCAATAATGTAGGTACTTATTATAGATGAGCTAATGAAAGTTAACAGGATTCGTCCAGATGAAACTGTAGTTTAACTTCAATATATTTATTTACTAAACATACCTAAGAAGCCCACCCCAATGTCGTAAATGGCAGAATGAACTAAGGAATCCACAGTCGCGTGCATTAAAACAAGGGACAGTTGCCCCAGGTGCGGGATTTCATCGGCGCGAGAGCGTGACAGTGAAGGCGCGGCGAGCGTGAACGAGTCATCGCGGAGTTGTCAGCATTTAACCGGAGGCGACCGGTTCCAGAAAGCGCTAAGCGTTCATTGCTAGGCGGCAGATAACTGATCGGCCGCGGGCGGTTCTTTTTCTACAGAACACACAGCTGCAGTTAAAATCAAATATACTCTGTATTCGTTTTCAAAGCGAACGCAGAAACTACATCATATCGTAAAACAATATCACTACTACTTACAGTTGCACATCACAGGCTTTAGGTTTCCTTGAATAGGAGGTGGCTCAGTGAGTAGCGTGAGCGATTTATGCACCAATGAGTAGCCGTATTACACATTTTGAACTTCTGCGCGTTTTTAACATCACAAACGACATGGAACATCCGCCTCCTACACTGCATCCTCATTATTTCTACTGTGATGTCTCCTTCCATAGCATCGTTGTTGTTCCTAGTTGTCTGAGTGAAAAGGACCAGCATTTTAAAATACTTATGTAGATGCTTATTATTTTGTAAAAATTAAATAAGCATATGTACTCTTTAAGATTACGATGTGACGGAGTGAATTGGGAAATCACTGTCTTCAATACACAAAAATGTATGAAATCTGTTGTTATCTAAAGTGAGATTAACACTAGAACGCCCAGAGGCGTTATTTCGACTCCTAGCGCTCTTTATGTCTTTGTAGCTCCTTTGTTTTTGAAGATAGAAGTTTGTGATTTCGTGACTTTTCATCAATTTCAGTTACTTATATTATGTTAAAAACTTAATCGTATAATAAACATATTTCGAGATAAATTACCAAATTTACCTAGAACGCCCGCGAGGCGTCATTCCATTCCATGGATATTGACCCGATCTTGTAGGTGCTGTTTCATATAGTTCAACGCTGAAAAATATTTAATGTGTCTCCAAGGAGGGCATTTGGGACTCCAAATAGTGATGATGTCAGATATATATCGTTTTTTATTCACTCTTGTTTCATGAATCATGCTCTTTTAATAAGAGATGTTTGAGAAGAAATGAAAGTTAATTTCAGTGATTAAATCTAAAACATATTTTTTTTTGTATGAAGTGACACATTTACAAACTGCAGACGTATTATGTCAGATGAACCGATTTGGTTTTCCTTTCAAACTCGATGTATTTACACAGTTCATTGCACACAAACTGAATGAAAGAAGCAAACAATTGTGACTCGTGGGTATGATGATTAAAAAGGTATGTGAAGTCTGGAAAACTGAGAGGAAACTTTTGAAAAATGTAGCCGTGAGCTACGCATCAGAATACATGGCAGGTGTTAACTGGATAACTTTCTACCAAATGTGATTGAAAACTGTAGCCTGTACGAGGCATTAAAAATTTGAATCATACAATTTGACTATTTTGTACTGTATGCTTAGTAGAGTCAAAAATCTAGAAAGTAAATACAACCCGAACAAGAACTAAGTGCCATTTAGAACTAAATTTCTTTGAAAACTCCATCAAAGAAACGGACATAATTTTTCAATCGGTGTGAAGCAAATACAATTTTGTAACATATGATGTTTTTATAATAAGTATTATTTAAATAAAATAAGTAATATAAATAAAGTTGACATAATGCCAGACAGAATAGGAAGTTCAATGCAAAGGAATCTATTTTTCTGACGCATGTGAAACTCGTGTTACGCAAAATTAAAAGTTTATAACATTTTTATTGTAATTGTTGCAAAGTATTATTAACAAATACACGTTTACTTTTCAACATATTTTATTCGGTTTACTTTCCCTTTTCGCCCAATATGTTTCTTTAACTTCCATTCTGCGGAATGGAATTGCCACGAATTGTGTAAAATATTTTGAAGCTGTGGCGTAATAATTTCATTACATACTAATTAATTATCTTTAATATTGTTATACAAATGTAGATAAATATTTTTGCAATATTACCTTTGAAAAAATATCGTTGAAGGATCGGAGTCGACACGACTCCGCTGGGCGTTCTAGGGGGTTTAAGAAAGCCGGGCGGACTAGTGTTAAATATTTAGTTGTTCTACGCAATGTAAGTAATAAATCTCGCAGAATAACGATTTGTATTAGAGTTAGCATAATTAAAAGATCAGAAGTGAAATTGACTCTAAGAAAGAATATTTAAAATTAAGGTAACGTGGCAAAATACGTATAAACTTTGTTTAACAGTAAAATTATTGGGAAAGAAATAAAAAGTTCATAAATAGAGAAAATTTATATAACATTTTAAATAAATATACACATTAACCATAGATCATAAGGATCGTTTTCGAATGAATGGCTGATAGAGATCTCGATTCAAAAATATTCCAAGAGATTTTCAAACGATGATATATATAATTTTTATGCAATATATAGCTAGGTCGAGTTCTATCATTGTCTGGAGGAGAATTCTAGTGGCTGTCTGTTAAGATCGATATTTCCATAGTTTCTTTGATCAATACAGGGCGAATGCTGGATCAGTACTGTACCTTTTGGTGGTCACGGACCGCGCAAGATATTTCCTTCCCATTCCTTGTCCTATCCTCACCCCTTACACGCACACTTGCACATACTGCGCTACCATATATGCCAGGAGATCGGTCGGAAGCTTCGAGTTTTACTTGGCAGGGCAATTGCTCACGAGTACAAGTAGGAACTACTACTACTCAATTGCTTCTTCACATACGAATAAAACATTTTGTGAAACTTGGAGCATTTACTTCTCTCTCTCTCGGTAATTGCTCACTAACGGATCTGTTGCTATTTGTCGATTTTCGTCTTATCTTTCGATCTGGACTTGTTTCCGCGCGACGCATGCATTTTCCTGATGGTGTAGGCCGTGTTAGGTTAAGTGGTACAGTTTACTGGCATTGTTGGCGAAATCGTAGGAAATCTACTAGCATTCGTTCACTCGCTACCTAAAACCTCACAACCAACTCACAATGCCGTATATAACCTCTCTTCTATCCTTTCAATATGCTTTGAGTCATCTACAGGTGTTGCTAAGAAAATTCGAAGCAAATGCTTCGCCCTAGAAGAATTTTTTTTATTCATACAAAAAGTAAGCAACTGCTTCTCGGACGAGCGATTACTTACCAATAGAAAAATTGCTCAAAATAAGTGCAAAAGTGCAATTATCCTCGCCATTTATTCATACTGTTTGAAGCGTTAGATTTACACCTCGAGAAAGAAGTAATAGCTCGATTTTATTCGTATTACCATACATGTCTCAACTTCACCTTCCGATTTTTTTTGTTTTTTTTTTTTCATTTTTCCATCCCCCTACTTCCCCATCACCATCTTATCGCACCCCTTCCCACTCGAGTACCCAGTCTCTCTCCCGGCGGCGCCACGCCCCCTTGAGAGGCAAAGTCACTGGACCTCATATTCTAGAGTGAGGGAACACCACCACCTCCCAGCCATAACATGCACCGCACTCATGAGACTAATGACCCAAGTTATGTACTGGGGCATCCTTTCATTAATTATAAGCAATCAAAACTAATGAAAGGATACCCCAATATACAACATGAATATTATGAAGACCATTTAATGTAACTAGATGACCGAAGTTGTTGATGCGCCCGTAAAGTCTAAATGGTGACTCACCATTGCCTTCCTGTCCCATAGGTGCTCTGTGAGTTTCCTATTTATGTGTATTTAATTATACTTGTAAAATTAGAATTTAAGTTAAATATTAAGTCTACCTAACATATGATGTAGTAAATAGAATACTATGAATAGTGCACAGAATATACTATTCATTTACTATGAATATATATATATATATATATATATATATATATATATATATATTCATAGTAAAATTATATCGTGTTTTTCACCTAGAAGGTTTATGTGCTGTTAATACTGTTGTAACTCGATTATACAGAGCTGTAGAACAAAACTGAATATTTACATCAAATGCAATCAACAACACAGTCGGCAGGATGATGAATCTATATCGTTAAATAACTTCTAAACGATGCGTTATAGGGCCTTAAAAACTGAAAAAAGAAACGTTTCTCACACCGTAATCTAGAGGATGAGCTCTTCCTGAACTTTCTATTACGTATTTGCTGGTTCAGCGCTTCGCGATATTACCTTCCCTGCTCAGAGACGTACAGAATCTGCAATTAAATGTGAATGTGAGGGACAGAGAGCGACAGAGACAGACAGGGACATGGTGAGAGAGGGAAGGAGGGAGAGACAGTGAGAGGGTGATGGAAGGGATAGGAGGGTAATGGTAGTGGGAAGAAGGAGATGAAGTGCAGAACAACGTCTGCCGGGTTTTCCTAGTATACAATAAAGCACTAGGAACTATGTACATACTTTCATTAATAAATGTATTCTTAAAAAAATGCCTTCCGGTTTTTCCCATCCTTCGCACTGCCTCATCATGTCATCACCCGGTCTCTCCCCCCCCCCATCCTCTAGTGCGGCGGCGTCAAGCCCCCTCGGGAGGCAAAGCCGCTTTGCGCGCCGCGTGTCCTTCTGCGCCGCGCGAGAGGACGGCGGCGGCGCGGACGCAGTGGGACAGACGCGCCGGCCGCCTCCGCCTCCGCCGCCGGGCGCGGCGCGTCGCGAGCACCGTGCCGCCGCGCCGCCGTCCCTGTTACCGCCACTGCCGTCGCTGCCACCGCGCCGGTTTAATTAAAGTTGGCGATTATTCGCGGGCTCCTCCTAAGCCGCAGGGTCGCTCGCGTGCCCGCCCCCTGGCCACCGGCGGCGGACGCGTCCGGCACAGCCCCTGCCCCTACTCGCCCCGCGCACTCCCATCAGGATTCGTATCGCTCGGTGCCCACACCACCCCGTCCCGACCCGTTTCCGCGCCGGGCCCATCCTGCCCTCTCCCGTTACCGTGCGCCTCCGATGCTTACGAGTATTTTCAAACTTGTTTAGGGTTTTCCCTACTCCGATCCGTCACGCCCTTTCTTGTGTGTCTACTCCACCTTCCATCCCTCCATGTCTTTTCTCTCCGGGTCCCGCCCCTCCATCATCTGACCCGCTATATTCCGTCCCTCCATGTCCCGTCCCGCCATGTCCCATTCCTTCATGGCCTGCCCCTCCGTGTTCCTTTCCCCAAGATGTTCCCCTTCATGTCCCTCAAAGACCTTTCCCTCCATGTCCCGTTCCTCCATGACCCGCCTCTCCGTGTTCCGTCTCCCACGACGCTGCCCTTCATTTCCCTCCAAGACCCTTCCCTTCATGTTCCGTCCTTCCATGCCAGGTCCCATCATATTCCGTCTTTCCTGTCCCACCTTTCCCTACCCTGTCCCTCCCTGTCCCGTTTATTCTCGTCCCGTTCGACGTCTTCTCGTCCCTCCAAGTCTCGTGTCTTCTCGTTTTGTCCCTCGTTGTCCCGTTTCTCCCAGCCTCTCCCTGTCCCTTACCTTCCTGCTTCGTTCCTTCACATCTTGCCCCTTCCACGTAGTTCCCTTCCATCCAATACCGTTCCTTCGTGGCCCTTCCCACCCTCTCCTCACCCGTCCGTGTCCTGTCTCCACCTGTCCTCCCCGATCCTGCCCCACCTGCCCCGCCTCTCCATCTCGCTCCTCCCTGCCCCCCCACTCTCCGACCCTCGGCTTGTCCCCTCTGCTCCGCACGCCCCCCTAGGCCCGTGCGTCGGCAGCGCGAGCGGGGGATAGGAAGCGAAAGTGGATCCGTGTCGATGGCGCGCGGTTCGGCCCGCGGCAAAGGGTCGGTTGGCTGCGCCACCGTATCCTATCAGCTCATCCCGGCGCGGCTCAGCGGTGGGCGAGGCTCAGCCGCTCCTCGCAGATGCAGTTACGCTCCGACTCGGACACGAGTGAAGCTTTCCCTCGGCGGGTCCGCGCCTCGGTCGCCGTTCGGTCTCGCGCGGTTGTTTTATCTCGTCTCTCTTTCCGACACGGTTTCCATCTGTCGGCCTGCTCTTTGTAATTCCGCTTCTTAATATGTTCTGTTCGGGATTTTTACACTTTGTGTTTGATGAGTGTGAGTGTGTGAGAGAGAGAGAGGGAGAGAGGGGGAGAGAAAGAGAGAGAGAGGGAGAGAGAGAGGGAGAAAGAGGGAGAGAGGGGAAAGAGAGGGAGAGAGAGGGAAAGAGAGGGAGAGAGGGAGAGAGGGAGAGAGAGGGAGAGAGAATGTGTGTGGGAAGCAGAGAGGGAGAGATAAAAAAAGGGAGGGAGAGAGAAAGTTCATTTGAATATGTATTCCGCCTTCAATAATTTCTGCTCGCTCATTTTTTCAGCATTTTCGATCCTTTTTTCTTGCATCTCAGAATTGAAGCTAATCCGGCCTAGAGGGGCAAAGGGACGGGCAAGGGGACGTGTGGGTCGGCACTGGATCTCGCCATCGAGCAGAAGAAGATCACCGCCACCTCCCGTGATAAAAGCATTACACTTACAGCATTATTGACCAGATCATCTGACACACGCGGAAACACTAATCAATCAGCTAATCTATCAATCAACGGCAGTTTCACCCGCTCATTAGCATTTTCATGTCTTTTCAGTAGACGAAGCGATTCGGTGGTGTGTTCGCGCTAGTATGTAGCGGACTCGCTGCGTCGGCTCGGGAAAATCGAGCGCGAACTAAGAGGATTCGGGTGCCACACGTGCGTGACTAGGCGTTTCACGCTGCCATCGGCACCGTTCACAGCGCTGCGGCGTACAACTAATGAACAAACGCCGCAACGCGACACTTCGAATTCACAAAACGGTCTTATCATGGCTATTTTGCAGGTTATGTTAGCATTTCACACTTTCACCTCGTTCTTCTACGAACACTGCTTATTTCTGCTTCAGCCTGGACCCTTTTGGATAATTTGGTATTAACTGGCGAAGGATTTGAACGTTAATTGCGTTGGAATGTATGCGTTGCGCAGTCTCAAGGTTGTTTTACGTTAATATAGAACGGGTAAGAAGTTTGGAGCCTCGTTTCCATCTTGAATATCTGCAGCATCAACTGCGTTTTAAAATATTATGCATGTCAATATTTTAATGAACAAACTTAATGTAAGTTCATCCACAATCATTTTTTAATTGATATCATTTTTGTAGACTCCTCGTTCATGTCTACCTAGTGAAGGAAGTTTGTATGTCCAAGTAAGAGAGATCATGCTTTTTTCCACAAAACAAACCTTGTCGCCACATAAGTAACAGCACCAAGTGTAATAATAATTATGATATTATTATTATTGTTGCTATTATTATTAATTATAAGTATCCAAATAATATTATCATCATTACTTCTTTCTTTTTTCATTAATCATAGTTTTTTGTCATGAAGGGACCACTAGACAATTTCAACACTTCCTTATATGTTGCTCTTCCTTCTTTCTCCAGTACTCCTCCAATACCTTCTATGTTTCATTTTCCTCTCTTCGGACCATTTTGTAACAGTCTGTTTTTACTGTAAACCCTCATTAGCACGAACTCGCTTAACACGAATTTCGACGTAACACGAATAAAACTTCGGTCTCGGCAAGGGATTACGGTAATATGGACATTTATAATACTGGGATTACACGAATTTTAATAACACGAACATTATTACATAGACATATTTCATTCCCTTGGTATTCCTGTTAACAAGTGTTTGCTGTATTACTATTAATGATTATTATTATTATTAAGTAACTTCACCAGTAAAATAATTATAATAAAGCTATCTGGCGGTGGCGCCGCACCTTAGATCACGAGTGTACCGCTAACGCTGCTGTAGGAGTGGATGAATCCTCACTTTCGTAATCAGGACTTACATGCTGTTTGCCGAGCGCCAAACATTCCGTGCTGACTACCCACAGTATGTCGGTCTTTTAGACACATCAAAGGACAATCAATTTTCGAGCAATTAATGTTCGGAGACCATTAAGCTACTGTTCGGTGTTTGTCAAGTAATAGCTGTTTGTGGTTTTGAATTTGTCACAATTGAAAGAAAGTAGTATTAATTTAGTAAATCTGGCAGGCACGGAAGGCCATTTTATGTTTCAATAATAGAGAAAGGTCAAAATGTCTTACAACGCGGATAATTTATAATAAAAATATATCTCTTTAGATTTTAAGGATATGTGGAATTCAAAAATATATATTATCAGAATGTGCAAGTGGGTAAACAAAACAAATATGTTTCTCAGAATTAATTTTTCTAACGCTACCTTGCTTCGGTCCTGTGTTTTTATTTTTTGCTATCAACGTCAGTACTGCACAGTGAAACGTACTCCTCTTCTTTTTATTATTCTTTATTTATTAAGGTCGCATGAACTGCTAGGTCATGAGCGACCACAATTATTACAAAAATTGTACAAAAAATTTTGAACACTTCTTGTTATGATATGTTTTCCTATTTAGCGTTAGTGGAATATTCCAATTACCTATCTCAAGCAGAGTTTTATTTTTAAAGGTTTATATAAGATCATACATGTTTATTTCTTGTAAAAAATCCATTACATTTTTAATTTCAGAATTGCAATCTTTCAATATCATTGAACAAACCATACTTTCTTCTTAGTTTGTTATAGTTTTGACACTGTATTAGAATATGTGGTATAGTTAGTGGGATTTTACAATATTCACATAGTTTAGGATCTTCTTTGGTTATCAGATATCCCTGTGTTAATATTGAGTGCCCAATTCTTAAACGAGTGAGAATGCTTTGTTCTTTTCTATTATTTAGGTGGGGGACATGACAATCAAGAACTGAATTCCTTATTTCAAGTAGCTTGGTTGGAGGTGATTTAATCCATTCTTCATTACAGAAGTTTCTATTTCTTCTGTGGAGTTCTTTTTTCATGTCTGTATGGGATACCAACTTTATCTAAGTGATACCAAATGTACTACATTCTGGGTGTTCTTGGAGTGGTAGGTTAATGGCTTCTTTAGCAGCATTATCAACTATCGAATTACCTTTGATGACAATATGAGATGGAATTTATATTCCAATTACCTATCTCAAGCAGAGTTTTATTTTTAAAGGTTTATATAAGATCATACATGTTTATTTGTTGTAAAAAATCCATTACATTTTGTACTGGATTTACTGTGACTACTTCTTTCTCTTTTTGATTTAGGTCATAATAAACACTTATTATTTCTTTGATTATAGGTTCTTGGCTGTTATGTCTCAAGCTTTCAATTACAATTTGGAAGTCAGTACTTATAAATTTATTGTTAGGTAATAATGTTATATTCTTCAAAGCTTTCAGTGTAGCATACGCTTCACAGTAAAAAATGGAACAAATATCGTTGAGTCTGATATATTCAATGATATTGTTAACCATTAAAGCATAACCTGATCCATTTTTTGTTTTTCATTCATCTGTGAACACACAAAGTTCTCATGTTTGTTTTTAATTTCATTAATATATTTGTGGTTTGGTATCATTCTTGGAGTATATACACAAATATTTATTAACTTTTATTTTTGTTGTTATCCATGGGGTCTTTCAAGAATTATATTGTGTTTTATTAATGGAAACTCTGTTTGTATATCTTTGAGAAATTGATTTAGCATATGGCATACTGGTTTAGGTAATATTGGCTTCTTGGAATATTTTTCACTGTTCCTAAGGGAAAATACATTCTTGTACATAGGGTTCAGTGGTGACTAAGACATTTTGCATGCATATGTAAAGCATACTTTCTTCTCCTGATGTATAGTGGTTCATCCTTAGCTTCTGCAAGAATACGTGAGATTGGACTGGTTCTATAAGCACCAATTGCCAGTCTTAGACATGTCGATTGAATTGTATTGAGGCAATTTAAAATTGTTGGATTCGCTGATTGATATACTTTAGATCCATAGTCTAGCTTGGACCGTATAAGAGCTTTGTAGGAAGACAATATTATGTTTTTGTCAGCTCCCCAGTTAGAGGCTGCTATACACTTTATTGTATTCAATCTGTGAAAACATTCAATTTTTAATTGTTGTATGTGTGCTTTCCATGTTAGTTTACTGTCAAAAATCATACTCAGAATTTTGATTTGATTTGAGGCTTTCATTACTTGTGATCCTAATGTTCATTTTAGTTGATTGTTGGGTGAGTCTCTTTTATTGAAGAAAATACATTGAGTTTTTGAAAACTTAAACCCAGATTGATCTGCCCACTCTTGTATATTATTTATGCTACTTCGTAGCATTTTTTGAAAAATAATAACATTTTTTCCACTTATTAATATTTTGATGTTATTAGCAAACAAATATACCTTTATTGGGCGAATAATTTGATTTTCAATTTCATCTATAGCAACAAGGAAGAGAAAAATACTAAACACAGACCTTGCGGGAGGCCATTGCATGTTTTATATTTATCAGATAAGACACCATTCAATTTAACTTTAATATATCTATCTTCCATAAAATTGGTAATTAAGATTAATATGTATCCATCTATTCCTAATTTGAGTAGAATATTGATATTTCTATAAGTGTTCCTCTTTATACAACTATTTTTTGCACTTAATATATGTTGTTTATGTTTTCTTTTTGAGTTTGTATTGAACTGATCTAAAAATGTATGACATTTTCACGTACTTTGCTAGGTTAAATTTGAAATGTGTGTGTGTATGTATGTGTATATATATATATATATATATATATATATATATATATATATATATATATTCAGTTAATGTAAGTAAACTTAATGACATATTTCTTATCAGTATTTAGGACTGTCTGTTTTAATAATTTGAATATAAAGTAACAGTTCCAAGAGATTTTTATAAACAGACCAACACTATAACTTTATTCAATAAATCACATAATTTCACAGTCGGATAATTATAAAAACAGCAACGTTTCGGAGAACAGTTGTTTCTCCATCATCAGGCCATACAGTGATAAAATTAGATGATAACGATGTGAACAAGAACATAGTCCTATGATGATGTTCGTACATACAGTTTATAGTCATGAGCATAAGTAGTTAAAAGACGTTTACAGATGGTTATTCTAAAAGAGAAAAAAATATAAACCTCAAATTAAAATGTGCAAAAATTTAAAAATTGTGACAAATATTGAATTAAAATACAAATAAAAATGAAAAGTATCTAATTTTAGGGCAAGTGAACAGCAAAGGAGATCCATACTCACGTTTTGATAAAGAACATGTTTCGACAGGCTGAGATTTAAACCTTGTGACGAGAGCTCTTACTGCGAAGAGCGTAGCAGGAAGAGTGTTGGGGTGATAAGAGGGTATTGGGAGGGGCGGTGGTGGAAGGGAGAGGTGGGGGTAAGGGAGGATGAAGGAGAGGGTTACCAGAAGTGCTGGACGTGCGACTGCGTAAAAAATACTTACATGGAGGGGTCTTTAGATCAGTAGCAGGTGGTTGGACTTTCAAGGCGGAAACAAAGTTGGAATTATGTGGTGGCTCGTTGTGTTTCTCCTGAGAAACATAGCCTCGATCATGAAGCCCATCAAAACTAAGAAATTCAGGTCTTTCAATCTGTAAGTCTTTAAATTTGATTAAAATGGAGTCATAACTTTTTGAAAAGATGTTGCAGTCCATGTTGGAGTTCATGGATGCTATAGTTTTGATAAAAGAGATTCCAGGACAAGTCTGGAGTTCCAATTTGGTTCAATGGCTAATATGTTGGGATTAGTGAAATCAATAGTATGGTCGTGTTTGATTCGATGGGCCGTCAATGAGTTTTGTTTCTCAAAGGGGAGTTTAATATTATTTTTGTGTTCATTAATCCGGTCACACAGTTTTCTACGAGTTTGGCCTACATAAGAAAGATGGCATTGAGTACATTTTAAAGAATATACAGTGTTGAGAGTTTTTAATTTTGATATTGGATCTTTCAAATGCCGAACTATGTTAGATTTATTGCATATGGAATTGACTAAAATAATGCTAGGGAAATAACTATGGAGTTGTAGTTTAATTTTATTATTAATGCTTTGGACATAAGGTATAGAAAAAATAATAGTGTCAGAGCTAGTGGGAAGAGCTTGTGTTTCATCGACTTTAACCGTATCATGAACAAAAGGCCTATAAGCTATCTGTTTAAGTTTTTGACAAACAAAATTTAGAAATAAAGGTAATAGAATAATCATTCCTAATCAGTAATAAAATATTTATGAAGAACAGCTGGATAAAAAATTGAATCAGACAAATCAAAAGCTCTCTGAACAAGGTTCTTAACCAGGGCAACCTTCATGGAAGTAGGATGATTAGAT
>JAHLJT010002406.1:23492027-23509121 GCA_031308135.1 Acheta domesticus | reverse complement strand
TATGAAGATATCTCGTCAGAAAGAAGTGTACAAAGTGAAGAAATAAAAAAAGTATGTCAAGGCGTATTCTATTTAGAGCAAACCTGCTTCACTTTTACTTGCACACTCAAACGCAATGTTGCGAGAGTAAAGTCTAAAATCCTCCTGAAATGAAACTCAAGCGAAAATCATTCGACTCAAGCCGACTTTCAAACAGCGAAACGAAAACTTTCAGTTCTTACCTTTCTGTCCTTCTGCAATTGGACGAAAGCGGGACCTAGTTACGGAGGCGTGTTGCCCGTAAACTCAACAGCGAGAGTCGAAGCAGAATCAGTCGATCGAGTTTAACAGCAGACTTCGTCTTTCGTCCGCACTGCTGTCCGAACCGACCTCCCTAATTCCATTCGGTCTCCACCCCCGTTCAGATTGGCGTGCTTTTTTTGCCAGAACGCGAAGGTTTTATTTTGATTTCGCTTTTCTTTCGTCGACCATTGATGGAGTTTAGTGTGGACAATTGCCTCTCGGAAAATGTATTGAAAGCCACACGGCAGTGGCTGGCGCAGTGGCAACGCAGGGCCGACGGCAGCGCTGCGCGTGGCGGAAAAAGGAAAACACGAAGCGAGCAGGAGGCAGTGACCCGGAGTTGACGGCCATATTAGCTGATTGGATATTGTTTGTTCAGAGGGGCCGCCGCCCGTTGGTGCGAAGATGGGGGTTTGACGACAAAGAAAATTAATGAAACTGGGCTTTAAGCACAGCCACGAGGCCCAATCGACGAACGCTCGGCCCGTGATGGCCATTTATCCAGAGCTAACGTGTAGAGCACGTTCTTCGATATTTCCAAAAGTACATGAAGTTTTTCTGGTGTTTAACTTTTCATAAAACTACATGTTATCAACATCATATTAATACTTTCACCTAAAGAACTAAAGGGTATTAACAACGGTTATAACTTCTTCTTCTTCTTCTTCTTCCCAACAGGGTTTAGGTCATGTGACCTGTTCCGGCACCCATTTTTCTTCTCGGTCTACCAATGTCCCTTCTTCCTTCTGTTTTATAGTTCATAGCTATGAATGGAAGTCTGTTCATTGGCATTCTTGATACATGGTTGTACCATTTTAACTTGTTTTCGAGAATATTCTCGTACAGTTCTTTGACTTTTAAAATATCTCTTATTTCAGAGTTCCGTTTCTTGTCGAGTAGCGAGCACCCTAGTGTGTTTTCGCAGAAATTTCATTTCCGCCGTTTGTATTTTATTTTTGATCTTTTTCGTGTTCACCCATGTTTCGCTGGCATACATGAGTGTGGGGACTGCAATTGTCTTATAAAACTTAAGCCGTGTCTCCTTTCGTGTTCGGTTTCTCAGATACTTGTGTATAGTTCCACATACATTTCGGAATTTTACTAGCTTGTTTTCCACGTCACGATCTATATTAAACGATATATCACAGCCTAAGTACCTGAAGTTGCTAACTTGTTCTAAATTGTAGTTTCCTATTACTATTTTAGATCTTACTGGATATTTGCCTCGAAATGCCATGACTTTTGATTTTTGAGCAGACATTTTCAGTCCATATTCTTCAAGGATATTTTTCAAGATGAAAATGGACATTTGGAGCTTATTTTCAGTCTCTTGTATCACCACTTTGTCATCAGCGTATAAAATTGAATTAATGTAAAAAGAACCTTTTAATTGCACACCTCTATCGACTTTATTTTTCCATACTCTATATATGTCTATTATAGAATACGGTTTATAACTTCTAGAATATAAATAGCTTATGAATATTTTATTTCTCAAATTCAATTTTCATTTTCGCAATGAGATCTATTCATTGTCAATCCGGTCAATTAATCGTTTACATTTTCTTAATAATTTTGAAGATAAAATTATATATATATAACATGATCCCTTTACCAAATGTAGAAAGCAGTTACCGCAATAACAGCAATTATCGCAAATACCACAATAAATTATAAGAAGAACGTAGTTCAAATTATGCCACAAGATTTTAAAACAGTTCAGAAGTTAAAATGATCATCTGCCTCAAATAGAGAGAGTAATAAAAAAATAATTTCATTACGGAGTTGGGGAATTGATATAAAGCAGGGAGGTTTTGTAATCGTACGGAGGAATTTGTTATGGAAAATCTAGTGTTTTAAAATACTGAATCTGCTAAATAAGGATTTGGATGTCCAGTAACATTATTCATTGGCGATTACGGCACAGAAATCAATTACAAAGTTGTACAGCAAATTACTATATTTGTTTTATAAGCAACAATCACCTTCATCATCACATCATTAGCGCATTTCCTAGGAAACTACAAAAGTCTATGATACTGAAGAAACTGAATAGTATTACTATTTAATTTTACAAATTCCAACACTACTCTCATTTCTTCAAGGACAAGTGTAAATGTATATTTCCATTTTCAGGCACCAGTTGTTTCGAACAAAACGTACTGGGTTCTCCGAGAAAGGAAGTTCTTAATTGTTTGGGAGCACGGCACGTAGAAGAAGCAAGTTAAAACAACGCTCAAACTGAAGTGATGATTGAAGGTGAGAACCGGGTAGTGATGCCTTGGTGGGGAAACCGTACTGGGAGAAACGCGGGTGTGGGAACGTAAGCGTGAGGATGCGAGAACGCAAAAGCGAGGATGCGTAAGGATGCGAAATGGATCGCGGGAATGTAGACTAGAGGAGAAACCGCGGGAGTGAAGATGCAAGAGAAACGTCAGAATGTGAGGACGCGAAGGACAGGACGCTCGGAAGAGAACGTGGGTATGGAGTCACAGGAGGTATAACGTGAGAGCGAGGACGCCTGAGTGATGCAAAAGTGAAAAAGCGGCGAGAGGATTCAGTACGCGAGAGATAGAACTCGAGAGATCAATAGTGAGAACGAGGATGTGGGAGAGAAGACGAATGAGCGAAGACGCGAAGTTGAGGTCAAAGTAGTGAGGAGGTGGGAGTAAGAACGAGAGGGCCAAAACAGGGAGCAGGGAACAACAATCGAGAGCGAGATTGATGCTGAGTCGTGGATGCGGGAGTCATAAGGGAAGGGGGAGCGAGGACGCAGTGAGGGTGCAGGTGAGGACACGGGAGTGAAGACGCGGGGAGCGAGGACGCATGAGTGACGCGTTAAGAAAGCTGGGAAGAGGACTCAGGACGCTTGAGATAGAAGCAGAGAGCTTGAACGCGGGAACGAGGATATGAGAGAACGAAGGAGAGGTCATAGTAGTGGGGAGGTAAGAGTAAGAATGCGGGAGACAAAACGGGGAGGATAGGACACCATTCGAGGGCGGGATTGATGCAGAGTCGAAGGTTCGGGAGTCGTAGAAGAAGGGGGGAGCGAGGACGCACAGAGGGCGCCGGTGAGGACATGGGTCTGAAGACGCGGGAGCGAGGACGCGTGAGTGACGCGTTAAGAAAGCTGGGAAGAGGACTCAGGATGTTTGAGATAGGGGCCGAGAGCTTGAACTTGGAGAGATCATGGGAGGTTGAACGGAGGAGAGGATATGAGTGACGCCGGAGGATAGGACACCATTCTAGGGCGGGATTGATGCCGAGCCGAGGATACGAGAGAGAGGATAAGGGGGGGGCGAGGACGCAGGGGGAGGCGCTGACAGTGACGTATTCGTACGATCCGCAGGTGGCCCTGCTCGCGGCGCACCGCCTCGAGGGGCGATATTTCAAAACTGTTGTTACATCTCTCGGCGAACGCGTTAATGACGTAACCCGCAGGCGAATCCGTTCTCGAGGAAGCGATCTCGGGAGGATGTGGATGGGTTGTCGGGAGCGAAAGCGGTTCTCTAGACGCGCTGCTAAGGAATGGGGGGTGAAGATTCTTCCGAGAAGGAACAGTCTGGGTTCGAATTACTCTAAACTGCTGTCTGTTGTCTCGTTCCTAAGCACCGGGAGAGATGGCTCAGTGCATCAACCTGATGTCACTGCAGTCCCTCTGACCGGGAGGTCCTAGGTTCGAGTCCCGACGGTGGCAGGATTTTCGACACTAGCTTGTCAGCTAGGTCGAATTCAGTCGCTGTCTGGAGGAGAATTCTAGCGGCCGGCTGCTCTGATCGGTAGTTTTCCGTGGTTTCTCCGATCACCACCAGGCGAATGCCGGAGCAGTACCCTAACAAACGGGCCACGGACCGCGCGCGATCTTTCCTTCCTCATCCTGGTCCTATCTTCTCCCTCTTACACACACACTTACACTAACATGCACTACACTACCACACATACCGGGAGACCGGTCGGGAGATTACAACTTGTCCCGGCTGGGGCGGTGCCCCGCTGGTGGGAGATACTTGGTTGAGGGGAAAACCCCGCTAGTCGACGGTAGGTCGGCGCCAGATCTCGCCATCCAGCGGGGAAAAGATCATCGCCACCTCCCGGGGGAAAACACGCACTACACTTACGGGACTAATGACCTCAGCAGTTGACGCGCCCGGAAACACGAATCAATCAATCAATCAATCAATCGTTCCTAAGCGGTAGTCTGAAAACAGTTAGTTGAAAACATTGGATTGAACGGGACATATTAGTTAAAATTACAAGTATATTGATGGTGCTCATTGTGATAAATGCGCAGATAGCCTCAAAGTAATATGAAAAACACTGAAAGCTCAAAGTTGAGAATTGTAATGTCTTGTCATTTCGTCAACGAGGAAAAGAAAGTAATTTTGATTTATTTATTGGACTAGTGAAACTAACTCCATTTTTGTAATAAATATCTTATTGGTAGTAGTAATAGTATTGCTATTATTATTATTATTATTATTATTATTATTATTATTAAAGTAATTTTCATAAAGTGGCAAAATAACTGATAACAAAAGTTTATTTGTTAAAGGAAACAAGAACCAGAATCGAATTCGTACCCGATAAAGACCAGTTTTTCATTTGTACTAGTGAAAATGGAGAATATCAAGTTCGAAGCACTGTCATCACAACCAGTAGATGTCTCAATCCGCAACATTGTGCACCAACATTCCAAAAATCAATGCCACCAGCACAAATCGATGTTGACAGTACACAATATAACTCTGATACTCTCGTGACGCAATCTCACTGACTGACTAGCGTGCTGTTTTTCTCGTGATATATACCCTTTTCCCCTCTTTAAGGCGAAGATTCTTTTAGCCACTACATCGCTACATGAGCTATTTAATTTTCCACACCCCCTAATAATAATAATAATAATAATAATAATAATAAGAAGAAGAAGAAGAAGAAGAAGAAAATAATAATAATAATAAGAAGAAGAAGAAGAAGAAAATAATAATAATAATAATAATATTAATAAGAAATAATAAGAAGAAGAAGAAGACACTGCACACTCTAATTCAAGATCTGGAGCCGGGTAAAACTTATAAATATCTTGGCATTGAAGAATGTGAGAACATCTCTTACGACATAATGAAAGAGAGAATTCGCAGGGAGTATTAAAGAAGAGCGAGAATGGTCCTGCAGTCCGCTCTGCACTCCAGGAATAAATACATGCAATTGGTAGTTCGTTAGTGCCTGTAGTCGAGTACCGTTTTTGGACTAGTGGACTAAACTGACCAAAAAATTCGAATCATGGATCGGAAAAATAGAAAACTTCTAATAATGAATCATTGTCGCTCACCCTCGAGCTGATGTACATAGGCTTTATGTTCACGTATGGAAGAAGGAAGAGGTCTCAGATAAATTGAAGCCTCCTGGCACAATGCAACTGTCGGCAGTCAGCCATCAAGATGACCCACTAATGAGGCAGGTCCTGAAATCTGACCGAAGAATGGGAAACAGAGGCATTGTTAGTGTAGCAAGAAGCATTGCGAAGAAGACTATGCAAGATACGTAGAACGACAGAGACACTGAACTTCTGGTGCTACTTGACATGAAAAGTGAGACACAAACAAATGTTAAAGAAATCGTGGAGGAACAAACCACTCCACGGACAATATTTGAAAACGAATGGACAGGGTACAGATCAATAAATATTCAATCATTTATGTGGTTTAAAAGGGGAAGAATGAAGCACTAGTACTGGTTGCCCAAGATTAGGCCTAGATAAAGTGACATTATGATAAATGGTTCTCAAAATTTCCCAAGATGATATATGCCGCATTTACCAGGAACACGTAGAAACCATTGATCATATTATCTCAGCTTGTGCAATCCTAGCAAAGACCGAATGCTTGAAAAGACGCGCATGGTATGGTCGTATTTGTGATTGTCCCTTCACCCCTCATCACCAGTCTATAACCTCATAATACATAACTCCAGGCAATCAACCTTCTCTTACGAAAGGATACAGACGAAACGTTGATCCTCATAAAAATATAGGTTAATCTCTCTCAACGAGAGAATATGACTGTGCCTGCGAAGAGTACGTGTGGTGTGTGTCAGATAATAATAATAATAATAATATAATAATAAGAATAATAATAATAAATAATAAAACTCTGTGACTTCCCAGTAAACCTAGAAGTTTGCTTCTTACGATCCTCATAAGTGTAATAGAAGGTACATTTCAGACTTCCCTTATACGAAACAATTTTCTAGTTTTCAATACAGGTAAATTCACACACAACTACCAGGTTTGTGGTGTATATATATATATATATATATATATATATATATATATATATATATATCAAAAAGGTAATTTAATTTCATATCTGCTATACATTATTATATTATTATATTATATATATATATATATATATTATAATATATTTTTCCGTAATTATCATAACCAGTTTCAACGTTATGAGATTGCAAATCCCTGTAAACACTTAAAAATAACTTAGGTTTTTGAAACAAAGCTTCACTGCCACAAATTTTATTCTCTTAATCTTCAACGAATCTTTAGGAAACTTTCCCTGTCGAAAAATATTTGAAAATTTCCAAGCACAAGGCATGCGCACAAACATTCACGTCGTTTTCTACACATCCCTCTCGGCATCTCTTGCTCCGAGAGAAAGTACAGTAACTCACTAAGCCACCGGGTCCACGGGAAACTTACTAGTTCCAGGTAATCAAGACGAGCAATTCGCCGAAGAACGAAGTTCAAATTCTCAACGATCGCCCCGGCGTCCAACTTGGCTCATCGCGCTTCTTTACATCGACGCTGCTCTTGATGCAAATGGCGACTGCGACGGGAGACTCGCACCGCGTCTCGAAAGAGGACTCTGCTTAAAAGCTGGGGAGAAAGGGTTTTGGGCCTGAAGGAGACGGATTTGGTTCTCGATCAGTGGTGGAGTCCTCTCAATTTCCCTGTACGAAACACTTTCGAATCAGAATCAGTGTTTTTTAAGAATATTTCTCGAATATTAATAATGATATTTTTTAATAGTGAATAGAATTATACTCTCCATTACGAGTTTTTTATTATTTAGTGTTTGATCGAATGGAACTTAATCGGATGACTGTTTGGAGGACAGTCAGTTACATTTTTATGTTACAGGTTGATAATGTTCTAATATACAATATAATGAACCTAATACTCTATTTGAGGCAAGAGATTATCCCGGGGATAAAATAATTTTGGAGAAAACTTATGTGTGTAGTAACTTTTTTATTTTTGAGACGTGAAATAACTCCTTGTAAAATACTCACCTGCAGAATACAGCTAATTTCTCAATAAAATTTGTTTTGATAATTGCTATATCAAGACATTAATAAACTATATTTCACATTCTTCTTGCAGGTGCACGTTATAAGTGATTGATTATGTTATTTTATTATTTTCTATCGAAATTTAAAAAAAAAAACCAATTTTTCAATGATTCAAATCTCATTTGCACTGCTAAAACGAATTACATAACCAAAAATTGTCAATTATTTTCCACTTTGACAAGAATCTCATTTGGTTCTTCATAACATGCTAATCGGAGAAAATGAAAGATAAACTAGTTTGAGCACATTTACATTTTAAAATAAATCACAATATTGTTTTGATGAGTTGAGAATTTGATTCTCTCTGATTTTCTATTTCTTTCTGAAAGGTGTGCAATGAGTAACCATTCTGCTTATATTTTGTGTGGGTATATATTTGCATAATGTTAAATAGTAAGAAAAAAAATGCAATAAAGATGATTTGAAAATGTATATTCTCCTGTAACTTGGTTTAATCAGCGGTTTACACTCTTTTATTGGCATCTCAATATATTACCTTGCCATATTTTTATTATTCTCAAATATTGTCCTAATAGAGTAAATGAAGAAATAACGGAAGTCATCTCCGTCATGCATTATTCTTCATGTCATGACGTCAACAATACCACATCGGAATTTCCACAATTCATGGACGAAGCAGACCTGCACATATCCGTGGCTCGGCAAGCTGTCCCCACCGGCTATCGGCGCGCGAGTCCTGAAATTTGCTCGCAAGATACGATATGTCGAGGAGGGGGATGGAAGGTTTTATTTTATAGGTAATTACAACACATTTATATATAATTTTAATACTTTTTCTATGTGGCTAGGCTGAAGGCCTTTAAGCCATTACAATACCTACATCCTACCGCATTCTAACCTTTCGAATTATGGCATAAAAACCACTAATGGTCTCTTCATCGCATCAAAGCCGCGGAAAAGTGAGACCATAAGGTACGGCTGAGGAAAAAAACTCTGAAGGGGGAAAAGACGAGTACATGATAAGCTACTAGATTTTTTTCGAAACTATTTATTCATTTTCTGGCGTGGGAATCTTCTCCATTAGGTCTTTGGCCTCCTCAGACCCTGAAATCAAACAGCGACACAGAAGATCGCCCGCATCACCGCCTCTCCGATCAATTACTACTGATTAACTTAATTATCGCTTACTGATTAATTATTACTATTTTACTAATTAATATTAGTGATTAGCATTACTGATTACCTTACTAGTTAACTTAATTATCGTTTTACCTATTGAATTAATTATCTCATCTCCAGTCTAGGCTCCGCTCGTACTAACCAGTGCTGTTTTCCCACTCCCTGATTACCGTTTCCCTGATAGTTTCGAACCTTTCCTAAAAAATGTTCCTAATTCTTTCATGAAGTGCGATCTATTATCACTTAATATGTTTTGAGCGAGAGTTATGTTTCTAAGCTGGAAACAATAGTTCCCCATACCCATCCATTTTCCTCTCCAAGTTTCTGTAGCGCAGCAGTTTAACAGGAATTTGGATCCGATCTTCTCTATCACCGCAAAGTACACAGATTCCATTGCCATTCGAATCCTTCATTCTACGTGGCATCCACCCCCTACCCTAATCCAAGCGTATCCCCCTCTTGCATCCCTTTTAAGTGTGTGAGCAGGTACTAACCGGTAGGGGAAATGGCTTCGGGAGGGGAATGTGGGATGGTTGAACCTCTAACAGTAATCGGCTACGGAACGCAAGACGCAGGGAAAACGCTGATTATTTCGCATTTCGGCCTCGCAGTCAGATCACAAAGGAGCACGAACTTGCATATTGCAGACTGTCACGTGCCTAAAAGATTTAACTCCAATGCATATGCAATCAATTCATTTATACTTGCAGAAATTTCAAAAATATAGGAAAAAAATATTCGAATTAGTAATAATATTCGGAACGAAAATATTTGAAGTTTTTATTTAAAATAATACACTCAAAAAAGTAAAAAAAGTTTTTTGTAGATCAATGTTGTAGAAATCAATTAAAAATGTATTTCGCATCGAAGAATGGTACAAATGTAATTTATTTGGCTTTTGTACTGTCTTACCTGACTACTTTTTTTTAAAGTTGAAAATGTTTTAATAACTAATGAAATTTATGTTTGTTTACACGTAAATTAATATTGAATAGAGTTATATAATTAAGAAAATGTACCAATGAATACCAACGCGTTTGATACGTCCAATTTGTAGTTTCCCCTCACTCCAAGTCCCAGTATTCTACACCTGCTATCCCCAACACAAGCGACCCTCACCTGGCTCAGCTAGGAGCTCTGCTTAGAGCCAGCACGAGCGCCCTCACTTGTTTTTAAGTGGACAGCTCTGGAGTAAAGTACTTTTTTAAAAATAATGTGTGTATCACACACGAGAGTTAAATTATTTATTTTAGTGCGTTTTATAACTACGTACTTCGTCAAGAGGTTGTATCGGCAAGCTTCCTGAATGAATTGATACATTACTTTGATTAAATTATTTCAAAATACTCAAAAGTAACGGCGAAAATACAGAAATTAAACCTACTTTTTCCTCATCTGTAATCAACAAATTATATTTCAGAAATTGTTTAACTATCGTCCTCTATCGAAGCGAGATGGAATTGATTGAAAACACAATTCGAAATGAAAGCAGATCCTGTATATGAGTGCATTTCATCTTCAAGTTTCACAAAAATATACGTCCAATTCTGTCGTCACATTTCTCAGTAAATGATGTAATTTCTATTGTAACAAGGCATTAATGTTAATATTGATGAAAAATATTGCATTTTCGTAAGACTCTTCACAGAAATTCTTTAGTGTTAACAAAAACTTTTTTACGTGGAAATTCTATTTTAATTAAAATTGACAGTTTTCTATAATCTCGTGTCAGCACTGAATTTTCCCGAAACAAACTTTATCTTTTCTCTTCTTTTCCAAAATTATCTGATGATGAAATGTATGTTGAGTACGGATATTATAAACAAATCGACCAACATT
Organism: Acheta domesticus; assembly: GCA_031308135.1. Taxonomy (NCBI): domain Eukaryota; kingdom Metazoa; phylum Arthropoda; class Insecta; order Orthoptera; family Gryllidae; genus Acheta; species Acheta domesticus. Next base: position 23,498,495 of record JAHLJT010002406.1, on the reverse strand, counting down.
TAAAGTTAACTAAATGAATTACAATTATTATATTATGAAAATACCTTCTATTTGTTGCTATTAGTATAATCTATTCTACGAAAGAAATGTTCAATAATACAAACAATGATTGTGTTTATTCAAAAAAGAGCAAATTAATTGAAAATCCGAATTCCCTCTTATCTTACACTTAACTTAAATTTCAGTCTAACCACTTAACTTAAAGTGGATAGACTGAATTCGAAAATTATGCAACGCGATGGAATACATAAGAGAAAGCAGTTACGCTGTTAATGATCCTGAGGTAAACTTCCTACAAGCCATCATAAGCAACACTCGGTAGTTCATGAGAAGACTTTAAGATTTGAATCACTTCCACTAGCGTTTGGGGATTCTCCGCACAAAAACGGTGCTTGATCGGGTCTCTTCTAAAGCCATCAATAGTCGCCGGAGCAAAACCTGCACGCATGGGACGCACTCACTAGAGTGTTTGTGTGACGCGAGCATTGCGTCGGAGATAGGAAGTGAGCAGGGAAAACTCCCGTCATAAAAATATGCAACAAAAATCACTCCTCCGTTTTTACGATTCCCCATTTCTTGGCGAGCTCAGTAGTAAAGTTTTATACGAGATGAAAACTGGACGCGTTTGATCGCGAAAATAAAAAGCAGGGAGAAGCACAAAGAAAGTGAGAGAGACAGAAAGGAAAGACTGAGAAAAAGGAAGGAAGGAATATACGAGGACGCCTAAGACCGGAAGGGAGGGTGGAAGCTATTTTGTTGGCCTATATATCCGACCCAAGGCTGTAGCAACCATCCGAGACTTCTGGAGATCAGTTCAGCTTGTGGCTCCAATATCATTCACCCTTATCCTTCTTCCGCGCTCAGCGTTTATTTTGTGCCACAGCATTCGTGCTTCAGAATCCTCTTTTATCTTTTCGTTGAATCGTTGCTAGATCCTCACATCTTGAGACTTGCTATTGCCTGTCATCATCCAACCCACGTTCCACACTTTCATTTCTTATCCTTCAGTTTTCATCCTTCGTCCCTCGTCAATCGTTCTTCTCCCTCGCCGATAGTCCCTCACCCGTTTTCCCCATCATTCTGAGTTCTTCTCTCGCCGCTAGCCTTTCACATCCCGCACCCACCTCACCGTTTGCCTCTTGCACTATGCCCCTCGTCTTCTCAGAAGCCCCCTCGCCTCTCGCTCCTCACCACTCGCACCTTCTCTCTAGTCCGTCCTCTCGCACCTCGCCCCTCATCTCACACACCTCACCCTTGCCTCACGCACCTCACTCCTCACCTATAGAACCTCGCTCCTCGCCTCTCGGGCCTCCCCCTCAGCCCAGGCACCTCGCTCCTTGCTCCACGCCTCTCATCCCTCGCCCCATCCCCTCACCTCGTCTCTCGCTTCTTGTCTCCCCCTCCCCGCTTCATGCATCTCGCCACTTGCCACACGCACCTCGCCAATCGGTCCTCGCCCCTCGCCTCTCTCCTCAAAGCCCTCTCCCTGCGCCCCTCTTTCCCTCGTCTCAAGCTCTTCGTCTCTTAACCCTGGTCTATCGAATGTTGCTTCTCGCCCCTCGTCCCGCGACCCACGTCCATCGACCCTCGTCCCTCGACCCTCGTCCCTCGACCCTCGTCCCTCGACCCTCTCCTCTCGCCTCTCGCCTCACGCACTCGCCCCTGTTCTCATTCACCTTGCTCCTCGTTCCTTCACGCATCTCACATCTCACCTATTGAACCTCGCACCTGGTCCCTTGTTTCTCGCCTTGCGGTCCTTGCCTCGCTCCTCTAGCCACTTCTCTCGCCCTTCGTTTCTGGTCGTTCGCCTCTTGCCTCTCGTCACTCGTTCCTCGTTCTTTGCCTCTCATCCGTCGTGTCTGGTCAAGTGTCTCTTTCCTTTCGTTGCTTCTGTCCGGTCGTCTTCCAGACTCATCTCCAACCCCCTCTGACACCAACCATCTTGGCCTTCGCGTCTCTAGCTCATTCTCTCTTGGCCTTCTCTTTTTATTCCCCACCTTGTTATATTCGTTCTGCGACCTTTGCTTCCGCCTAGCTGACATTCATATGCTCCATCTCTCGATATTTACTAGTTCCTCATCCCAGAAAGCATTTGATCTCCAATTCTGAATTGCTTCTTCTCGCGGTGATTTACCTCCCATCTAAATGGTTAAAAACAATTAGATATCTCAGCTATGCATTTTTTGATTATTTTTTGTATTTTATTTTAAATTAGTAGAAAATTATTATTTAATGATTTTTAAACACTTTGAAAACAATTTTTTATTTCATGTAATTGTCATATTATTGAGTTACATAATGTTCAAATGATTCAAGATATTAGCACTTTATTACCATACGTATTTGTTTAATCTTTAAAGATTATCATTTACATCAAATGATACCAAATAATGTCTGTAATGACTCTTAACAATCTATTTCGAGATTTCTGTTCATAATAAATCTTTCCAATCGATCGAGAAAACCTAACTAGTCCTCTTTTGTATTATTCTTAATGAATTGCTCCGAATCAAACACATTAGTATATTAAACACAATTAATTTATGTCATAACGTTGTGTTGATAATCTGAACCGATTGTTAATTTCTAGTAAATTAAATAAGATTTCAACTAAACTTTTTAAGAGGATTGAAGTATTTTTGATAGCGAAAGAGGGAGAATGAATGCAAAAATATTCCCATCGAGTTACGCTAAACACCAAATTTCATTGGGACAATCACAAATTACGAAGCAATGTCGAAGTGAACTGAATTGCATATTTCATTTCAGTCAAATACATCTAACTTCAAAGCAGCTCATTTTTAAAGTGATCATATCGTTCACACAGCGCCAAATAATAGACTTTGGCAGTGAATTGAAATACGAGCCATATTATTCTCCGTCGGTTACAGTTTCGTTGGCACACCTGATACTTTGAGACCGGATTTCAATGATGAAATTTATATCCGCAATGCGCCACAACAGGGAACCCTGTGAGCGGAAAGGGCATTCTGGTAGATGTTTTAATCGAAAGATGAAATCGATACCCACGGTTTGCCATTATATGGGGAGCGAGAGAGAAATCCTTGGACTTTTTTTTCAGAGAAGAATTCCATGAATTGCAAGTTCTGATTCGTGAATACTGAGATCTATCAGTAATAAGTTCACAATGTAATTCATCGAGTCATGATATTTAAACCCAAATTACGCACTCTCAAATACAAGAGTTAACAGTTAAATTATTATTATTATTGGTTGAAATACTCTTCATATAAATTTATTCAATGTTTGAATTTAATCTGGAAATCAAAAATTTGTATTATATATTATTATTATTATTATTATTATTATTATTATTATTATTATTATTATTATCATCATCATTTCATCTTGTAATTCTCAGCTGCTTGTGCTGGGTTCAATTTGCCCTCTCCTGCCACGAATAGGAAAGAGCTCATTCACTGAGGAGAGAGATTTCACTCTGACCCTCAAGACCAATATGGGAGTCTCATTTGTGTTAGTTCAAGAACTTGCGAACTATATGACATGTCTGCAGGATCACTGCTTTCTCTCCGTAGTTTAGGGTTTCGTTGAGATAATCGCATTTGTTTTAGATTTTTCCTGAAATTTTTTGAGATTATACCTTCAACCGAAATAACAAGTGGATATGTTTTTACACTCTGTAGTTTCCACACTTGTTTTACTTCCAGAGCAAGATCTTCATACTTAGTAATTTTCTCGGTCTCTGTTTTCTTTAGATTGTTTGTCAATGTTACGGCAATATCAACAAGTATAGCTTCTTTCTTATTCCTGTCAATCAAACTATATCAGGTCTACTGAAAGTCACAGTTTTATCTGTAAATATGGGTCTGTCCCAATAAATGATGGTATTTTATAATTATAATAATATAATATTATTATTATTATTATTATTATTATTATTATTATTATTATTATTACTAGTCTACATCAAACTAAAGATGCTATGAGTCGGTTGAATATAAAATCTTCTCCTGGTTGCAACCAGCTACCTAAGGAGCAGATTTAGCGACTGTCGGTGCCTCTACAATAGCGCAAAATGTGAGCTGTTTACAAAGAAAGCGATTTCTTGCACTTACCAATCTTTTGAATTACCTGCGAGTTCAGCTAATTTCTTACACACAATTTGCGGAACAAATTTAGAACTCCGATAACAATCGGTCCGACCTGTGCTTTTACGCCCTATATTTGGCTGATCTCGGCTTCCAAACTCTTGTATGTAAGTTCTCTGCCTCCTTGGTTACGACGTTTTGATCGCATTGCACAGCAAAATCTACAAGTAGACATGAGTTTTTCTCTCACACCCGGATAATAAAATCCGGCTTGTTTGTGTCTATTGTGCGATACTTTGAATTTGTTGGCCGTACAATATTGTGAAGAGTCCAACAGATGCCACTGGATTTGGTGTCTGTGCCACTTGGGGCATGTGTTTGGAACTTCGAGGGCGGTACAAATCTGCAGGTAGAGTGGCGATACAGATCGGCGGTACAATGGAGGTAACTACACACCCTGTCTTTTGAAGTATTCGGTCTTTTCTACAATTCGACAAGCTGAGACGATATGGCCTATCTGCACCTTGTCCATTCTTTTTAGAAACTGTGCATGGAGGGGTTTTTATCTCCACGATTATTATTATTATTATTATTATTATTTATTATTATTATTATTACTATTATTATTATTATTATTTCTCCTATTTAGTTCAGTAGTGTACATTCCCTTTGCGACTCTCACACACGCAACCAATTTTCATAAATGAGGTCTTTAAAGAAGAGATTTTCACGTAGACGTACGAATTGTACTTTGGCTTTATAAAAGATGAAGGATTTATTTAAAACACGCATCTAAATATTCATGTGAATGCAACTCGCAACGCATGTCAGGATTTTTGAATCTATATCGTTAAATAACCCTAAACGAAGCATTCGGGGTATTAAAACTAAAATATTAAGGAAAGGTCCCAAAGAAACGTCCCTCGCCCCGTATTCTACAGGATGAGATCTTCTGGCCATTCTAATACATTTTTGCTGCTTCGACGCTTCTTCGGTTGTTCGCGACTTTTCAGAGCCTGTAGAATCTGTAACTGAATGTGAATTTACTAATTACTTGGTATTCTATGCGTTTGAATTACACAGGTGTATGTCTTTGCTCGATAATAAAGTTAAATCAGAATAATTTGTATTAGCAAGGTGTATTATATTATTATCAATTACAAGGTGACATATAGAACAAGTGACGGAGGATAAGAGGGTCTTGAAGAAAATATATATTACAGGTTTAATATGGAATGGAAAAATAAGGAAGAGGGTGGTGTATATCATGCGAGAGTTCTTGCACATGTACGATAGTTGTTGTTATTATTGTTATTTATATTATTATTACAACAAAATATTTTTAAAAAATAGAAAATATTTTTTGAATATTCTAATTCATTATTTGACAGTTGATAAAGAATTCTGTATACATATCGGTGTACAAAAAATCCTCATGAATTTTTCCAAAAAAATTAATATTTGTGTTTTTTTTACTTACTTTCTGTTCCTCGATTCTTTCATTTTATTATTCTCTCTTCACGTACAATATCGATCCCACAGGTTTTTTTACGTGTTCAATGTGAATTTATGAACTTATAAAGCATCACTCTCCTTAGTACATTATTCCTGGTGAAAAAGTATTTAAAGGACAAAACTCACCAAACTACCTGGCCCAAGGTAATAATACAACTTTATAAAAATGTCCCCCATTTGAAACAAGGGAGTAGTGGCTGGGAGGGATGGAGTGGGGAAGATGGAGTGAGAAGAGGGGTGGGTGGAAGAGGGAGGGGAGGTGCACCTGTTCCTCAGCGAACTCGCTCGTAATAATTTAACAAGTGGAAACGCCGGTGCTTTAGTATCCATCAAATCATTATTCACCCTGGCACGTGGCAAGACTTTCAACCATACGACGTTCTTTACGCGCACCGAACTGAATAAAGAACTCTACAGAAGTTTGTTCTTCCAAAACGTCTCGATCGTCTTGATGTGAGGAGTGCTGAAATTGCAGTGTTGTTGATGATTTGGGAGACCGTATATAGTGATCAGAAGATTTAGAGAAGAGATATTACGTAATCATTATTGAGACGTTTTACTAAAAGAAATTAAAGAAATGAAACGAGATATTTATTATTAACCTCACCGTGCGAAACTATACATTTTTAAAGTGAAGTTTTTGAAGTGAAACGTTCCTCTTCCAATGAAAGACTGATTGATTTACTTTGTAAATCGCAGCAATCTCGAAACGATTTCTCAATCAACAAAGCTATGACTCAATTTTCTTGTGAATTATGAACAAGAAATGAAAGGAAATTGGAATTACTCATTGACTATTTCATTATTTATTTGTTATAATTGAAGAACAAGTCTATTCTGAGATACTTTAATATGTACTTTTTGAAGAGATCATTCAGTCAAA
>JAHLJT010002406.1:23307900-23491027 GCA_031308135.1 Acheta domesticus | reverse complement strand
AAATTTAGGAAATAATTGCTGTAAGACGTAGCACCATGACCTACACTTATTTGGGTAATACTCGTAAAAAGTACTAAAAACTACACATTGTAAAGAAAAAATTGCCAAATTCGTGGGAACCAGGCTAATGGTAGAATTACTGAACTAGATATTTAGAAAATATTGTTACTTGAGCCCAGGCTTACCCGACAATACAATCGCAAGGAGAGCTGATTTCTTGTTCAAAGAAGACAAAAGGATGTTCTAGCTTTCCCCCTATGGTAATTAGAATGGACGACCCGAATCTTGAAGATTTAGTTCAATCACTCCCCTTTTGAACTACAATAAAAACACCAACATTTTGGGAATAATCCTGTAACCCGCACCTTAACTATAGAGCTCCCTTGAAATATCTATTGCTAAAACTCGCACCATATTTTTGCTGAAGTTGTGGGGCCACGTGGGGCGCTGCTACTTCATTCCTTCGTACCTCAACTCTCGGATTTGTGAACAGCGCAGCGGAATATAGAGCTGCAGTCTAGTGGAAAAAACCGCCATGTCCATCTGGTAGATACCCAAAGATATAAGTCTATGCGCACCATAGCTGAGTGTATGTGGTCTACTCAGATTTACTGGCTTCCCACCCACAGCCACATACCTCCTGACCTAAGGAGGCAGAGAACCCTATTGGAAGAATTCAGAAAGATATCACGGAAGACTGAAATCACGGAAACCATCCTTGAAATAGCCGCATACTTAAACAAAAGCAATTTCCAAATCCAAGCAGAATGGTGGAAATACTAGATTCCTAACACACCTATTGTAATCTGTAGTGGATGCAGCGCGGCGTGAGGTTCCGTGTTGCGAAGAGACTAATACCAGGCCTCAGATCAGGTTTCAGGGGATTGTTTCTTAGAGGCAAATGAAAGACAATGCACTTGTGAATGAATTTAATTTAATTCCTTGAAATATTGGTTAGTTTTACAAGTAGTTAGGCCAGTAAACCGGAGGACCAATGAATGTTTATAGTTCAAGTTTCTTCTTCTTCTTGAAGTTACACTTACAGTTTGATGAAAGTACAGCAAACACCAACCCAGGTCAGACGGCTGAGTGTGTGTGTGCCGTCGGTTGAAATGGGCTGTGGATGATACAACTGTAGGCTGGATGTCATCATGGGCGCGTACTCGACTGCTGGAGCGGCCCGTACTGTTGACTTGGCCAGGTGAAGGCCGATTCACGGATGGCCCGACTGTAGATCGCGGCCTGCTGGCCGCGCTGATTGATTGCCGGAGCCTTGATAGGCAGAGCAAGGACAGCTGACTCGTTCGCAGGCTGTCTGACGAGTAGAGCGAGCACTGACACTTGTGCGTTGTACTGACAAATGTGTCAATGGTAGTCATTTGTCTCGTAGACGTTGACTGAAGCGACTGAGTAGTAATGACTGTTAGAAGTCAACTGAAGAGATGACTGAATAGTTTTCAGTAGCAGCGTAGAAGCGACTGAAGTTGTCGCTTGGAAGTTTGACTAAGAGTGACTGAAGAGATTGAGTAGTGAGTAGTAATGACTGAAGAGAGTTGAGTAGTAGTTTGACCATAGTAGTAGCTTTGACAGAGAGTGACTTAGTAATGGCGCATGGGAGCGAAGTTGCCGTATTTATTGAAACGTATGTTTCCGAGAGCAGAGGGGGAGGAGTCACGTGACATTTGCAGCTAGTCTATGGACATGCAGTGAGACGCGGTGTGCCATGAGAGATGCTCGCTATTTGTTGTTATTTTTTGAAGTGTGTCACGTGACTTTGGCGCGGCACTGGCGGTGCCCCCGATGGCTGCATCTCATTAGCAAGGTTTGGTATTTTCTCACGGGAACCGCGGAGCCGGCTGAGAGACGGGGGCGGGCGCAGGCGCGGCTGCCTTGCAGATGCGTTCGTGGTCGGCGAATACTAACGCCAATATTTGTGCGGGAGGCACGTAGCGATATTTATGAATGTTTGTAAAAGTCTTGCCGCCGAAGGCTGTAGTCCAGGGCAAGTAGAAGGCTAATGGCTTGAGGAAGCGCCCCCGCGCCCTGCCCTGGGTAACTGATCCGTCGTCCTGCTTCCTCCGTCTTACAGTACAATGCGGTACGCGGCGGAGGCGTTCGCGGACAAGAGGGCTTGACGAGAATTGTTTTGTTGCCTGAACATCTGTGTTTCTTTTCTTATATTTTTGTATAGACTTGCTAGTGCCGTGAGAAACTTTTGAAGGTGGGGCAGCGAAGAATGTTTTTAGTAATTTCATGCTCTTCGGCGTGGGCTTTGGTCATGGAAATGTAAGGACACAGCTAGCTGCGATTGGCTTATGGCAGCAACATTTTTAAAAGATTGCGTGAGGGCTAATGTAGTGTATAGTATTGTAATAATACCGAATTATTTCCAACTGCGAATAAAAGAATATTTTCACGAAGCACGACAAAGGATCCGTGGTGGCGCCAAGATTCTGTTCGAACTCCCCCTTGCCACTCCCAATTAGACACGCGGAGATGTCTTTGACGCTAGGGGCTGCGCGCGCGCGCCCGCACCTGTCCCTGACCGGTGCTTTCCCGTGGTCTCCTCGCCCACCTCTCCCTTGAGGTTCTCCGGTTCTCCTTACTACACTGTTTGACACACGATTGGAGTGAGAGGGAACGAGTGGAAACTTTTCGCTCAGTTCTTGGCTCAAAAACCTCGATGATTGGACAAAATTATTTTGCGGCGCACTAACCTTTCGCCAATAGCTACCAAGCTTAAAAAGAATTCTGGAAAATTCTAGAACATTTTGGGTGAATTTGGTGGGGAAGAGAGGCTGGAAAGACATCGTGAGCACGGCGCCGAAAAGGAACATACGAGGCAGTCAAGAAGGGAGGTCGTGTTCGCCGCGACGTCCGGCGCCGGCGAGATAATTCTTTTTTAGTCTTGATTTGTAAGAGGAAGCGAGTTCGTTAGGGAGATATGTGCACGGCCTCCGAATATCGGTTGAACGTGAATTTCAGACGCCTATTTTTAGTCCGAATAGCGGAGAGAAAGTGCTATTTGCGAAAGTCGTGCCTGAACGCATTATACTGGAGTGATAAGATCATTTATGGACTTGTAGCGATCTTCAGAGTGCGGAGTGAGGTTTGTTTCCGGGACGCGTGGACTGAAAATACAGAAGCCATTGTGTCAGGCGAGTGACCATTATCTGCTGAGTGACGATTAGCTGTGAGCGAGCTGCGCCGTGCCTGTGTCAGCCCACCCCGTCACAACGATACCTGGTCGGACCAACCTCGGCTCGTCCTCACCGAGCCGCCTTCGCCGGCCCGCTTTTGTCACCTGCCCCCCCCCCCCTCCGGGCGGTGCTCAGTGCGCGGCACCCGAGACCACTGCAGCTGGGAGAAGAGGTCGTTCAACTCGCCGGCAGGTTTCGTAAGTTAATCCGCTGGTGCTGTTTTGCGCCCTTCAGGCTCCTCCATGATCAAAAGGAACGAACTTTTGGAAAGAGGAATTAGCATTGCCTTTTGATCAGACAGAAAAACTAAGATTCTGGGCCGCGCTTGTCCGTCAAGAGAGAATTGGCGTAAATTTAACTGTTACATTTTTTATCAGTGTTACTTTTCTTTGTGTGTACAATTTTGGAATCGGGGAGAAGGAGAGCATGCTTGCTGATTTTAGTGGTATTACTATGACCATTGCCTCATTATTGAATAAATGCCACTTACTTTTTTAACCTGATTACAAGACTTTCATTTTCACAGAAAAACGACTTCCATCATCATTTAAATTTTCAGCACACCTTTCTGCCTGCTCAGCTAGCCGGCAGCTAAGTTGTCTGGTGTCCCAGCCCAACGACCTTGCTGTCGCATGATAGTATTATATTCCACTAAACAAATAATTTTGACAAACTACAAGCAAATGACTCCTGAAGAATGTTATGCTCTTTTTCAGTCACCAGAAGACTCTCAAAGATAAAATTAGGAATTCAGTGTTAGCTCTAGAAAACAGCAATAATGTATGCTATCAATGCTTTTTTTCTAAGATTGAAATTTGAGAACTTCAAAACAAGTGTATAGTGAAGATAAACAGAAAGAGAGAATTTGAATTGAAATATTTCTGGAAAAGTTATTAAATTTTGATTTACAGCAGTTTTATTTAAATGTTTATTTTGGAATCACTAATTTCTCTTATTCTTCCATTACCCAAGTCTATTAGTAAAAGAATGTAATTCCAGGACACAATGGTTAAAAAAATGCCGACATTTATCGAGCCAAAACATGTACATTCTCCTTTTGTCTTGCATCTGTATATCCTCAATATCGTGCTGTTTATCCTCAATAACTTGCTGTTTTATTCTTGTTGTTTTTTTAAAAACGGTGTACCTCACAATAAAACGTTCTTTCAGGAGTTCCATATTTTTATTCGCTTGCAAAAACAAAATCACAACCAACAACCGTTTTTCAATATCTTTGCAAGTGTACGAAGTATCAAAACAATGAAAAACGAAAACAAACAGTTCTCTTTAACTTAGCTGTTCAGTCCACAATTAGTTCCGTTGATTTAATATACCCAGGATTTGTGAACGCCAATAACATTTTTATTTCCGGAGGTGGTTCACATCTCGCAGTCCACACCAGACACAAGACCTCTCCAACGGACTAGCGATCGTACACGGCACGAAGAACCCATAACTGCGCATGCGCCGTAAAGAGTCTCCCGCTTCTCTTCCGATTCGTTGAGTGAGAGGGATGCTGTTGGAACAGCGATAAACTTCAGTTACTGCCCATTTCCTCCGATTTACTGAGATAGTCGCTCGGCAAGACGCGCTCTTTGGATCGAGAGTATTGGTTCACTTCATATTCAATCCTAGAAAATATAAAAAAAACGTAAATGGCAAATATTTTATTGTTGATTGTCTTATTCGGTTTGCAGTTATGAAAGTTATTTATGGAGATCAATTTCATTTCAATAGTAAGACTTATTGTTTCATATCTTCCCGAGTGCCACATTGATAGCTGTGAATTCGCAAACGTCTACAAAGCCTAAAACTTTATGTGATGGAATTCCCGAACTAATGCCTCAGGAAGAGAAAAATTTTCACTATTATAATCCTTTTTAACTAATAAAATATTCTAATAATAATACTGTATTTTTATCATCACTCAACTCTTGAGATACAAGTGTTTCAGTATAATTAAAGGCATCGACATTTTATATTTATTCATGCATAACAATGCATTATTGTATTAATAAATGTCAAAATAATCACAATTATAAATTCTGACACATCGTCTTTTAGACTCTTCTCAATCACCACTAGTTAATCTACGACAGAAATGCACATGTACAAAAGCAAATCTTACATATTAAATGTTGTTAGTTGTGTTAAGATTTGTTATTTTTCAACAAGTTTTGTTTCTGTATTTATTTATAAATGGTAGAACACTATTCATGCATAATATCCAATCTCCAAAAGTCCTATACCTTAGTCTCTAAAAGAACACATTCCTTTGCCTCTCTCGACTCGCTCCGTATGCAACGGAAGCCAGAGAATAACGTCCTCTTTTACCCAGATCTCCATCCCCAAACGCGGTGCTAATGCGACCTTATATTTCTCCTTTCCCCCCATAATTCCTCGCCTCCTTTCCCGTCACACTTTAAAACGGAAAAGAATATGACGCAATTTCGATATAATTTATTAGTGCAGTTTTTCCCGGAGACAGAAACGCTGGAGTTGTGAAGGCGTGGGTGAGTGAATGTATCGCATAAAAGCAGGGACTACCAATAAACGAAATCATTTTTCTCTCTCCTTTCCCGGAGTTCCGAGAGCAAGAGAGCAGCGGAGGACTCCAACCTTTCTCTCTTTCTCCTGCTCTCTTTCTCTGAAGTAACGTATTTTTCACACTGTTTCGAGAACGCCTCACTCTGGGTACTTATTGACTTCATACTTCTTTGCCGCGCTCCGGGACGACTGGCGAGGACGGTTGAGGACGGGGCGAGCGGGGCGCGAGGACGCCGCCGGCTGAGTGCACCGTGAGCGGCGAGAAAGCGTGTTTATATTGAAATCTGCCGCCCTCATTTGAATAGAGTCTTCGTCGGCGCTGCCGCCGTCCTCAACCCCCTCCTCCGTCCTCCCCCTTGTCCTCAGCGCCGCCGCCGGGGCGCCCGCGTCTCATGCGCTTCTCGAGTTTCGTCTGTTTGTTTGGGAAATGTCAATAGATGCGGGCATGTTTGCGTATGTTGAATAGAAACAAATACACATCGAAAGGAACTCTTTCGTGTTCTTTAGCGTATTGCGAAACTTCAAGGGGCGCTCGTAGCTCGTTGCTTGTGTTGGGGAGCTGCGGAAAAGAGACACTCGCCGAGGTGCGGGCTCGGAAACTTTGTGAGACGATCGGTGCGGGAGGCGCTTTGGTGGAAATTCGGTCAAGGAACTGCAGGCGAGGTGGCGCTGGCAAAACGGTGTCTACGTGTGAGACGTTTCAAGGAATTTTGACGATAATGAACCGCTGCTCAGACTTGCGAAAACAGAAGTGGCAGTTTCTCCAAAATAATGATAATTCGAGAACCCTAAAACTCTACGAATATGCTGCAAAGACGTTGATGATGTATATTTCCGCAAAATTTGTTGTTATTTAAACATTGTTACTTATAAAATGGTGGGCCACTATTTGCCTCATATTTATGACTGTACACAATTATGCTCTTAGTTAAGAATGTTATACACACAAATTGTTAGGCAACTAGAGTGTACTCTAAAATAAAAGATAATGCTTTGATAGCTTTCTCCAAAGCTACTCGAAAACCGAACGTCATTGACATCAAGACGAAATTGCTATTGCAAGCAGTCATTTCCCAACAATAATTCCACGGGCTATTATTTGATTCAGAAGAGAAAAATATACGGGGGAGGGTTACATTCTCATGAAATAAGTTTTTTCTATGTAAAGATGAAAGAAGGGATGTTTTTTTAAGATTTGCATTTGTTTAACGATTATACTTAGTATTTAAAACAGCCTTTAAGAAAACAATAGATAACCTGTAGTAAATGACATAGTCTGAATAAAGTTTTAACGAACTTAGCATCACTTAATAATATATCTATTACATACACTTACACTATCAAATGTTTTCAATAAAATGATATTTTTATATATTCAATTGTTTATAATAGTCTACGCATTTCATTTCTTAATAACTGTTCAAACTGTTTGACTGAATGATCTCTTCAAAAGAAGTACATAATTTAAAGTATCTCAGAATAGACTTGTTCTTCAATTATAACAAATAAATAATGAAATAGTCAATGAGTAATTCCAATTTCCTTTCATTTCTTGTTCATAATTTCACAAGGAAAATTGAGTCATAGCTTTGTTGATTGAGAAATCGTTTCGAGATTGCTGCGATTTACAAAGTAAATCAATTCAGTCTTTCATTTGGAAGAGGAACGTTTCACTTCAAAAACTTCACTTTAAAAATGTATAGTTTCGCACGGTGAGGTTAATAATAAATATCTCGTTTCATTTCTTTAATTTCTTTTAGTAAAACGTCTCAATAATGATTACGTAATATCTCTTCTCTAAATCTTCTGATCACTATATACGGTCTCCCAAATCATCAACAACACTGCAATTTTTCAGCACTCCTCACATCAAGACGATCGAGAAGTTTTGGAAGAACAACTTCTGTAGAGTTCTTTATTCAGTTCGGTGCGCGTAAAGAACGTCGTATGGTTGAAAGTCTTGCCACGTGCCAGGGTGAATAATGGATTTGATGGATACTAAAGCACCGGCGTTCCACTTGTTAAATTATTACGAGCGAGTTCGCTGAGGAACAGGTGCACCTCCCCTCCCCTCTTCCACCCACCCCTCTTCTCACTCCATCTTCCCCATTCCATCCCTCCAGCCACTACTCCCTTGTTTCAAATGGGGGACATTTTTATAAAGTTGTATTATTACCTTGGGGCCAGGTAGTTTGGTTGAGTTTTGTCCTTTAAATACTTTTTCACCAGGAATAATGTACTAAGGAGAGTGATGCTTTATAAGTTCATAAATTCACATTGAACACGTAAAAAAACCTGTGGGATCGATATTGTACGTGAAGAGATGAAATGAAATAAATGAAAATGAAGAATCGAGGAACAGAAAGTAAGTAAAAAAAACACAAATATTAATTTTTTTGGAAAAATTCATGAGGATTTTTTTTGTACACCGATATGTATACAGAATTCTTTATCAACTGTCAAATAATGAATTAGAATATTCAAAAAATATTTTCTACTTTTTTAAAAATATTTTGTTGTAATAATAATATAATAACAATAATAACAACAACTATCGTACATGTGCAAGAACTCTCGCATGATATACACCACCCTCTTCCTTATTTTTCCATTTCCATATTAAACCTGTAATATATATTTTTCTTCAAGACCCTCTTATCCTCCGTCACTTGTTCTATATGTCACCTTGTAATTGATAATAATATAATACACCTTGCTAATACAAATTATTCTGATTTAACTTTATTATCGAGCAAAGACATACACCTGTGTAATTCAAACGCATAGAATACCAAGTAATTAGTAAATTCACATTCAGTTACAGATTCTACAGGCTCTGAAAAGTCGCGAACAACCGAAGAAGCGTCGAAGCAGCAAAAATGTATTAGAATGGCCCAGAAGATCTCATCCTGTAGAATACGGGGCGAGGGACGTTTCTTTGGGACCTTTCCCTTAATATTTTAGTTTTTAATACCCTAGAATGCTTCGTTTAGGGGTTATTTAACGATATAGATTCAAAAATCCTGACATGCGTTGCGAGTTGCATTTCACATGAATATTTAGATGCGTGTTTTAAATAAATCCTTCATCTTTTATAAAGCCAAAGTACAATTCGTAACGTCTACGTGAAAATCTCTTCCTTTAAAGACCTCGTTTATGAAAATTGGTTGCGTGTGAGAGTCGCAAAGGGAATGCACACTACTGAAATAATATAGGAGATAATAATAATAATAATAATAATAATAATAATAATCGTGGAGATAAAAACCCCTCCATGCACAGTTTCTAAAAAGAATGGACAAGGTGCAGATAGGCCATATCGTCTCAGCTTGTCGAATTGTAGAAAAGACCGAACACTTCAAAAGACACGACAGGGTGTGTAGTTACCTCCATTGTACCGCCGATCTGTATCGCCACTCTACCTGCAGATTTGTACCGCCCTCGAAGTTCCAAACACATGCCCCAAGTGGCACAGACACCAAATCCAGTGGCATCTGTTGGACTCTTCACAATATTGTACGGCCAACAAATTCAAACGTATCGCACAATAGAGACAAACAAGCCGGATTTTATTATCCGGGTGTGGAGAAAAACTCATGTCTACTTGTAGATTTTGCTGTGCAATGCGATCAAAACGTCGTAACCAAGGAGGCAGAGAACTTACATACAAGAGTTTGGAAGCCGAGATCAGCCAAATATAGGGCGTAAAAGCACAGGTCGGACCGATTGTTATCGGAGTTCTAAATTTGTTCCGCAAATTGTGTGTAAGAAATTAGCTGAACTCGCAGGTAATTCAAAAGATTGGTAAGTGCAAGAAATCGCTTTCTTTGTAACAGCTCACATTTTGCGCTTATTGTAGAGGCACCGACAGTCGCTAAATCTGCTCCTTAGGTAGCTGGTTGCAACCAGGAGAAGATTTTATATTCAACCGACTCATAGCATCTTTAGTTTGATGTAGACTAGTAATAATAATAATAATAATAATAATAATAATAATAATAATATTATTATTATTATTATAAAATACCATCATTTATTGGGACAGACCCATATTTACAGATAAAACTGTGGCTTTCAGTAGACCTGATATAGTTTTGATTGACAGGAATAAGAAAGAAGCTATACTTGTTGATATTGCCGTAACATTGACAAACAATCTAAAGAAAACAGAGACCGAGAAAATTACTAAGTATGAAGATCTTGCTCTGGAAGTAAAACAAGTGTGGAAACTACAGAGTGTAAAAACATATCCACTTGTTATTTCGGTTGAAGGTATAATCTCAAAAAATTTCAGGAAAAATCTAAAACAAATGCGATTATCTCAACGAACCCTAAACTACGGAGAGAAAGCAGTGATCCTGCAGACATGTCATATAGTTCGCAAGTTCTTGAACTAACACAAATGAGACTCCCATATTGGTCTTGAGGGTCAGAGTGAAATCTCTCTCCTCAGTGACTGAGCTCTTTCCTATTCGTGGCAGGAGAGGGCAAATTGAACCCAGCACAAGCAGCTGAGAATTACAAGATGAAATGATGATGATAATAATAATAATAATAATAATAATAATAATAATAATAATAATAATATAATACAATTTTTGATTTCCAGATTAAATTCAAACATTGAATAAATTTATATGAAGAGTATTTCAACCAATAATAATAATAATTTAACTGTTAACTCTTGTATTTGAGAGTGCGTAATTTGGGTTTAAATATCATGACTCGATGAATTACATTGTGAACTTATTACTGATAGATCTCAGTATTCACGAATCAGAACTTGCAATTCATGGAATTCTTCTCTGAAAAAAAAGTCCAAGGATTTCTCTCTCGCTCCCCATATAATGGCAAACCGTGGGTATCGATTTCATCTTTCGATTAAAAACATCTACCAGAATGCCCTTTCCGCTCACAGGGTTCCCTGTTGTGGCGCATTGCGGATATTAAATTTCATCATTGAAATCCGGTCTCAAAGTATCAGGTGTGCCAACGAAACTGTAACCGACGGAGAATAATATGGCTCGTATTTCAATTCACTGCCAAAGTCTATTATTTGGCGCTGTGTGAACGATATGATCACTTTAAAAATGAGCTGCTTTGAAGTTAGATGTATTTGACTGAAATGAAATATGCAATTTCAGTTCACTTCGACATTGCTTCGTAATTTTGTGATTGTCCCAATGAAATTTGGTGTTTAGCGTAACTCGATGGGAATATTTTTGCATTCATTCTCCCTCTTTCGCTATCAAAAATACTTCAATCCTCTTAAAAAGTTTAGTTGAAATCTTATTTAATTTACTAGAAATTAACAATCGGTTCAGATTATCAACACAAACGTTATGACATAAATTAATTGTGTTTAATATACTAATGTGTTTGATTCGGAGCAATTCATTAAGAATAATACAAAAGAGGACTAGTTAGGTTTTCTCGATCGATTGGAAAGATTTATTATGAACAGAAATCTCGAAATAGATTGTTAAGAGTCATTACAGACATTATTTGGTATCATTTGATGTAAATCATAATCTTTAAAGATTAAACAAATACGTATGGTAATAAAGTGCTAATATCTTGAATCATTTGAACATTATGTAAACTCAATAATATGACAATTACATGAAATAAAAAAATTGTTTTCAAAGTGTTTAAAAATCATTAAATAATAATTTTCTACTAATTTAAAATAAAATACAAAAAATAATCAAAAAGTGCATAGCTGGGATATCTAAATTGTTTTTAACCATTTAGATGGGAGGTAAATCACCGCGAGAAGAAGCAATTCAGAATTGGAGATCAAATGCTTTCTGGGATGAGGAACTAGTAAATATCGAGAGATGGAGCATATGAATGTCAGCTAGGCGGAAGCAAAGGTCGCAGAACGAATATAACAAGGTGGGGAATAAAAAGAGAAGGCCAAGAGAGAATGAGCTAGAGACGCGAAGGCCAAGATGGTTGGTGTCAGAGGGGGTTGGAGATGAGTCTGGAAGACGACCGGACAGAAGCAACGAAAAGGAAAGAGACACTTGACCAGACACGACGGATGAGAGGCAAAGAACGAGGAACGAGTGACGAGAGGCAAGAGGCGAACGACCAGAAACGAAGGGCGAGAGAAGTGGCTAGAGGAGCGAGGCAAGGACCGCAAGGCGAGAAACGAGGGACCAAGTGCGAGGTTCAATAGGTGAGGTGTGAGATGCGTGAAGGAACGAGGAGCAAGGTGAATGAGACAAGGGGCGAGTGCGTGAGGCGAGAGGCGAGAGGAGAGGGTCGAGGGACGAGGGTCGAGGGTCGAGGGACGAGGGACGAAGGTCGAGGGACGAGGGTCGAGGGACGAGGGTCGAGGGACGAGGGTCGAGGGACGAGGGTCGAGGGACGAGGGTCGAGGGACGAGGGTCGAGGGACGAGGGTCGAGGGACAAGGGTCGATGGACGTGGGTCGCGGGACGAGGGGCGAGAAGCAACATTCGATAGACCAGGGTTAAGAGACGAAGAGCTTGAGACGAGGGAAAGAGGGGCGCAGGGAGAGGGCTTTGAGGAGAGAGGCGAGGGGCGAGGACCGATTGGCGAGGTGCGTGTGGCAAGTGGCGAGATGCATGAAGCGGGAGGGGGAGACAAGAAGCGAGAGACGAGGTGAGTGGATGGGGCGAGGGATGAGAGGCGAGGAGCAAGGAGCGAGGTGCCTGGGCTGAGGAGCGAGGTTCTATAGGTGAGGAGTAAGGTGCGTGAGGCAAGGGTGAGGTGTGTGAGATGAGGGGCGAGGTGCGAGAGGACGGACTAGAGAGAAGGTGCGAGTGGTGAGGAGCGAGAGGCGAGGGGGCTTCTGAGAAGACGAGGGGCATAGTGCAAGAGGCAAACGGTGAGGTGGGTGCGGGATGTGAAAGGCTAGCGGCGAGAGAAGAACTCAGAATGATGGGGGAAAACGGGTGAGGGACTATCGGCGAGGGAGAAGAACGATTGACGAGGGACGAAGGATGAAAACTGAAGGATAAGAAATGAAAGTGTGGAACGTGGGTTGGATGATGACAGGCAATAGCAAGTCTCAAGATGTGAGGATCTAGCAACGATTCAACGAAAAGATAAAAGAGGATTCTGAAGCACGAATGCTGTGGCACAAAATAAACGCTGAGCGCGGAAGAAGGATAAGGGTGAATGATATTGGACCCACAAGCTGAACTGATCTCCAGAAGTCTCGGATGGTTGCTACAGCCTTGGGTCGGATATATAGGCCAACAAAATAGCCTCCACCCTCCCTTCCGGTCTTAGGCGTCCTCGTATATTCCTTCCTTCCTTTTTCTCAGTCTTTCCTTTCTGTCTCTCTCACTTTCTTTGTGCTTCTCCCTGCTTTTTATTTTCGCGATCAAACGCGTCCAGTTTTCATCTCGTATAAAACTTTACTACTGAGCTCGCCAAGAAATGGGGAATCGTAAAAACGGAGGAGTGATTTTTGTTGCATATTTTATGACGGGAGTTTTCCCTGCTCACTTTCCTATCTCCGACGCAATGCTCGCGTCACACAAACACTCTAGTGAGTGCGTCCCATGTTGCAGGTTTTGCTCCGGCGACTATTGAGGCTTTAGAAGAGACCCGATCAAGCACCGTTTTTGTGCGGAGAATCTCCAAACGCTAGTGGAAGTGATTCAAATCTTAAAGTCTTCTCATGAACTACCGAGTGTTGCTTATGATGGCTTGTAGGAAGTTTACCTCAGGATCATTAACAGCGTAACTGCTTTTCTCTTATGTATTCCATCGCGTTGCATAATTTTCGAATTTCAGTCTAACCACTTTAAGTTAAGTGGTTAGACTGAAATTTAAGTTAAGTGGTAAGATAAGAGGGAATTCGGATTTTCAATTAATTTGCTCTTTTTTGAATAAAAACAATTCATTGTTTGTATTATTGAACATTTCTTCGTAGAATAGCTTATAATAATAGCAACAAATAGAAGGTATTTTCATAATATAATAATTGTAATTCATTTAGTTAACTTTAAATGTTGGTCGATTTGTTTATAATATCCGTACTCAACATACATTTCATCATTCAGATAATTTTGGAAAAGAAGAGAAAAAGATAAAGTTTGTTTTCGGGAAAATTTCAGTGCTGACACGAGATTATAGAAAACTGTCAATTTTAATTAAAAATAGAATTTCCACGTAAAAAAGTTTTTGTTAACTACTAAAGAATTTCTGTGAAGAGTCTTAAGAAAATGCAATATTTTTCATCAATATTAAACATTAATGCCTTGTATACAATAGAAATTACATCATTTACTGAGAAATGTGACGACAGAATTGGACGTATATTTTGTGAAACTTGAAGATGAAATGCACTCATATACAGGATCTGCTTTCATTTCGAATTGTGTTTTCAATCAATTCCATCTCGCTTCGATAGAGGAAGATAGTTAAACAATTTCTGAAATATAATTTGTTGATTACAGATGAGGAAAAAGTAGGTTTAATTTCTGTATTTTCGCGTTACTTTTGAGTATTTTGAAATAATTTAATCAAAGTAATGTATCAATTCATTCAGGAAGCTTGCCGATACAACCTCTTGACGAAGTACGTAGTTATAATACGCACTAAAATAAATAATTTAACTCTCGTGTGTGATACACACATTTTTTTTTAAAAAGTACTTTACTCCAGAGCTGTCCACTTAAAACAAGTGAGGGCGCTCGTGCTGGCTCTAAGCAGAGCTCCTAGCTGAGCCAGGTGAGGGTCGCTTGTGTTGGGGATAGCAGGTGTAGAATACTGGGACTTGGAGTGAGGGGAAACTACAAATTGGACGTATCAAACGCGTTGGTATTTCATTGGTACATTTTCTTAATTATATAAACTCTATTCAATATTAATTTACGTGTAAACAAACATAAATTTCATTAGTTATTAAAACATTTTCAACTTTAAAAAAAAGTAGTCAGGTAAGACAGTACAAAAGCCAAATAAATTACATTTGTACCATTCTTTCGATGCGAAATACATTTTTAATTGATTTCTACAACATTGATCTTCAAAAAACTTTTTTTACTTTTTTGAGTGTATTATTTTAAATAAAAACTTCAAAATATTTTCGTTCCGAATATTATTACTAATTCGAATATTTTTTTCCTATATTTCTGAAATTTCTGCAAGTATAAATGAATTGATTGCATATGCATTGCAGTTCAATCTTTTAGGCACGTGACAGTCTGCAATATGCAAGTTCGTGCTCCTTTGTGATCTGACTGCGCGGCCGAAATGCGAAATAATCAGCGTTTTCCCTGCGTCTTGCGTTCCGTAGCCGATTACTGTTAGAGGTTTAACCATCCCACATTCCCCTCCCGAAGCCATTTCCCCTACCGGTTAGTACCTGCTCACACACTTAAAAGGGATGCAAGAGGGGGATACGCTTGGTTTAGGGTAGGGGGTGGATGCCACGTAGAATGAAGGATTCGAATGGCAATGGAATCTGTGTACTTTGCGGTGATAGAGAAGATCGGATCCAAATCCTGTTAAACTGCTGCGCTACAGAAACTTGGAGAGGAAAATGGATGGGTATGGGGAACTATTGTTTCCAGCTTAGAAACATAACTCTCGCTCAAAACATATTAAGTGATAATAGATCGCACTTCATGAAAGAATTAGGAACATTTTTAGGAAAGGTTCGAACTATCAGGGAAACGGTAATCAGGGAGTGGGAAAACAGCACTGGTTAGTACGAGCGGAGCCTAGACTGGAGATGAGATAATTAATTCAATAGGTAAACGATAATTAAGTTAACTAGTAAGGTAATCAGTAATGCTAATCACTAATATTAATTAGTAAAATAGTAATAATTAATCAGTAAGCGATAATTAAGTTAATCAGTAGTAAATTGATCGGAGAGGCGGTGATGCGGGCGATCTTCTGTGTCGCTGTTTGATTTCAGGGTCTGAGGAGGCCAAAGACCTAATGGAGAAGATTCCCACGCCAGAAAATGAATAAATAGTTTCGAAAAAAAATCTAGTAGCTTATCATGTACTCGTCTTTTCCCCCTTCAGAGTTTTTTTCCTCAGCCGTACCTTATGGTCTCCTTTCCGCGGCTTTGATGTGATGAAGAGACCATTAGTGGTTTTTATGCCATAATTCGAAAGGTTAGAATGCGGTAGGATGTAGGTATTGTAATGGCTTAAAGGCCTTCAGCCTAGCCACATAGAAAAAGTATTAAAATTATATATAAATGTGTTGTAATTACCTATAAAATAAAACCTTCCATCCCCTCCTCGACATATCGTATCTTGCGAGCAAATTTGAGGACTCGCGCGCCGATAGCCGGTGGGGACAGCTTGCCGAGCCACAGATATGTGCAGGTCTGCTTCGTCCATGAATTGTGGAAATTCCGATGTGGTATTGTTGACGTCATGACATGAAGAAATAATGCATGACGGAGATGACTTCCGTTATTTCTTCATTTACTCTATTAGGACAATATTTGAGAATAATAAAAATATGGCAAGGTAATATAATTGACATGCCAATAAAAGAGTGTAAACCGCTGATTAAACCAAGTTACAGGAGAATATACATTTTCAAATCATCTTTATTGCATTTTTTTCTTACTATTTAACATTATGCAAATATATACCCACACAAAATATAAGCAGAATGGTTACTCATTGCACACCTTTCAGAAAGAAATAGAAAATCAGAGAGAATCAAATTCTCAACTCATCAAAACAATATTGTGATTTATTTTAAAATGTAAATGTTGCTCAAACTTAGTTTATCTTTCATTTTCTCCGATTAGCATGTTATGAAGAACCAAATGAGATTCTTGTCAAAGTGGAAAATAATTGACAATTTTTGGTTATGTAATTCGTTTTAGCAGTGCAAATGAGATTTGAATCACTGAAAAATTGTTTTTTTTAAATTTCGATAGAAAATAATAAAATAACATAATCAATCACTTATAACGTGCACCTGCAAGAAGAATGTGAAATATATTTTATTAATGTCTTGATATAGCAATTATCAAACAAATTTTATTGAGAAATTAGCTGTATTCTGCAGGTGAGTATTTTACAAGGGAGTTATTTCACGTCTCAAAAAATAAAAAAGTTACTACACACATAAGTTTTCTCCAAAATATTTTATCCCCGGGATAATCTCTTGCCTCAAATAGAGTATTAGGTTCATTATATTGTATATTAGAACATTATCAAACTGTAACATAAAAATGCAACTGACTGTCCTCCAAACAGTCATCCGATTAAGTTCCATCGATCAAACACTAAATAATAAAAAAACTCGTAATGGAGAGTATAATTCTATTCACTATTAAAAAATATCATTATTAATATTCGAGAAATATTCTTAAAAAAAACACTGATTCTGATTCGAAAGTGTTTCGTACAGGGAAATTGAGAGGACTCCACCACTGATCGAGAACCAAATCCCGTCTCCTTCAGGCCCAAAACCCTTTCTCCCCAGACTTTTAAGCAGAGTCCTCTTTCGAGACGCTGTGCGAGTCTCCCGTCGCAGTCGCCATTTGCATCAAGAGCAGCGTCGATGTAAAAGAAGCGCGATGAGCAAAGTTTGGACGCCCGGGGCGATCGTTGAGAATTTGAACTTCGTTCTTCGGCGAATTGCTCGTCTTGATTACCTGGAACTAGTAAGTTTCCCGTGGACCCGGTGGCTTAGTGAGTTACTGTACTTTCTCTCGGAGCAAGAGATGCCGAGAGGGATGTGTAGAAAACGACGTGAATGTTTGTGCGCATGCCTTGTGCTTGGAAATTTTCAAATATTTTTCGACAGGGAAAGTTTCCTAAAGATTCGTTGAAGATTAAGAGAATAAAATTTGTGGCAGTGAAGCTTTGTTTCAAAAACCTAAGTTATTTTTAAAGTGTTTACAGGGATTTGCAATCTCATAACGTTGAAACTGGTTATGATAATTACGGAAAAATATATTATAATATAATATATATATATTATATAATAATATAATAATGTATAGCAGATATGAAATTAAATTACCTTTTTGATATATATATATATATATATATATATATATATATATATATATATTGTAATGGGACGGTCGCACACGAACTAATTTCGGCGTGTGCGAGATGAATATTTTATATAACAGGGAGTCCGGGAAAACGTAGCTGGCTGAAAATGTGCGTTTCTCCGCTACCTGAGTGCGCGAAGGGTCGCCGCCGGCCGCCGGGGGGAGCGCCTCCCTTTGTTCAAAGACCGTTTGCCACACCTCTGGTATTTCCGAGCGCTGCGTCAGAGCACCCAGCGTCTTCTCGGAAATCGTGGTGACGTGAACGCCCACTCGAAATCGGGTTCCAACCGTCGATGGACCCATGGCAATTGGACGGCGCGCATCACGCGGTTTGGCTGCGCCAATAGTCGAACACTAGGCGGGGGTGAGACATGTGATCTCGCGAGCAAGGGAGGTTGCTGCGAACGCGAGACTCGGCCATTCCGATACGAACGACGGCCGCGAGTGTTACCTTCCGATGTAAGCGACGACCGAGGTGTTGGGTCCGATGGCAACGACCGCCGCGAGACGCTAGATCGCCGCCGGCAACGCATCGTCGCCACCTCACCGCCCGCTCAGGTACCGCCGAAGGGAGAGGCGGAACACCGTGTGAGTGCCGATACTCGAATGAACGAAGAAGCTTTCGGACGCGGCCTGGGGGCCGGCCGCCGCTAAAAGACGCTTTGGTGTGGCGATCCCTGGCCGCCGCCGCCGCAGTCAACAGCGCCGCGCGCCGGGCCGCCGCCACGCCGTCGTCGCCGCCGCGCCAGCCCACGCGCCGCGCCGCCGCCGCTGCGCTGTCGCGCACGCCGCCCGCGTGCAGCCCTACGCCGCCGCAGCCAAGGCCTGCCGCGTGCCGCGACACCGCCGCCGCGGCCACCAGCTGCCCGTCCGGCCCAGGAAACGGGGGGAGCGCCATTGCCCTGCCGCCCGACACCCGGGCCGATGCCGACGCCCGGAGGAACGGAGCGCCCGTGCGATGACCCGGAAGGGTTGGACTGTTAAGTTAAGCTAGTTATAAGTTAGGTTAAGATAGTATTAAGAACTGTAGGGGGCTTCACCCGATTATTTTTTGCTGTGAATTAAACTCAGAAATCATGAAAGAGCGTTTTACTGTGTAGTGCATGAATATGCCCAGTCACGCATGCGTCCTAAATAGATTCCAGCCGAGCACATGAGGCAACCTGCAGCAGACGGGAATCCACAGGTGAGTCGGGTCACGCCCTGAGAGAGATTAACACCGCCGACACCGATGAGTGGTCGTGTGTACGGGGGCGGGTGTTACAAATGGCGCCCAACGTGGGGCAAGCGACGAATCAGGCGAGGCTAATCGTCGCCAATTTTGGCTATATTCACTGACGACGTGCCGCCGAACCTGTGATGTCGAGGTAGATTTCAGATCTATGGCCCGAACCCACGTGACCCGACTTACGATTCCTCAGTAAAGTCTCTTAAATTTGCATGCGTGACTGCAGTAGCTATAATTAAAACTGGCGAATTGCCAAAGTAATAATTTGTTCACCGAGGGTGATATTTTGCTATGTATTGTGTATTTTCTGTGTTTTTTTGCTTTTTTTGTATTTGTGTGTTGTGTACTGTGATAAGTGTTTATCGTGTGCGCGTTTCAACGTCAAGATGTCCGACCACGAGAGTGAGCCATCAGCGTCACAGGAGCGGGCGGAGATGTTGGCAATGATGCAGGCGGTAATAGCAAATCAGATGGCAAAATTTGCCGAAAATCAGGAAAATCAGATAGCAAAATTTGCCGAAAATCAGGAAAATCAGATGGCAAAATTTGCTGAAAGTCAGGAAAATCAGATGGCAAAATTGGCCGAAACTCACGAAATTCAGATGGCAAATCTTACTAAAATTCAGGGGAGTCAATTTGCTGAGCTTCAATGCAAATTATTGGAAAATAAAGAAATGCAGGAAAATCAGTTCGCTGAATTACGCAGTAAATTAGGGGAAAGCCAGGAACAGACGGCGAATCAGATTGCCGATCTTACGGAGCACTTCACGGAAAGGTTCAACGGAATCAGCGACCAAATAGGCGAGCGCGTAAGAGCGGAGGTGAGTGCCGCGACCACACGCTTAGACGAGCACATCGCCGCTTACACTCAGGAATCAGTCGCGATTTCTAAACGAATCGGTGCCGTCGCCGAACGACTAGAAGCGTCGATCGAGATAAATAACGCTCGACTCGCGGAGTGTGAGGCGCAGGTAGAGGTCAAGCTTAGAGAACAGGAAGGGAAAATGCGTAGCTTGCACGCGCATGTCGAATCTGTCGTAGACGAAACTAAGGGAAAAGTCGCGGAGTTTTGTGACGGATTGAAGGACGCCGTAATTGAAGTTGAAAAAAAGGGCGCCGCGAATTGCAAGAAAATCGCGAGATTAGATGGGAAGGTGATCGCGGAAGTCGCTAGGCTTGATGGGGATATTAAAAATTTGCAAGCGACGACCGAGGCGTCAATCCAGAAACAGGGCGCGGATTTCAAACAAATAATCCGAGAAAGCGTCGACGGTTTGCGCGACGAAATGCAAACGCCCGCAGGAGTATGTTCAGACGGCCACGGAAGTAGAGTTCATTTATCGCCGCCGCAAAATCTCGGTTTTTCAGGTGCGAAAAACGAACATCCGTGCGAATTCTTGCGACGCATGGAAGATTATTTTACGTTATCTAACGCAGTACCCAACAGGCTAAAAGCAAAATTCGCTCAACAGTATTTGTTTGGAGCCGCACTCCAATGGAGCTTATCAATGTCACGATTTCCCGAGACATACGAGGAATTTAGGGAGAAATTTTTGAAACGGTTTTGGGGGGAAGAAACCAAATTCACGTATGAGCGCCGACTATTAGAGAAGAGGTGGTATCCGAAGATGGGGATATCATATCTGGATTATGCCGTCGGGAAAATTGCAGCATTCCGTTTGTGCGATCCTTCAATTAGTGATAACCGGCTTATCTGGATCATCACATCACAGTTCCCGGAGCGAATTCAGAATTCTCTGAACAGCGCGCGCTTGGAAAATATCCACGAATTCCAAGATTTATTAGGAAAATTCGACCAGGCACGAATTTCGGGGAATAATGAGACAGAAAATGATAGGCCTCCACCGCAAAACAATCAGAGGTGGCCGCGTCGAGAGGGCGACGCCGGCAGAAACTGGGGACAGCACGACCGAGGCCCACCTCGGGACGAACGACCCGATGGACATTCACCCGCCGAGGGGCGAGGGAACCGACCCTCGGAAAATTAGAAGCGTCCGGAGCAGGTAGGCATCAGCGCTTGGGACGCAATACAAGTACTGTAGAGATGCCACTAGTGAGAACCGTTATTATTGACGAAATATTTGAGGAGGAAGCGGATCGCGATGTCGATCGTGCCAGGGCAAGAAGGTGTCCGATCATCGCCGCAGAGTGCGAGGGCAAGCCAGTCCAGATTTAATTGATTCAGGGAGTGAAGTTTCAGCCGTTTCGGAGCAGTTCTATTTTAAATTAAAGAGTGAACACTCAAATTTGCCCGAGTTTCCCATTCTTAAAACTTACGTCGTTGGAGCGGATAGGAAGAAAAGCCATCCCATTACTAAACAAATCTTTGTCACTATTAGCCACGGAGTTTTTCAGTTCGATGCTACATGTCTTGTCATCAAAAATCTAGCTTACGAGCTCATTTTAGGCGTTGATTTCTTACGTGAGTTACAGGTCTGTATCGATTTCAAAGAGAACGTGTTGAGGTTCGAACCGCCGTATTTACTGCCGTTCACCGGCGAAAATAATGAATTGATTGCTGATGAATTCAGGATCAACAATTTGAATAGGGACGAGGTACGAGAAAGTATCACCCACTCTATTGATCGCAACCACTGTCTGACAGCAGCCGAGAATAGCGCTTTACGGGACATGTTGTTCAATAATCTTGAAATTTTTCTTCGGCCGACAGAACCCATTAAGGATTTTCTCTTTCGCATTCAAGTTACCGACCGCTCACCGTTTAAATGTAGAAATTATCCTGTTCCATTTGCTTTGAGGACAGAAGTAGATAAGACGATTTCAGACATGATTGCAGAAGGAATTATTAAAAGAGCTTCTACGCCGTATATCAATCCCCTGGTAATAGTAAGAAAAAAGGATGGTGGAGTTCGTATTTGTCTCGATGCTAGGAGGTTAAATCAGGTAACTGTTCCAGATCACGACTCGGTCGTGCCAAATGACGTCACTTTAGGGAAATTCCATGGTGCTAAATATTTTTCAGCTATTGATTTTGTTTCTTCTTACTGGCAGATCGCAATTCACCCCGATGACCAGAAATTCACTGGATTTTTGTACGATGGTTTGAGTTATGTTTGGTGTCGCACTCCTTTCGGTCTCCGAAATTCTGGAGCATATTTTATTAGGTGTTTGGATCAGAAGTACTGCCCCACATTAATAAATGGATTAATCGAGTACCTCTCGAGAGCGCGGGCCTATCTCCTTTTGAAATACATTTCGGAAAGAAGCCACCAGCCTATTTTCCTCTTTTAGAGCGCCTGGCCACGCACAGTGTATTGAACTATGAGGAAAGGTGCCGCATTGTTTACGCGAACTTAAATAGAGCAGCTGAAAAGAGAGAGAAGATGGTCAAGAGACCGCACGAATTCAAAGTCGGGGACAGGGTGCTTCTGCGCACACCTGCTTCGTCTGACGCGCCGAGAGGTCTGTTTGCGAAGTTTTTTCCATTGTTCGCAGGCCCTTTCACTATTCGAGGTAATCCTCACCCCAATGTTTTTGAACTCGTCACAGACGATAGGCAACCGGCAGGAAAATATAATGCTTTTAATTTAATTCCATTTCGCGAATGAGACCTGTTTTGTCCTTTTCATTAATTATTGTCGTATTTTTAGTATTTTTGTTTGTCAATTAATTAGTGCTCTAGTTGTCTATTATGTGCTAGTCTTCGTTGAATTTATATGTTATTGTTGATGTGGTTTGTTTAAGTCTCTACCGACTGCCTGTGTCTTCTTCATTCGTTTACCGACATTTTACTTAATTGTCATTGCTTAATTGTTAGACGGTTACTTATTGTTGATGTGGGTTGGAGTTCTTATTTCCTATAACGAGGACGTTACTGGGTTGGTTTTAATGTTGGTGTTTGTGGATGAGATATTCCCGATAGTATTTCCCTCGCTTCATTTGTCTTAGTTTTTTATTTTTCTTGCTATTGTAAGCACTTTGTTCAATTATTTGTGGTTTTAGTGCGTATTTCGTCTATATTTTGTTTAGGGTTTTTTTGTTAAATTATTCCGTTTGCTCCCGTCGCCATTAGTTTTCTGTTGAGCCATGAAATCATCTTTTCTCTCCGATTTCATAGCTAGGCGGTGGAGGGGGTGAATGTAATGGGACGGTCGCACACGAACTAATTTCGGCGTGTGCGAGATGAATATTTTATATAACAGGGAGTCCGGGAAAACGTAGCTGGCTGAAAATGTGCGTTTCTCCGCTACCTGAGTGCGCGAAGGGTCGCCGCCGGCCGCCGGGGGGAGCGCCTCCCTTTGTTCAAAGACCGTTTGCCACACCTCTGGTATTTCCGAGCGCTGCGTCAGAGCACCCAGCGTCTTCTCGGAAATCGTGGTGACGTGAACGCCCACTCGAAATCGGGTTCCAACCGTCGATGGACCCATGGCAATTGGACGGCGCGCATCACGCGGTTTGGCTGCGCCAATAGTCGAACACTAGGCGGGGGTGAGACATGTGATCTCGCGAGCAAGGGAGGTTGCTGCGAACGCGAGACTCGGCCATTCCGATACGAACGACGGCCGCGAGTGTTACCTTCCGATGTAAGCGACGACCGAGGTGTTGGGTCCGATGGCAACGACCGCCGCGAGACGCTAGATCGCCGCCGGCAACGCATCGTCGCCACCTCACCGCCCGCTCAGGTGCCGCCGAAGGGAGAGGCGGAACACCGTGTGAGTGCCGATACTCGAATGAACGAAGAAGCTTTCGGACGCGGCCTGGGGGCCGGCCGCCGCTAAAAGACGCTTTGGTGTGGCGATCCCTGGCCGCCGCCGCCGCAGTCAACAGCGCCGCGCGCCGGGCCGCCGCCACGCCGTCGTCGCCGCCGCGCCAGCCCACGCGCCGCGCCGCCGCCGCTGCGCTGTCGCGCACGCCGCCCGCGTGCAGCCCTACGCCGCCGCAGCCAAGGCCTGCCGCGTGCCGCGACACCGCCGCCGCGGCCACCAGCTGCCCGTCCGGCCCAGGAAACGGGGGGAGCGCCATTGCCCTGCCGCCCGACACCCGGGCCGATGCCGACGCCCGGAGGAACGGAGCGCCCGTGCGATGACCCGGAAGGGTTGGACTGTTAAGTTAAGCTAGTTATAAGTTAGGTTAAGATAGTATTAAGAACTGTAGGGGGCTTCACCCGATTATTTTTTGCTGTGAATTAAACTCAGAAATCATGAAAGAGCGTTTTACTGTGTAGTGCATGAATATGCCCAGTCACGCATGCGTCCTAAATAGATTCCAGCCGAGCACATGAGGCAACCTGCAGCAGACGGGAATCCACAGGTGAGTCGGGTCACGCCCTGAGAGAGATTAACACCGCCGACACCGATGAGTGGTCGTGTGTACGGGGGCGGGTGTTACAATATATATATATATACACACACCTGGTAGTTGTGTGTGAATTTCACCTGTATTTGAAAACTAGAAAATTGTTTCGTATAAGGGAAGTTCTGAAATGTACCTGCATTACACTTATGAGGATCGTATGAAGCAAACTTCTAGGGTTTACTGGGAAGTCACAGAGTTTTTATTATTATTATTATTATTATTATTATTATTATTATTCTGACCACCCCACACGTACTCTTCGCAGGCACAGTCATATTCTCTCGTTGAGAGAGATTAACCTATATTTTTATGAGGATCAACGTTTCGTCTGTATCCTTTCGTAAGAGAAGGTTGATTGCCTGGAGTTATGTATTATGAGGTTATAGACTGGTGATGAGGGGTGAAGGGACAATCACAAATACGACCATACCATGCGCGTCTTTTCAAGCATTCGGTCTTTGCTAGGATTGCACAAGCTGAGATAATATGATCAATGGTTTCTACGTGTTCCTGGTAAATGCGGCATATATCATCTTGGGAAATTTTGAGAACCATTTATCATAATGTCACTTTATCTAGGCCTAATCTTGGGCAACCAGTACTAGTGCTTCATTCTTCCCCTTTTAAACCACATAAATGATTGATATTTATTGATCTGTACCCTGTCCATTCGTTTCAAATATTGTCCGTGGAGTGGTTTGTTCCTCCACGATTTCTTTAACATTTTTTGTGTCTCACTTTTCATGTCAAGTAGCACCAGAAGTTCAGTGTCTCTGTCGTTCTACGTATCTTGCATAGTCTTCTTCGCAATGCTTCTTGCTACACTAACAATGCCTCTGTTTCCCATTCTTCGGTCAGATTTCAGGACCTGCCTCATTAGTGGGTCATCTTGATGGCTGACTGCCGACAGTTGCATTGTGCCAGAGGCTTCAATTTATCTGAGACCTCTTCCTTCTTCCATACGTGACACATAAAGCCTATGTACATCAGCTCGAGGGTGAGCGACATGATTCATTATTAGAAGTTTTCTATTTTTCCGATCCATGATTCGAATTTTTTGGTCAGTTTAGTCCACTAGTCCAAAACGGTACTCGACTACAGGCACTAACGAACTACCAATTGCATGTATTTTATTCCTGGAGTGCAGAGCGGACTGCAGGACCATTCTCGCTCTTCTTTAATACTCCCTGCGAATTCTCTCTTTTATTATGTCGTAAGAGATGTTCTCACATTCTTCAATGCGAAGATATTTATAAGTTTTACCCGGCTCCAGATCTTGAATTACAGTGTGCAGTGTCTTCTTCTTCTTCTTATTATTTCTTATTAATATTATTATTATTATTATTATTATTATTTTCTTCTTCTTATTATTATTATTATTTTCTTCTTCTTCTTCTTATTATTATTATTATTATTTTCTTCTTCTTCTTCTTCTTCTTATTATTATTATTATTATTAGGGGGTGTGGAAAATTAAATAGCTCATGTAGCGATGTAGTGGCTAAAAGAATCTTCGCCTTAAAGAGGGGAAAAGGGTATATATCACGAGAAAAACAGCACGCTAGTCAGTCAGTGAGATTGCGTCTCGAGAGTATCAGAGTTATATTGTGTACTGTCAACATCGATTTGTGCTGGTGGCATTGATTTTTGGAATGTTGGTGCACAATGTTGCGGATTGAGACATCTACTGGTTGTGATGACAGTGCTTCGAACTTGATATTCTCCATTTTCACTAGTACAAATGAAAAACTGGTCTTTATCGGGTACGAATTCGATTCTGGTTCTTGTTTCCTTTAACAAATAAACTTTTGTTATCAGTTATTTTTGCCACTTTATGAAAATTACTTTAATAATAATAATAATAATAATAATAATAGCAATACTATTACTACTACCAATAAGATATTTATTACAAAATGGAGTTAGTTTCACTAGTCCAATAAATAAATCAAAATTACTTTCTTTTCCTCGTTGACGAAATGACAAGACATTACAATTCTCAACTTTGAGCTTTCAGTGTTTTTCATATTACTTTGAGGCTATCTGCGCATTTATCACAATGAGCACCATCAATATACTTGTAATTTTAACTAATATGTCCCGTTCAATCCAATGTTTTCAACTAACTGTTTTCAGACTACCGCTTAGGAACGAGACAACAGACAGCAGTTTAGAGTAATTCGAACCCAGACTGTTCCTTCTCGGAAGAATCTTCACCCCCCATTCCTTAGCAGCGCGTCTAGAGAACCGCTTTCGCTCCCGACAACCTATCCACAT
The DNA here is from genome assembly GCA_031308135.1 of Acheta domesticus. Classification (NCBI taxonomy): domain Eukaryota; kingdom Metazoa; phylum Arthropoda; class Insecta; order Orthoptera; family Gryllidae; genus Acheta; species Acheta domesticus. The sequence goes on along the minus strand of JAHLJT010002406.1, from coordinate 23,464,409 downwards.
CCTCCCGAGATCGCTTCCTCGAGAACGGATTCGCCTGCGGGTTACGTCATTAACGCGTTCGCCGAGAGAAGTAACAACAGTTTTGAAATATCGCCCCTCGAGGCGGTGCGCCGCGAGCAGGGCCACCTGCGGATCGTACGAATACGTCACTGTCAGCGCCTCCCCCTGCGTCCTCGCCCCCCCCTTATCCTCTCACTCGTATCCTCGGCTCGGCATCAATCCCGCCCTAGAATGGTGTCCTATCCTCCGGCGTCCTAACTCCCGTGTTCTTACACTTACATCCTCACTGTCATGACCTCTCCTTCGTTCACTCATATCCTCTCCTCCGTTCAACCTCCCACGATCTCTCCAAGTTCAAGCTCTCGGCCCCTATCTCAAACATCCTGAGTCCTCTTCCCAGCTTTCTTAACGCGTCACTCACGCGTCCTCGCTCCCGCGTCTTCAGACCCATGTCCTCACCGGCGCCCTCTGTGCGTCCTCGCTCCCCCCTTCTTCTACGACTCCCGAACCTTCGACTCTGTATCAATCCCGCCCTCGAATGGTGTCCTATCCTCCCCGTTTTGTCTCCCGCATTCTTACTCTTACCTCCCCACTACTATGACCTCTCCTTCGTTCTCTCATATCCTCGTTCCCGCGTTCAAGCTCTCTGCTTCTATCTCAAGCGTCCTGAGTCCTCTTCCCAGCTTTCTTAACGCGTCACTCATGCGTCCTCGCTCCCCGCGTCTTCACTCCCGTGTCCTCACCTGCGCCCTCACTGCGTCCTCGCTCCCCCTTCCCTTATGACTCCCGCATCCACGACTCAGCATCAATCTCGCTCTCGATTGTTGTTCCCTGCTCCCTGTTTTGGCCCTCTCGTTCTTACTCCCACCTCCTCACTACTTTGACCTCAACTTCGCGTCTTCGCTCATTCGTCTTCTCTCCCACATCCTCGTTCTCACTATTGATCTCTCGAGTTCTATCTCTCGCGTACTGAATCCTCTCGCCGCTTTTTCACTTTTGCATCACTCAGGCGTCCTCGCTCTCACGTTATACCTCCTGTGACTCCATACCCACGTTCTCTTCCCAGCGTCCTGTCCTCCGTGTCCTCACATTCTGACGTTTCTCTTGTATATTTACTCCCGCGGTTTCTCCTCTAGTCTACATTCCCGCAATCCATTTCGCATCCTTACGCATCCTCGCTTCTGCGTTCTCGCATCCTCACGCTTACGTTCCCACACCCGCGTTTCTCCCAGTACGGTTTCCCCACCAAGGCATCACTACCCGGTTCTCTTCAATCATCAATTCAGTTTGAGCGTTGTTTTAACTTGCTTCTTCTACGTGCCGTGCTCCCAACCAATTAAGAACTTCCTTTCTCGGAGAACCCAGTACGTTTTGTTCGAAACAACTGGTGCCTGAAAATGGAAATATACATTTACACTTGTCCTTGAAGAAATGAGAGTAGTGTTGGAATTTGTAAAATTAAATAGTAAAACTATTCAGTTTCTTCAGTATCATAGGCTTTGTAGTTTCCTAGGAAATGCGCTAATGATGTGATGATGAAGGTGATTGTTGCTTATAAAACAAATATAGTAATTTGCTGTACAACTTTGTAATTGATTTCTGTGCCGTATTCGCCAATGAATAATGTTACTGAACATCCAAATACTTATTTAGCAGATTCGGTATTTTAAAACACTAGGTTTTCCATAATAAATTCTTCCGTACGATTACAAAACCTCCCTGCTTTATATAAATTGCCCAACTCCATAATGAAATTATTTTTTTTATTACTCCCTGTATTTGAGGCAGGTGATCATTTTAACTTCTGAACTGTTTTAAAATCTTGTGACATAATTTGAACTACATTCATCTTATAATTTATTATGGTATTTGCGATATTTGCTGTTATTGCGGTAATTTGTTGCGGTAATTGCTTTCTACATTTGGTAAAGGGATCATGTAATATATATATATATATATATATTTTGACCGTATTGGTCAAAACACAAAGAATAGGCGCTCCACCACATTCAAAAGTAGCGCGCAGAGTGAGGAACCGCGGCGGAACGGATCGACAGAGTCGTGAACGAGCGCACGGGGTAGTGGGAACTGATCGGTCTGACCGCGCAAAAGCGACAGTTGGCGGTTGAGCAGCATGGCGTGAGGACGGTATGCAATGGTGGTTAGAGAGCGATGCTCTGATGTACAAGAAATCCAGTGTAATCGGGACAACAGGTATTTAAGAAAGAAAAATTGTGATGAACTGTGCAATAAGCGAGTGTAAGGATTGTGGTGAACTTATTTAAGAGAGAATAATTACGAAATTTAATAAAAAAAAGGGGAACAGTGCACGGACACGTGGGCGATGCGGGTTAATGATAGTTGGTGCGGCTGTGCTGATGTGTGATTATGCGGTGGAGCTGCTGAGCTGATACGATTAAAGTCATCGTGTGAAGAAAGAAACCGTGGGAAGGCGACGCCGGTGGATTGGAAACGGGCTGCGGTGACACGTGGGCAGACGGAGCATCGCGGGCATCAAGGTTACCTCCCGGCCTCAGGCGGAACGGGCAGCAACGCAATTTAGAAATCGACGATCGTAACGATCAGATAAGTAATTCTAATTGTGAACAAATAGAAGGAAAATTAAATGAAACGCCAGTTCAGGATGCTCACTGTGTAGCGTTGAAAGTAATGATGTGCGTAGTAGCATATGAATGGCACGTAGTTTTTCCAAAGGGTTGGAAGTTGCATAAGCGGGAATGATAATGTAATGGTGGGAAGGTTAGAGATGTACAGAATGAACCATAGAATTATGATCAAAGCAAGGATGCAAGCTATGTTGGTAATGTAATGATGTCTTATTGTTCTTTTGTTCTAATAAATTCTGTTTATATGATAGTAGGCCTTTGAATCCAGATACTGTAGATTAAAGTAACCCCCTTAAAGAACTCCTGTACCCATACATAAAAAATTTTATGATATGTGTAACCGTGAGCCAGCAAAGGTAAGTACGGTCACATATTATTGGCGCCCGAAATTCAGGGACAGGGAAAGATTGGTAATTTGTAATTAGATTTGAACAAAATTCAATCCCCATAAGTGCATACTTTAATCAGCAGGTATCTGAATTAGTTGCATGACTGGAAAAGGCAGAAGACAGTTGTAAATTTCTTGATAATGTCAGCATTCCAGTTTTAAATATTTCAAAGAGAGTTTAAGTGCATTAAATATATCAATATTTTCTAACATATTGCAGTGGAATCAGTGAAGTGTTGTTTGAAATAATTCATTTACAATTTAGAAGAGAATTTGATGAATGCTTAGTTTAATTTCATTTGCCAAGGTGTTGTGTGAAATAATTCATTTACAATTTAGAAGAAATTTTGATAAGTATTAAGTGCCAATTTCTGTGTCAAGGTGTTGTTTGAAATAATTCATTTACAATTTAGAAGAGAATTTGATGAATGCTTAGTTTAATGTCATTTGCCAAGGTGTTGTGTGAAATAATTCATTTACAATTTAGAAGAAATTTTGATGAGTATTAAGTGCCAATTTCATATGCCAAGGTGTTGTGTAAATTAATTCCTTTGCAATCCAGAAAATATCTTGATAAGTATTAAGTGCCAATTTCTGTGTCAAGGTGTTGTTTGAAATAATTCATTTACAATTTAGAAAACATTTTGATGAACATTAAGTGCAAATCTCTGTGTCAAGGTGTTGTTTGAAATAATTCATTTACAATTTAGAAAACATTTTGATGACTATTGAGTTTAAATAACAAATAGATGGGAATTTTAATTAATGTGTTTTAAGGTAGTGCAGATATTGGAATGTAGTTTTCTTTTTAAGAGTGTATAACGTGGCCAGTAAAAAGGCGCTGAATTCAGTGTAAATACCAGGGTAATTATTGTAAGGCATTCCTATGTGTATATCATCATACAATACAAGGATAATTTTTATGAAACAAGATCATAATGTATATGTGGCAATGAATAATATGTTAGGGCATAATTATTGGAAAGTGGTATTACAGTGAGTGTGTACATGAGTGTAATTATCAGGGTATAATTTTGTTGAAGAGTCCTTACAGTGTGTATCTAAATAAACACAGTGTGTTAGGGTATGATTTCTGAAGTATTATTACAGTAGGTGTATTTATTGAGTTCAATGAGCAATACATTAGGAACAAAATCCTTCATGTTAGAATATAAATTTGGGTTTTAGGTGCTGCCCAGTGCATTTTGAAGCACTGATTGGACGTGTGTGTAAATGAATATTATGAAGTTATGAGCTATTTTGGAGACATAGTAGCATTAATTATTTGATGAACATTACAATTCAAGTAGTTGCAACTGAATAAGATTTATCGAGATTTTTTATTTAGGTGGATGAAAAAAAAAAAAAAAATAAGTTGCATTCAGTAAGGTGCAGGAAGACTATCTGAGACTGATTCAATGATAATCTAATGAATATTTTGAATTCAGTTGAATTATGTCAATGTGAATTTTGTTACAGATGTCAGTGTAATTACATTTAATTATTTTGTGTGTATTTCTAGGTGTTTTGAGCTTGAGTGCATTTTGTTTGTGAATTGTTCCCAGGTGGATGACGGAGGTCAATAATTTGTTTGATGTGTGTTTTTTTCTTGTATATGTTTTTGATGAGTTATGTATAGGATCGTAACATATGCGGCATCACTCACATCTAATTCAAAGCAATTCAGATTGTGTTAGGGTCATTTTTGAGAGTAATTAGGATGCCGTTGGTGTGAAGTGAAGTAATTTGTAGTATTCGGTGTATGCCTCTGTGAGCATTCTGAAGTTGGGCAATAGATTTTGGGTGGAATCAAGCGTTGTAGGAGGGCGATTAGTCAGAAATAGGTGTAGTAGGGTGCAATTTGGGGGCATAATGGAAAAGCAAACGGGCACAATGATGGGAGAGGAAGAGAAGCGCGAGGACAGAGATCATTATGATGAGGATGATGGAGGTAAATGGGATGAGTCGTTACTAGAAGATTCGGATAGAGCCAGAATGGAGTTATCGGGGGCGAGTGCGTCGACACCAAATCTGGGAATGGTGAAGAGAAACGGAACAGAGGACTTACTGAGCATGCTTCATCAAATCATGGCAGGACAAGAGAAGCTCGAAGAACGGGCACATAGAAGAATGGTTGAGGAACTAGAGAGACAGGAAGAAAGGGCACAAAGAAGAATGGTTGAGGAGCTAGAGAAGCAGGACGAACGGGCACAAAGAAGAATGGTCGAGGAGCAAAAGAATCAGGAAGAACGAGAGAAGAGAATAACTGAGGAGCTAGAGAAGCAGGAAGAACGGGCCCAAAGGAGAATGGTTGAAGAGCAAAAGAAAATCATTGATGAACTGAAGGAACATAAACAAGAGCAAGTGAGACAAATACAAGAACAATACCAGGTTATAGTGGAGAAGTTCGAGTCATGGGAACAAAGAATAGACGGGCGAGTTCAAGAGATATGCAGTGAACTTAGTCGAAACATTACCACAAAGATGGAAGGACGGATTGAGGCACAGGATAAAGCCATCGAGTCACTGCATGTGCAAGTGAAGGGAGTATCACAAGGGATGGAACGGAAGATAGAAAACTGCAAGAGGGAGTTGGCAGACACGAAGGTAGAATTGAAGGAGTCGGTGGCAGCCTGTAGAAAGGAAGTGCAGAAGGACGTTCGGAAATGTGAGGACGACATCGCGGAATTGCAAATAGAAGTTCAAGAATTAAAAGAGGTTAAGACGGCGCCAAATGTGGGAGGGGGCCCAGTTAATATAGCAATACCATCCTCATTAAAATTTTCGGGCGACGTAAAAGAGAATCCATACTCGTTCATGAGAGCTGTGGAGCGATACCTAGCGGTTAGTTGTCTCCCTGAGAAGAGTAAGACGCAGGTAATATACCAGATGCTGCAGGATGACGCGAGGACCTGGGCAGACACCATCACACCATTTCCAAATACTGTAACGGAGTTTAAGCAGATGTTTTTCGAAGATATTGGAGCGAGGATATCCAGCTAAATTTTAAGATGGGTCTCATGAACAGTATGTACAAGCCATCAGGTGGGGGCGGAATGAGAGATTACGCGGCTAGGCGCATCATGGATTTCCGATCGTTATCGCCACCCATGAGCGATCAAGAAATCATGTGCATCCTAATCAGACAATTTCCAACAACTACCCAGAATTTGCTTAGGAGCGCGTGTCATACAGATTTAGAGAAGTTTCAAGACGCATTAGGGAGCTTCGATCTGACGTTCGCTAATGCACCGAAAAACAGAAATGAAGTGAATGTAAATGCAATGATGGTGAGGGGCGCTCAAGAGCAAGAGAGGGGAGGAAAGCAAAGCGCTAGAGTTTGGGGTGATCAGAGGGGTGGAGAAAACCAAAGAGGATATGATAGGCAGCAGGAGAGCGAAAGTCGAAGGAACGGCGAGCGGTCGAGACAACCTAATGGAGGAAACGGAGGAGAAGGTTCACGTGGTAACGAAATGAGACCAAATACCAGCGGGACGGGTTACAACCCAAATTTAAACGAAGGGAGTTCGTGTTGACGGGAGACCCCAACACGAACAATCACGGAGTAAGCAACGAGGTTTCCATCAAGTCATTTCAAGTGGTCGATTACGAGGATGAGCCCTGGATCAAGAGAAAAAGCAGCCAGAAGATTCGTCGGAAATGTCCAACCGTCATGATATCATGCTTAGGTGAAGAAGTGGAAGCATTGGTTGACACAGGATGTGTGGCGAGCGCGATTTCGGAGGATTATTATGAGAAGTTAGTGGCGACGGGAAAACATGTGGCGGCATTACCGATGACGAGGTCGTATGTAATTGGGGCCACCCAGAAGAGGTCAAGCCCCATTACGAAACAAGTGATGTTAGAAGTATGTATTGGTGGGTATATGTACGAGATGGTTGCGCTGGTGGTGAGGCATTTGTTGTATCCGGTTATATTGGGGATGGATTTCCTGGCGAACAATCGGGCTGTCATAAATCTCGAAAAGGGGCACATCATTGTAAACGGAGACGAGATGTGGATTGATACAGGAGGCGAGGAGGACGAAGAATACAATATTAGCGCGGGAGTAATAAGTGGTGAAAGCGTGGAGGAGTGGATAGAGCAACAGGCTGACGGAGCTGAGATGTTGGATGATAGGGGTAAAATCGAGTTGAAGGAATTGCTATTAGAGAACAAGAAAATATTTATGAAAAACGGTGAACCTATTAAGGAGTACGAATTTAGGATACAATTAACAGACTATACACCATTCAGGGAGAGGAACTATCCCATACCTGCAGCCTATCGAAAAGAAGTAGCGGAATTGATCAGAGAGATGACGGAAGAAGGGATCATAAAGAGGGCGTCCACATCTTACACCAGTCCGATAGTCATCGTTAAGAAGAAGGACGGAGGACTTCGGATTTGCTTAGACGCGAGAAGACTGAATGCTGTGACCTTGTATCTGCAGCAATTTTCATTTGATGTAGAACACTGTAAAGGGGAGTTAAACTACTTACCCGACCTACTAAGCAGGAAGACTCCCAAGGGAAACGAGGCTTACGCTAACGAAAGGCAGTTTCAAGTGGCAGCGATAGACCTTGGAGTGACGGACGCGCCGCTAGTCGATTGGGAAGACCTAATTGCGTTACAGGAACAAGATCCTGACATTAGTAAGGTAAAGTCTTACAAAGAGGGGAGAATGTCACGGGAAGACCCGGATTACGAGGAAATGGAGGAGAAGCAAGATGAATGTTGGTTAGGGTACCTAGAGTGTCAAATCCCAAACTAAAAACTTATTCGAAGTTTTTCCTCCTTTATGAAGGACCATATGAGATAAAGGCAATTAAAGCTCCAAATGTGGCGGAACTAATGAATGAGCGGGGAGAAACAGTCGAACAATACAACTTTTACAACTTGAAGGCATACCATGAGGGACAAGATCAAAACTAAAGGAGAACCCTGGAAGCCATGGATTAGAAGATTATTTTTCACTGTGTAAAAAAAATCTTGATAACGTGGGGGGTTATTTGACCGTATTGGTCAAAACACAAAGAATAGGCGCTCCACCACATTCAAAAGTAGCGCGCAGAGTGAGGAACCGCGGCGGAACGGATCGACAGAGTCGTGAACGAGCGCACGGGGTAGTGGGAACTGATCGGTCTGACCGCGCAAAAGCGACAGTTGGCGGTTGAGCAGCATGGCGTGAGGACGGTATGCAATGGTGGTTAGAGAGCGATGCTCTGATGTACAAGAAATCCAGTGTAATCGGGACAACAGGTATTTAAGAAAGAAAAATTGTGATGAACTGTGCAATAAGCGAGTGTAAGGATTGTGGTGAACTTATTTAAGAGAGAATAATTACGAAATTTAATAAAAAAAAGGGGAACAGTGCACGGACACGTGGGCGATGCGGGTTAATGATAGTTGGTGCGGCTGTGCTGATGTGTGATTATGCGGTGGAGCTGCTGAGCTGATACGATTAAAGTCATCGTGTGAAGAAAGAAACCGTGGGAAGGCGACGCCGGTGGATTGGAAACGGGCTGCGGTGACACGTGGGCAGACGGAGCATCGCGGGCATCAAGGTTACCTCCCGGCCTCAGGCGGAACGGGCAGCAACGCAATTTAGAAATCGACGATCGTAACGATCAGATAAGTAATTCTAATTGTGAACAAATAGAAGGAAAATTAAATGAAACGCCAGTTCAGGATGCTCACTGTGTAGCGTTGAAAGTAATGATGTGCGTAGTAGCATATGAATGGCACGTAGTTTTTCCAAAGGGTTGGAAGTTGCATAAGCGGGAATGATAATGTAATGGTGGGAAGGTTAGAGATGTACAGAATGAACCATAGAATTATGATCAAAGCAAGGATGCAAGCTATGTTGGTAATGTAATGATGTCTTATTGTTCTTTTGTTCTAATAAATTCTGTTTATATGATAGTAGGCCTTTGAATCCAGATACTGTAGATTAAAGTAACCCCCTTAAAGAACTCCTGTACCCATACATAAAAAAATTTTATGATATGTGTAACCGTGAGCCAGCAAAGGTAAGTACGGTCACAATATATATATATTATATTCATTGTCAATCCAGTCAATTAATCGTATATATTTTCTTAATACTTTTGAAGATAAAATTATATATATTGATTGACAATGAATAGATCTCATTGCGAAAAAGAAAATTAAATTTGAGAAATAAAATATTCATAAGCTATTTATATTCTAGAAGTTATAAACCGTTGTTAATACCCTTTAGTTCTTTAGGTGAAAGTATTAATATGATGTTGATAACATGTAGTTTTATGAAAAGTTAAACACCAGAAAAACTTCATGTACTTTTGGAAATATCGAAGAACGTGCTCTACACGTTAGCTCTGGATAAATGGCCATCACGGGCCGAGCGTTCGTCGATTGGGCCTCGTGGCTGTGCTTAAAGCCCAGTTTCATTAATTTTCTTTGTCGTCAAACCCCCATCTTCGCACCAACGGGCGGCGGCCCCTCTGAACAAACAATATCCAATCAGCTAATATGGCCGTCAACTCCGGGTCACTGCCTCCTGCTCGCTTCGTGTTTTCCTTTTTCCGCCACGCGCAGCGCTGCCGTCGGCCCTGCGTTGCCACTGCGCCAGCCACTGCCGTTGTGGCTTTCAATACATTTTCCGAGAGGCAATTGTCCACACTAAACTCCATCAATGGTCGACGAAAGAAAAGCGAAATCAAAATAAAACCTTCGCGTTCTGGCAAAAAAAGCACGCCAATCTGAACGGGGGTGGAGACCGAATGGAATTAGGGAGGTCGGTTCGGACAGCAGTGCGGACGAAAGACGAAGTCTGCTGTTAAACTCGATCGACTGATTCTGCTTCGACTCTCGCTGTTGAGTTTACGGGCAAACACGCCTCCGTAACTAGGTCCCGCTTTCGTCCAATTGCAGAAGGACAGAAAGGTAAGAACTGAAAGTTTTCGTTTCGCTGTTTGAAAGTCGGCTTGAGTCGAATGATTTTCGCTTGAGTTTCATTTCAGGAGGATTTTAGACTTTACTCTCGCAACATTGCGTTTGAGTGTGCAAGTAAAAGTGAAGCAGGTTTGTTTGAAATAGAATACGCCTTGACATACTTTTTTTATTTCTTCACTTTTTACACTTCTTTCTGACGAGATATCTTCATAGTGCGTGCACATATCAAACTTGTATTTGTGAAAAATAATTTGTTTACTTTCTTAGCTCATGTGAGTGTTGTTCTTGTGACCTAACCTGCATTTACTTGCTTTAACGAGAATTGCGTTTATACCTAGAAATTTTGGTTTCGTAGTCAGGGCTCCTAAATTTGATAATTCTTTTAGCCTAAAACGCGCTCCAAAGCTATCATAATTATTAGAAAACTGTAAAAAGGCATACTGACTGTGTATTTCATTGACTCGCGTTTATTGTTGCCAATTTCAATGTTTTTGCTCTTCAAAAAAGTTATCTATGAGACATCCAGAGCCTTTATTTTACTTCATAACTTTTCTAGAGTTGTTAAATATTGAGCTTTTTTTCTCAAACGCATAACAGATAAAAAGTAATTTGCAAATATTAGTTCACTTGATTTTCCGAGTTATTGAAGCTAGGAACAGTGGTCGTTTCGGATCATTCTTGCCTATTTGGACATGCCAATATAGGCTTTTGGAGTATTTTTAACACTATCACTACTTCTTTTCAATTTAGTCATTGCAAGTTTTAACGAGTTTTGTTTCTTCGAACTACAAAACATTTTAAAATTCTTTCGAAAATGAATTTAATATTGAACTCAGGTCGACGTCGGAGAACTGAGATTCGTACAATAAACCGTTTTCTACTTTTCCGTATACGTACGTATACACGGAGTGATATACGTAGTATAGGGAAAGTTATATATTGCTGCTCGAAAAAATGCACAACTTTCGGCGGAAAAAAATTCATTGCCGGGCCGTGAAAACGAAAAAGTGCATAAAACCAGTTGCTAAATTAAGAAAAAAATCCCCTAACACGTGGTGTAGCCAGAAACCCTCTTTTGTGGGTCCTTGATGTCTAAAAACCAATTGAAAGGAAAACGTCCGTCTGTCCGTCTGTCCGTCCGTCCGTCTGTCCCGTCTGTCCGTCCGTGTGTGAACACTGCTAGCGCCTAAACCATACATACGGTTTCTTTCAAAATGGATATTCCGTGATCGATCTGGTTCTACTCAAAGCTTTGAGATTTTCAATAAGATTCTTTAAAATTTGAGGGTACTTTACATAAAGCCCCACAGACGTTTTCAAAATTTTCTCAAAAACGGCTCCAAAGTTTTTCTTTAAATTTCTTGTATGAATAGATTAAAATATAGTTATTAACATGTTCACTTATGACCCAATTTTATAATTTATAGACAGTAAACGTTCTATTTTTCATTAAAAATATTACATTACATTCAGTAGAAATAGTTACATCACATTGAGGTTGTATCACGCGTTTCGGACATGTTGTCCTTCATCAGGTGAGTGACATACACAACACTAAAATGAAAGACTCAACAAGATATATATGAGACATCTAGTATACGAGCATACGATTCTAATTATTACTAAATCTGGTCATAATCAACAATTTAATTAAAAAGTTATGATTACTCATTCATAGGTCATATTATTTAAAACATAAATTGTATACAAAATTTCATCTTGAATAGAATATCAAATGATTAGAATTTAATATATTTTAAATTGCAATATTTTAAACATACTTGATATAGTGTGGCAAGTACATAGCACTTCGAAATTTTCTCGAGAAATGAGGGGAGGCCGTCAGATTCCAAACTACGCTGGAAGGGGAATATCTTTAAGGAAGGGGAAAACATGGCTGCAGGAAAGGGCGGGAGGTTACAGGAAAGGTATCAGGTGATGAAGGAGGGGGATTGGCTGGAATGAGGGGGGAGCTTTAAATAATGTCAAGTAAGGTTTATCGAAAATACAACCGTTTTCTGTGAAAACTAGCTCGAATTTCCCATTTTTAGAAACGCTCAAACGCCATTTTCTCTTAAATGGTGAAAAACAATTCTTCAAACTTTTCGATCGGATAGTGCTAATGGCACTCTTTAATATGACGTCAAGTTTATTTTGAGGAATTACATATATGTAAGTTTTTTAAAGGATCTCTCACATCTTTAATATTCACATTATCAGCAATTTGTAAACATTATTATATTTGGGAGTGTAAGTGCTTTACATAACTTCAAATAACGTATTTTGGAAACTCAAAAATTTTCTCTGAAAATGAGCTTCAAATTTCTCATTTTTAGTAGCGCTAAAACGCAATTTTCTTTAAAACGACACATAATTTTTAAAAGAAAATTGCCATTTAGGGCTAGGTTTTGAGTTCTTTAATATTCTAAAATGAATATTTTCGTTATATGAATAGGAAACCGAAAAATTAAGAAAAATGCCAAAAAAAATGTGGCTGTGATAGATGGTAGCTGGCAAGAAAGAGTATGTGGCAATTCCGAATAGCTAGCGAGGACCCGAGGAAAGAGAAAACTAATACGGAAAAGTCTGTGCCATTCTGTAGCACCATTCGTTTATATCTATCTTCATATACGTCGTACACACCTGAAAGGAAACATTTTTTTTATTCCTGCGGATTTCGTGTTACATATTTACATTTATGATTATACTGATAAATACGTGTCAAGAAAAAAATAGACAAAGCTGAACAGGAAAAAATAAGTTTCATATATTGCGAAAACGAATAATGCTTATAAAACTGCTGTGCAGGCGTTATCTTCCCGAGGAGGGATCTTGAAATTGAGTAAGATAATTTTGAATTAAAATGAGGAAAGTCAGTGTTATTTAACTTATGCTTTTCCTGAAAATGGTCAATTCATTTTCATGGTTGCTTTGCAATCGAAAAGCCGACTGCCTCTAGCGGGTGCGTCGTGTCCCCTTGGTCCACCGTCAGAGAGAGCGAGCGCCGGCGGCGCGGCCGCAAGGCCGATGCGGCCGAACACCGGGCATTCCTGGGCGCGGGGCAGTGCTGGGAATTGGCCGGGGCAGGTGGACTGGCAGCGAGCCACCGCCGCAGGCGGCGCCCGCGCTCTCCGGATGCCAGCCCCCGCCCACGCACACAAGTTCACGCCCGCAGCCGCTGGCTCACCGCCTCCGTCACATCCCTGTATCTTCAACGCCTCGCCACACTCTCCGTCCGCCGCATTCATTCCCCGCCTTATCCACCCTGCCCCGCCAACACCCCGCCCATCCCTCCACCTCACTCTTCCCCGTCCACCCGACCTCTCCGCCCGCCCGCCCTCCCAGTCCACTCGACCTCCCCGCCCCCCTACCTTTCCGCCTACCCAACCTCCCCACCCACCCGACCTCCCAGTCCACTCGACCTCCCCGCCTACCGACCTCTCTGCCCACCCGACCTCCACACCCACGCGACCTTCCCACCTCCCCCTACTTCTATCTCCCCGTCCATCCCATCACCCCACCTACTCCATCTTCCAACCCTTACCGCCTCCAACACATCCCACAAATCCACCTACCGAATACTACCCCAACCGCCCCATTATCATACCAGTCCCACCGCTCCGCCCTTACCATCTTCCGCGCCTTGTTGCTGCTCGATTGTCCCCTCCGTCCCTCCCTTCCTTGCCGCCTCCGCTTCTCTTGACGCCCACGACGCCCCAGCAGCGCCTCTCGCCGCGCCCGCTCACGCGACGGCCCGTCTACCGCAGCCGCCACGACCGCACTCGGCGGAGCCCGCTCCGCCCCGCGCCCGCCACTACCGCACCCCCAGTGCACGCGGGCGCTGGCTGCCTCGCGTCGACCTCTCTGCTCGTGGCGGTGCGGCGCGGCGCCGCAACTCGATTGCACGGCGGAGGAATTGACGGCTGGCCACACGCTGCTCCAACAGGATGTAGCCTCGCCGCGCTGCCGTGCAACCACGACGCCACCCCGACTTCACGCGGGACCGGGAGAGGTGGCTCAGGGCATCAGTTAATGTCACTGCAGTGCCTCTGACCGGGAGATCTTAGGTTCGAGTCCCGACGGTGGATGGATTTTCGACTCTAGATGCACAGCCTAGATCGAATTTAGTCGTTGTTTAGAGGAGAATTCTAGCGGCCAACTGCTCTGATCGGTGGTTTACCGTGGTTTCTAACACCAGGCGAATGCCAGAGTAGTATCCGAACAAACGACTCATGGATTGTGCGTTATCTTTGTTTTCCTTTTTTTGTCCTATCCCCAACCCTTACTGACACGCACACTAACATCCACTACACTACCACATATGCCGGGAGACCGGACGACAGCTTAGAGCTTGTCCTGGTCGGGGCGGTGCTCCGCTGATGGGAGATACCTGGGTGAGGAAAATCCCACTAGCCGACGGTTGGTCGACGCCGGGTCTCGCCTTCCAGGGGGAGAAGATTACCGTCACCTCCTGAGAAATAATAACGTACTACACTTACGGGAAATAATGACTTTTGCCATTGACACATTTTAAATCACCAACAGTCAATCGACGCCGTGCATCCTCTTCTCATTTGCCCCCTTTTCGCCGCTCTATTACTTCTCCGCCACGTTTTCCCACTACTGGCGTGCATCTTGGTGCCTTGAACCATTTGTTCACTTTGTTGCGTCATCAACGCCGCACCATTTCACTACCCCTCCAACCACCCATCTCGGTGCTACCTCGCCTTGTCACTATCCCGTCTCAGTACCACGCCGGCTCGTCACTACATCGTTCCGTCACCACGCTACCTCGTCAGCATATTGCTTCGCCACCACTACTTCTTACCACCATTCCGCTTGCCCATCATCCCGTCTCCTGTCCTCCCGGATTCACCGCTATTCACTATTCGTCACCACCCCACCTCGTCACTACTTCACCTCCTTCCCTCGACGCCATTTCACCTCGTCCCCACCGCGCCATCTCACTATTCCGCATCGTCACTGCCTTGCCTCGTCAACACACGACTTCTCTTCGCATTCGTTCCTCTCCATGACTTCTCTTTACCGTTTCTTCATCTCTTTCTCTCTCGTCATATGGGGGCCTATCCACCTCTTTACCTCCGCATCAACTCAACTCTGGTATCGTAAGTGCCCTGACTCCAAGCCTTTAATTACCTAGCTCGTCGCTTCATTGACTAGTCGAATTTGCTAACCTGCAGCTTGAAAGAGATGTAAGGTAAGGTGTTGTTGGTAAGGTGTTCAAATGAATAAAAACATCGATATTTAATAGTGTATAAAATTAGATAATCTCATTTATGGTTTTTTGGCTCAGACATAAGCCTTAATTGTATTAAATTAACTTATTATTTGAATCACGAGAAAAATAAAATACAATTCTGAATCTATGTACGCATTTAATATCGGAGTTTGTGCGGAAACGATGTACATTTTTTCTACAATAAAATATTAGCGTATGACATATGACCGATAATCAAGGCAGTATAAGAACCAACCAGCCAACCGTTTCAATTTCATCAAACATTATTCTTCGTTTCCCTCCCATTATTCCTTATAAACTCCCTCCTCGCCTTATGCGTGTCCTCATTTTCACGTTGCCAATTATGAGTCCTCTCAACATGCACGCGCACTCTGATTCGGTCCCTCCCTCTCCAGCCCCGGGCGATCGTCTCCTCGTTCATCTCAATTCCACACCGTTTCCACCCCCGACCTCTCCCACCCCCGCCCGTCCTCCGAGCACCAGCCTCCCTCACCCCGTGCGCGGAGGTCGGTTTACCCCGTTTCCTCCCGCGGTGATTAATGATGCGAATTTTGAAGCTTTTCGCACATAAAGAGTGTATTTTTATACGAAACTGATAAAATAGCAAAAAGGTTTGGGCGCAACCCAGGGCTCGCTTGACAAATATCGAGCGGTGATGTAAAGCCTCCATAACTCACACCTTAACCCTATTTACGCGCTAGGGCCAGCGAGGCGTGATGGGCGGCGGCGAGGGAGAGAGGTTGGAAAAGGGAGGAGGAAGGGTGGTGGGGAAAGGGGGGAGGTAAAGGGCGGGGAAAGGCGCGCTGAAGGGTTGAAGGGTGTGCGGGGGGTGTGCCGAGGGGTAGCTGGACGTGCGGCATCTGCCACACCCCTCTTTGCGGGTTGCGTCACTGATGCCAACCCTTCGTTCGATGTCGCCGCCACCCCCGCCCTGCGCGACCGCGTTCCGCCTTTTCCTGCGGTCCGGCGGCGGCGGCGGCCGCCGTCGCTCGGTGACATATGACGTCACGCTGCGAAAGTTCGCGACTGTCATTTGTTTAGGGCGGGGGTTCCCCTGACGAGTTTTTTATGGGAGAAGCCCGCTGGCGACGCGCGGAGCGTTGATAAAAAGCGGACGGGCGGCGGCCGTCGTCGTGGCTTTTCAAAATTATGTCCGGATGTTCGGAGCGTCCGTTGAATCGCTTATAATCGATATTTGGCAACCGCGTTTCGTGTGGCTGATGTCGAAGTTATCGTTCCGTTCTGGAGGCGTTGGTCGATAAGCAGTTATTGTTTGTGTGCGTGTGTATGTGTGCGTCAGGGTAGATGTCATTTTGAGAAATAAATTCATTTTTCTAGTTCTTTTTTGTACTGCATTTTTAATGCTAGCTAAGCATTTGTAATACGCTCGTTTATATGGATTCAATACTCATGTTTTTCTAACATTAGGATCTGTAATCGTTGACATTTTTATTGTTATAATGTGGAGTTAAAAGGAGTATAAAATGCAGAAAACTTACAATAATAGAAAATTTATGGTATCTACAGGCACAGATATTCCAGATCCTTGAGGTACCTTTTGTGTTAATATTCATTCAACACTCGTGTAATATTTAATTCTTCACACATAACTGTTAAGTTGTTCTATGAGCATCACAAATTAGCCAATTATGTCTGATAAAAGTAATAAAACTCCGACTGTGCAAGAAATTGGATTGCAGCACTTATTTTATCAGTCATCTTCTCAGGAAAGTTTCGATATCTCGAAGGAAATTATCTCATATTAGTACTTTATGAAATTTGTAAATGGGTTTGCTGTCACTTCAAAGTAGTTTATTACAATGTTCCACTTTCACTGCCGTTGAAGCATTGTTTCATTCGTATTCATTAAAGATCTGACGTCTTGGGGAATACAAAGCGAGATCATAGAAGGAAGTCAACTTAAGATTCTCTTTACGCTGCGCATAGGACGTTCTGCATCGAACGCTTGTAACATTGCTACCAACATCACGTACTTTCATCTGTCCTACGGTCGCTACCGAATGGCGCATAACATTTGAGTTCTCGTACAGCGTATTTTGGTAATCCCATACAACTTCCATCGTGCGCATACGAAAAGCAAATATTTGAGATTTAACGCGTACAGTTAGTAAATATGATACAGCCTAATCTATCCGACGTATATAACAGACAGAGTGGCAGGAGAATGAACTCGATAGCATCTTGATTCATATGCATTAAGCCCTTGTTTGATATTCCAAGCGCAAACACAGCTCGGCATAATTTTTGAAATGTTCCTCTCTCTTCTTTCTTTTTCCTCCACTCTCCGTCAGTTCTCTTCTCTCTCAGCCTCACGCACGTTCGGACTCCGCCGGATGCCCGCTGTCCGGTCCGATTTATAGGTAGAGAAGAGCTATTCGCAAACAGCGTCCAGCAGAAAAATCAACAATCTCTCCGTATTAATACAGATATTTTTCAAGCGAAAGCGGACCTTAACAATATTGCAGACGATTTAATACGAGCGTTCTATGTCCCTCCTCCAAATTTATCGCTGGAGCGGAAAACAAAGGCCGAGACTTCTTTCTGGTTCTCCAATTGGTCGCGGAGTTTCTTGGCAAACAGGACAACGATCTAGAGGATAAGTGAGGGAGAAGCGAGGCGCGCAAGTAGTCGATGGGATGGGGTAGGGAGAGACGAAAGAAGGAGGAATGAGTAGGCAGGGCGGTGCAGGGTGGTAATAGGGTGGAACGATGTACAATGCGATGGGATGGGGAGATATGAACTCAAAAAAGAAAAAGGACGGAAAGAATGAGGTCTGTTTAGGAGAGAGTAGGGCAGAAAAAGGAAGGGTAAAAGCCGGTCATAGTGAAGAGTGGAAGGAAGGAGCAGGGCAGGTGGCAATGCGGGTGAATGGGAGGAGGACAACGTGTGGGAGGAGGACAACGTGTGGGATGAAAGAGTGGGTGGAGGAGGGCGAGATGGGGTGGATATTCGCGGATCTGCAATGGACGGGACGGGAAGGGAATGAAATTGGGTTGAACCGGAAGGCGGAAGGGACAAGATGGGGGCAGGACGATGGAAGCAGGAACAAGTCCGTTATGTTACGATGGGGGAGGGAACGAGGCGGGGAGGGCAAGGCAGGTAGGATGGGACAAAAGGGGGGCATGAGATGGGGAAGGGAACAGTCAGGGAGGGAAAGTGGGGAGTGAAAAGTGGGGAAGGGACGAAATGAGGATGGTATGAGGCTGAGTTGAGTCGAAGGGAAGAGATGGACGAGAGGGGGCGAGATGGGGAGGGGACTAAGAATGGAGGAAATGAGGTGGGGACGGGATGAGGTGAGGAAACCGGGATGGGAAGGGGACGAGGTAGAGCGGGAGCGAGTGGATGCGGCGAGGGGGGAGTAGGTGAGGTGGGGATGTGTGAGATGAGACATCAGGGGGGAGATGAGATGAGGTAGGGCGAGGGCGAGACAAATAGGGGACTAGATGTGGAGGGGTGATAGGGTAGACGCGATGCGGGGAGGGGAGTGGACGTGGGGGGAAGGGGGCGAGGCGGCGAGTGGACGAAGCGGGGAAGGGGCGAGGCGGTGTGGGCGAAAGAGGAACTGAGTGAGTGTCGGTGAATCGTGGAGGGAAGGGTTGAAACATGCCAGGGCGACTGGAAGTGGACCGGAGAAGGCGGGGCGGAGCGGAGCTGGGCGGCGGAACGAGACTCGGAGGCGCGTCCGTCGGCTGGAGAATGAGGAGGGCTTATCAGGCGACCGGCAGATATACTACAGCCGAGCGGATGACGACGCAGCGAAAGTACATGGGCGGTCGAAGCGGGGGCGGCGGAGGGGGGGTTGGCGGCGGCGCGGCCAGATCTGATTACCCCTCGGGGACCCAGCGAGAAACTCTGCAGAGGCCGACGTCTTCCCCGGTGCCCTGGGCGTTGAAGCGTCAGCGTTGCAGATCCACTGTGCGTTATTTTCTTCCCCGGCGCCCGACGACCATCTATATTATGTGAGGTTCACGAGTTTGGGTCAACTTGGTAATAAAGCGTCTTAAAATGCCCAAACTCGTGAACCTCACATCATTATTACTACGGGTCAAGAATCATCGAACATGTATATTATATACCACATATATTATAGTTGGTATATTGATAAAGCTTCAATCTGTTATTATGGATTTGATTAAATATTTCGAGTTTCTGGGTGCGTCAACTGCTATGATGTTTAGTCTCGTAAGTGGAATATATGTTTTTATCTAGGGAGGTGGCGGTGATCTTTGTCCATTGTGTGGTGAGATCCGGAGCCGACATATACGTTGTCTTGCGATTTTTTAAAATAAAAACAGGTATCTCCCACTAGCGGGAATCTGCCCCAGCTGGGACAATTCCTAAGCTCCCGAATGGTCTCCTGACATGACTGGAAGTGTAGTACGTGTAAATGGAAGAGGTGAGGATAGGACAGTGAAAAAGAAGGAATGATAGAACGGTGTCCTTTTGTTAGGATACTACTCCGGCATTCGCAAGGTATTGATGGGCAAAACCACGGAAAATTACCGGCTAAAGAGCCAGCTGATAGAGTTCTCCGCCAGATAACGGGTTAACTCAAACTAGCTACGTAGTGTTGAAAATTCTGCCACCGTCGGGACTCGTACCCTAGCACCTCCCGATCAGAGGCAGGAACAGTTGACATTAGTTGACGTCTTGACCACCTAATCCAAGTATTATGGATTCTAACTCATTTTTTATTACATGTGACTGTTTTTGGCGGTAACCAAATAAAAATTCAATAGTAATAAAACCGAGCAAAATTCCGTCTGTTTGATGTGTTTGCATTTATTACAAAATTAAATGGTTAATGATAATTTTCAAATACGAATAAAATAAATGTCACAAGCCTTGTACGAGTACAAGGAGAGTTCGGAAGTTTGCAAACAAATATCATTTCAAAAAATACCAGACGTCACATAATGAGGATTTCACCACCAATTTCAAATGCACTGATGTACTTAAAAGTAATAACTAAGAATTTTACTTTTTTGAATTAAGAGTTCCAGTGAAATAATAGAAGAGAAAAATGTCATGGACTAATTTCATTTAATCCCTCAGACTCATTAAGAGAGGTCCATAAAATTCGATAATAGCTTGAAGGTCTTGATTCCTAATTTGCCTTAATCAGGGAATTATGGAAAAATTACTGGCGCAATTGGATAATTACATATATTGTATCGTGACAAAGAGTAATACTTCCATTGCCGATGAATGCCCAACTTTTGAATATTCCAGACCTGCAAAACGGGGCTGGGAGTTTTTATCTAACATGAATTTTCTCCATTTATATAGAACTGCCTTGCCACAGTGAAGGAAACGATACGACATGAAACTAATTGTTGTTCTTTGCTTCAATCACAACCATTATTTCATGAAGTTCTTTAATATAATTCAAGAGAAAATGGTGGGAGTTTATTCATTAGCTAGAAATTTAATAAATGATAATTATACAAGACAAAAAATGGCACCCATGTCAGTATTATATGTTATTTGCAATTCCGGAACTCCGCGAGAATTACTGATTATAATAATGCTTATAATATTTTTTTCACAAAACTATGAAGTAGTCCTATTTATACAATTTCTCGCTTTGAATGGGTATGCACAAATACGATATTTTCTTCCTAGATCTAATTGTTATCCGTAAAATAATATATCTTCTAGTCTTGAAAGAGTTAAGTAATCAGTAGGAATTCATTCTGGATAACTGAAAGTCAAAGTGAGTAGGAAAAAGTTTCCAAATTTGGACCGTTGCCTAATTAGGACTATAGAAGTATTTCTATGCATTTAAAACAACGTTGAGAGCATTTTGGTCATTATAAGTGGGTTCTAATATTTGTTGATGCTCTAATGAAATTATAAGTAAATTTTCATTACAAATACGATATTTTATTGAGTAGAAGTAGTGTAGTAGTGTTTTCTTAGAGTGTCTTACAATTTTTATGCTATATATCGTACTATTATAGGCACAAAGAGAAAGTAACTGCTACTTCTATGCAACGCGTTACAACTACACTTCATTACTTTCAAATACGCATATTAAGAATAATGTAAGTAATATGCACTTAAAGTAATATGCTTCTTTCTTATATTTATACGAGTTACCTACATTGGATCACAAAAGATTGCATAAAATCGGTCGCTCCGTCTTAGGAGGCTAGTAAGCATTATTTTCAATTTTTCTTTCAAAGTAATGTAATTGCATGTATAAAAATCTAACGCAGTATTGTGCACCCAATCATGCCCCGGCTGTTGGAGTAGGTAAGCGAATCTGGTTAAAGTAACATTGCCTAAGCTATTAATTATTTATTATTAGGTAAACTATTAGTGAACTACTAATGAAGTAATAATGAAGTACTAATGAATGATTAGCTGCTTTTATCTACAAGCACAAGAAAAAATGGAGCTAAAATGTTTAACAAGACAGTTGAGACGTTTTCTAAAGCGTCAGTAGTACAATATATTGCAAGAAGTAGAAAAGACAGATTTAACGAACACCTCATAAAAACAGCAGCTAGGACAATCGAATAAGCATGGCAAGAGATTTCAAGAAAATAAAAAAAACGTTTCTCTTTACGAGATTATGCGATAGTGTTGAATCTGGTCATAGTTATAGTAGTAACGCCTTATTTTACGTGGCGAGACTCGGGCCATCAGGCCCGCTCTTCCGTCTGACCACGCAAATTTCGCTACGCTCCTTTCACCTAACGGAGAAAGAAGGTATTATCTCGGGCGACGAAACAGGCGATTTGAATTTAGAGGCGTCATTTAGGCTTGAGGATCTTTTACATGCAAGTAAATCTACTAACATGGGCCAGCCGGCTTACTTCCCCTCCGCGAAAGGATTTTTTCGCCCTTAAAATTCCACGGCTTCGAGCGGGTTTGAACCCGCGAACTTGGGTATGACAGTCCGGCACGCTAACCGTCACACCATCGAATCCAGTCTTGGAAGGTATGTAGAAGATGTGATAGAATGACTAGAAATTACAGGTTAAAACACGGAGTGTTCAATGAAATACATCATTATGAAATTTGTCTGCATACGCTGCATGGATGAAATCTAATGTTACTAAACACCATGAAAGTTTTTCACTTTTTTGTAGATAGTACTTATTTATTTACTTAGCGCTACTTAGTGTCTCCATTAAGTAGAAATGTCTTATATCTGTCAAGAACGTTCAGTTGAAAATGTTGAAAATGTCTCTACAATTTTCACCGTTAGAAAATGGTGTGTAAATCATCAAACAAATGGGTGCTAAGGTGGTTACATCTAAATAAATCTGTTATTTCTTTTGAAGTATTCCACAATATTATTTTTTGTTTAACGTCTGAAAGTATTCTATTAATGCTATTTTCAATAAACATACTCGTTTTTCAAATTTCTTAATTCCTTCTGCATTTATTTTGCGGTCCACAGTATTCAACAATATTATTTGTTGTTCTTAATTCCTTTTGCATTTATTTTGGAGTCGAACGTAAGAGATTATGAGCCCAAATTAGGCAAGAGATATCCCAATTTGTGCAGATTGCACACTTTCAATTTTTTCTCAATTTCTCTTTGTCAGAAACAATGTAATTAAATTTAAAATGTATATTCAAATTAAAATATTACATTTTATAATGAAATCACATAGATTGTAAGCTGTTTAATATATTGTATTTTTAACTCTGTTCGAGGCTACTATACGCATAATGCGTTATTTCATAAGTGGACTGTACAATTAATGGTGATAAGGTACAGTAGTCCCGACACCCTTTGACAGCTCGTGGGATTGGCGCAGGAGTTGCAGGATACATATACAAGTAAAGTTCCAGCACAAACAAGATTTAATAAGCCGGTTTGTTGAATGTCACTCACAGGAACACAGCACATAAACATAAAGATTTCACTTGATGCGTCAATTCACACTTGTCCAAGTACGGTTATTGCAGGGATCTTGTACACTGCAATAATTACCTTAGTGCCGACCAGAAGCAACCGCTAGTTACACAGCTGAATTAACAATTACGGGCGTAAACTTACGCAAGAGCGACAGACACAATTTAGATTCTGCCACGATTGAATTAATAAATGTGCGTGAGCTCGTATGCAGCTCAAGTTGCACGATTATACATTATTTTACACGCTTCCGCACGGAGCCCTGAAGACACGCGTCCTTCTGTCATGGTGCCTTGCACTGGACTAACGAATTTGGGTTGCGGCGAGAAGACGTTAGGAATGGGCTCTCTCGCGCGGCAGAGGTGGGGATGACGATGGCCAATTACAATTGCCGTTTGATTTGGACATGGAAGATTCTAGACGGTTTTGTCCGTTGCTCCTGAGCGGAGCGGAGCGGGGCGGTGATAGCGAGGCGCGCACGTGCGCTTCTGAGCAGGATTTCTGGGAAAGCCGTGGGCGCATCTTGCCCGACGGGGCTTCCGGCGGCGTGCTGGGACACGCATCTCGCAGCCAACCGCCGCGCGCTTACCGATTACACTACAACTTGTTCTGCCTTGCGTTGTGGAGTAAACTTATTTATTCCTGCTCTGCTGTGGGACCGAACAAACTCAGTCTTTGTTGAGAGCATAAAAATAAAAAGTAAAAACTCGGTCCAAATTTTGCAACTTTTCCCTGTAATTTACTTTGAATTTTTAGACACATTTTGCAGACGCTAACGAAGAATAATTACACATTTTAGTTTTTCAATAAAAGAGCAATACGAAGAATTTAGGGGACGAGGTTGAGAAAAATGTACAATAAATATTCAATAACTGCCTTTCAGAATTGGAGTAAGCCTCCACATCTGGATGTCAAGCCAATTGCTGTTTCATGAAGAAACATTTTGAACCTAGAAATAAAAAATAAAAGGTTAGCTTTTAAATAATATTTATATTTAATATTTATATAACTTAATTTTTATTCTTCGTGCCTTGAAGTAAAATAAATTCTAGAATATTCTATGCTTAACCTTTCTTAATTAATTAGTCTTATTTTGATTTAATTTTACATTGACACAAGCACCGATTCATAAAACATAATTTTCTAAACGTGTAAAGTAGTTCAATATGTTTAAACAATAAAATGCATAACAAATAAATATAGACCAATATTTTGTTGTGCCTCTGATCCGTTTTAGTACTTTCGTCTTCTCTCACAAATTGCTCTTCTGCGAAATACACATTGCTTCTTGGTGAAAAACAACGCCAATAACTGCGCGCAATGCCGCATGAGAACCACCACTTTAACCAAATACCAACGTTCGTCGAATTGCGGCAAGTGCGTATCCGCAGTGCAACGCAATACAGCTCAACGACCCGCCAAAGAAGAGCTCTCGAGGATAGAAGCGTCCGTATAGGCGGGTGGGGGCGGCGGAGAGAGTGTGGGAGGCGGCGGGGGCGGTCGAGAAGTTGGCGGTGCGGGAGGTGGGAGTGGCAGAAGGGATGGGGCGGCGGGACGGTGCGGGAGGCGGAGGCGGTGGGAACGGAGAGGCAGGGGGGTAGTGAGAGCGGGGGTGGGTGGGGGTTGCCGGGCTCCGCGGTGGCGGATTGCACGGCGTGGGCGGCTACGGCTGGCGGGCGGGAAGGTGCGGAAGCCGTGGTGGCGGGGTGGCTAGGGAGGCGGGAACTGTGACGGCGGCGGTGGTGGCGTAGACGGCGGGTGCGATGGGGGTAGTGTTACTGAATGGGCGGCAGGTGTGACGGAAGCTGCGGGGTTGGCAGATGCGGCGGGCCGCCAGAAGGCGGAGGGGGCGGGAGCTGGGATGGTGGTGATGGCGATGATGGCGGAAGGGCCGGAGGCGGTGTGTGTGGTGTGGATGGCTGGGGCGGCGGTGGGACTGTGGTGGAGGCCGCGGCGGCGGAGTGGGTGGAGCGGAGGAGGAGGCGGGAACGGTTGTGGTGGTGGGGGCGGACGTGGGCTGTGGGGGTCGTATGGCGGCGGGGGTTGTCGGGGACTGAGGAAGAGACCGCGGGGGCGGAGTGGGTGGTGGGGGCGGTGGGGATCGCGATCGGTCGTGGTCGCTAGCGATCAAAGCGAACTCGTTAAAAGCGTCGGTGGACCAAAGGGCGAGGGAGACGACCGCCAGAAGTCGAGAAGTCCTTATAAGCTCTCGCATATTTCAGCATGGTCGATGCGAAATTGAATCGGGGTTAAACAAAAGTCGGCGAGAGGAAACGACCAACCAGCCGAGAGGAACGGTGGGAAAAAGACAGGGTGGAAAGGGATGGCAGATGTAGGGTTGATGGGGTTAAGAAGGAAATGGACGCTATGAAGGGCAGATAATATATATTAAAGAATAAGCGAGAAAAGAAGGTGATGAAAAGGACGATGAGGAAAGTAATCGAGTCACTGGGAAATGATGGCCCCCAATGAGATGCACAAAAGAAGTCAGAATGAGATGCATCTTAGGAGTGATGGAGGATGGCGAAGGCGAGTGGCGAAGAACATAAAGAGGCGGAGATACTTGTATAAATAAGTGCAGAAACAACAAGAATTGGTTGCAAATGAATCAAGAAGAACAACAACATTTAAAAAGAAAGCGTGAATGCTGATAGAGAAATAGAAATAACAATAATAATAACAACGACTAAAATTTCCGCATTCGTAAACTGGCGATACTAGCAGAAGACGAAGAGAGAGTCATCGTACATCGCGAGATGCTGAGAGAGTGAGCTGAAAAAGTAGGGATACAAATTTCATTTGCGAAAACTGAATTCATATATTCAAAGACAAAATGTGCACCTTAAAAATCTCAGAGAATTCATTGAATCGACAGGGCTTGAAAAAACTCTCACAGCAATATCAGCTCCAAAAAGTGAAGAAAGCATTAGGACTAGTCTAAAATAGCACAACACAAAATATACAAGACAAACAAAATATACAACAAAAAATCCATCAAGACAAACGAAAATTCGGCACTACAACTAAGTCATAAAACTAACAAACCTGTATGCAAGTAAAACATTGGATCTTAACAGGAAAAGCGAACTTGAAGAAATGAAGAAAGATGAGAGAAAAATAATTGGAAAAATTTTAGGAACAAGATATACAAAAGCGTGTTACACACTACAATCAGTCAAAACAGTAGAATAGTTTACAAGCATTGAAATGGACACTAGGAAAAGGCGAATGAAATTCGTTGGCCATAATAACAGATTACCAGAAAACTGATTAACAAAAAAGATACTAATTTCGTAACCTCATTAAATAACACAACACCGTGTCTGAACGAAATTCGGAAAGACCTCAGAAAAGCTAACGTAAGATCAGATGACATTGCTGAAATAGACACCTCCAGACACGAAGTGGGTAAGTGGGAAGTTGCTCCAAAGGAACCAAAAGAAGGCCATACAGACCAAAGTGTTCGGAAGAACGTAAAGCATTCTCGCAAAGAATGAAAGACTATTGGAACAATGAGAAAAATTCTAAGAAAAATTAATTGGGTGTCTTGCTTAGAGTCTTCCATCTATGGAGAGAAGTTGCCTATATTAATAATAATAATAATAATAATAATAATAATAATAATAATAATAAATCCCGCCGCCCCGCCTCGCGCGCCCTTCCTCCCCTCGCCCCGCCTCCCCCTGCAACTCCTCGCCTAGCCCCGTGTCACCTCACCCCGGATCTCCCCGCTCCTCCCCGCCTCTCCACACCTAACCACGCCCCGCATCTCCCCTCTCTCCGTCTCTCCACGTCTCACATCGCCTCCCCTCGCCTTGTCCCGCTGCGCCCTGCCCCTCTCCTGCCATCCCGCCTCGCGTCGCTTCTCCTCTCCAGAGCCCTGACAGCCCCCACGCCTATCCCCGCCACTCTTCACCCCCGCTCCGCGTTCTGCCACTCGTGTTTTAAAAAGTTTCCGCTCTCTGAGTAATTCTGTTTCGTAGCGTTTGATGCACGCACTTCGCTTTTAACAACTTTGTCTCTGCGCCGCTATGAAACGTCGAGTCCATGGCCTTCAAGTGCGCTCCGCCCTCAAAATCCCGCCCCCTCCGACAGAGGACGCTGAACGGCGAATTAATCTGCGCCGATGATCAGCACGTGCGGCCAATACCCGTGTTCGCATGCGCTTCACTTCTGTTTGGTTGCATTTTCCATTGCCCCCTTCAAGTCGGACCACCCGGTGGTGTAGCGGTCAGATCGATTGCCTTCCCCTGCTGGGAACGAGTTCGAATACGGGGTGTTGCACGTGCATTTTGTGGTTCCCGAAAAGTGTTTCGGTTTCAGTATTCTCTAGTGTTCCTAGTATTCCTCTTTGAAGCTTGAATAAAATTGAAGCTTTAGTAATATTTTTGGGGGTTACATCACAATAACAAATGTCAGAGATTAAGTAATCACGGTTATTTGTGATTTGTTTTAATCCATTTTCAACTTTGACATTTATACACGCTTTTAACGAGTAAATAATTCACAATTGAACGTGATATCTATTACGTAGGATGTAATGAGTGATTTACTTATGTTTAGATATTATTCGAATATTCGATTTTTGTCTAAAGGTAGTTTTTAATACCGCTCATAAAAGAAAAATTCCAACATTTAAAATTACAAAAACCTAATAAATTAATTAGTATTAAAATTTGACATAAATTATTTTAAAATATATATTATTAAGTTGGCTGTCCGGGTGACGCTGCGTCCATGGCAAAGGTGCCGACGTTTCGGTCGCCATTCTGCGACCTTCCTCAGGGCGTAATGCCTGTCGCATTACGCCCTGAGGAAGGTCGCAGAATGGCGACCGAAACGTCGGCACCTTTGCCATGGACGCGGCGTCACCCGGACAGCCAACTTAATATTGACTCCGGCCGCGGAAGCCTACGCTCTCCGTATTTTAAAATATGTTTTTATTCCATCATTAAGCCCTAGTCTGTTACTAAGTCTGTTAATTTGTTCTCTCACACTGTTGTATCTTATAATTTTCTTATATTGAAATTCGTTCTAAAAAACACTTAAATGTGGAGATGAAATATATAAGACGATAAGTCTACAGCCTTTTCCTCCTTTTAAGAATGATATTCACGAGTTTAACTAACAGGTGTTCGCCAATCCCAGAATATCATTTTCCATTGCTGTTCTTTTCTTATTCTCCAATCCTTTTAACTGACATGACAAATGATGTATTGACTTGACCATTCACCTTTCCTCTCTCTTTATCAAAATTCAAGTTTCGTTTGCTGTCTGTGGAATTTGTGTTGGGTTTAGGGCAGGTATTCTCAGAGTTTCCCGGTTTCCTTGTACCGCACTCCTTATTGCATCGCTGTCTAGATGAAAATTCCAGCGATCCGACTGCTCTGATTGGTAGTTTTCGGTGGTTTTTCCGATCAACACTAGGCTAATGCCGGAATAGTACCCTAACAAACGGGCCGTGGACCGTATGCGATCTTTCCTTCCTCTTCCTTGTCCTATCATCACCCTTTACTTACACACACCTACAGTCACATGCATAACACTACCACACATGTCTAGAGACCAGTTGGGAGCTTAGAGTTTTACCCAGCTGAGGCATTGCCCACATGGTGGGAAGTAACTAGTTCAAGAAAACGCCGCAAGCCGACGTGTGGTCAGGCCGGATCTTGCCATCTAGTAGCGTAAAACCTCTCGCGATAAAAGCATGCACTGCACTTGCGGGAATATTGATGATAGATGTTGACGAGCCCGTAATTACTAATCAATCAATCCAAGTTGGGCTGCCATCTGTCGTATCAACATTATCTGTCGACATCATATTTCCCAACTGTCGACATCAAATTTCACAGGATTCACCGAAATACTAGAATCTGAAGATCATAGGTTTTAAATTAGTGGTGCTAAAACGGCAAGTACTTTCTCGCATAATTTGTAATTTCAAGTAATACTATATTACTAAAACCCATTTGAAAACGTATGTCATGATATTCTTATTTTTATTTATTTACGTCAAGAACAGTTAAAAACTGCGTATGACGATCTATGGGGAGAAGTGAATTCTGTTTATATACTTCTATCCATTCAAAAGGTTTAAAGAAAAACATGTACCCTTCTGAGAAAAAAGTTTTAAAATTGCTTTTATTTCATGAAGAATTTCGTAAAACATCTCAGATTTTGAAAACATGCACATGACCTTATTTAAAGATCTAATTTTGAAGAAAAATTATCTCTAAATTCAATATTGCAATTGTAGGAATGCGGAGAAAAAAATAAACGTTTGATATTTTCGCATATTTAGAGAATTTAAAAGAAACAAGATATTTTTTATCGCTGTACGTTTCTCAACTTGAAAAAAAGTGTGAAGTTAGTTTTTAGAAAATTTTGGAAATGTCGTTGGATCTTCATGTCAAGTTGCTTCAAAAAGCCGAATATACATTTCAGATTCAAGGGGCTGTGGAAACAGACCGATCTTTCGGAAATATCAGTTTTGGTGAAAAATCGTACCTTCACTGTAGCCGCTAATTTCATTTACAGCCGGAGGAGCGGACAAACAGAGAGAAGGATAAACAGGCGAAACGAAATTTTACTGTCTACCAATTTCTCATTATCCAGTACCCGAAGAATGTGAATTTTGACTTCATACGTTAAAGGTAATAATTTTCTACTACACGAACATAAACTTTCCAATTTCCCGGTGTCGTGGACGAACAATACGTCTTTTTCTCCCAAAATATCTTTTTTTTACTTTATCCTTTTGCATTACATAACATTCTCTATAGTTCAGAAGTAGTATATGAGAAAGTAAAAATACTCTTGTTGAATCCCTGCAATTACATCGCCCAAAAGGAGGAATCGTAAAAACTTACATCATAAAACTACTTCTTATGCACCATACGGAAAATCGAAAAGCCCATATGTATAATTTCACGAAGTTCTTACTCTTCAAAAATGATAAAAATAAAATTGTACAAATTCTGGAAAAACACAATCTATTGATTGTGCACACAAGAATTCAACAGGTTTTTGAAAAAATGTAATTGAAATATATCTTAACATAAACTACATCTAAGTAGTGGACTGTAGTATATCTACCTTAACGTAAACTTGTAATGTATCGGTTAATCACTGAAACGTTTTTGTAAAGGATACATGTGCGAGACGATTGCTGAACATCGCGCTTGTTTGAATACATCCACAAACTTTGCATTTAACAACAGCCAGTCTTGGATCTTAAAACACTCGCTATCACCGCTTCAACATCACGATGCAAGGATTCCCTCGTAATGTGTTGTAATTTAACTAATTTTTTCTTGAATATGACATAAAAAACAAATGGCAACAAATAACCGTTCAATTTACTAATTTAAATTCATTATTAAAATTTAATGTTTTAGGCTAAAACCAGTCAAAATGATAAACCATAAAACACCTAGAATTCTCTACCTTTCATTTGCAAATAAAATCACAAAATTTGGTTGAGTGAAAACCTCTAATTCCATTGTAAACGAAAAACTGTAGGGTTTTAAATATGTACATTAGTTTTAACATCTCCGATATACGATTACTCATTCCACTCTGCAAAACGGCGTTGAAGGACGTTAAGATGCATGGACGACTTAATTCCAACCACCCTGGAGGGTCCCGAGTCGCAGGGGCGACCAGTCGGCGAACTGTTTTTTGAATAAGCACGCTTTTTTTTGTTTTTTGCTTCACCCTGTAAACATGCGTAGTATATTCTGTTTACTCAGGTTTAGCGGATAACGGAGCGCTTCCTGGAAACTGAAACGAGCGGCGAGTCGCATTATGAGGGTTAAGCGAATGCAGATTGTTCAATCTGCCGTTCGGTAGTTAGCAACTAGTCGCGTGGGAATCATTGTCGAAAGAGAGAACGGTCATTAATTGAGATGTTTCTGTGCAGATTCCCTATGTGTTGGTCGTGTGGACATCGCTGTTAAACGAATGAATAGGATATGAGGATATCAATTAATTGGAAAAGGTTATTTCTGTTGAGAACCACCTGTTTTGCAAATTGCTCGACAGTTCTTGTAGGGAATAATCCTACATAACTCGCTGTCATGTTCTACTATTTACGTTGAATAAAAGTGGCAGATATTTTTTATTCCAGAGTAAATGTAACCGTGTGAATAACATGAGAGAGAATGGATAAAAATTGCATGACGTTAAATATGAAAGTTAAAGAATACGGTGTTAAAAGGTGTTCTTTACCTTTCCAGAATTTTTCATTACTTTCTTTTAAAAGTTTCATAAGTATAATAAATTATTGCTGGGAATTCAGCTTAAAAATTAAACAGATTGGCGGAACAGTTTTCAAAAAATTCATTTAATTTAAAGTACTTAATAGTATTTAAGAACTGTTATTTTACCTGTTCTACCTCCTTATGCTTATTATATACAACTAATTTAATTTATAGAAGGGATGACCGTACCACTACGACTGCGATGGTAGCAGTATTCGTGTCGTATACAATGTCGTTAACAATGCCATGTCTGAGAATAGCACTGGAAATGGAATAGTATGTCCTTACATTTCCATTATTTCAGTTTTGACGAAAATAAAAGACATACATGAATAATATGAAATAAATACAATACGCAGAACCTACAATTTTGAACCTTACAAAGGCACAAACTAATTGCAAATAAATAGTCGTAATAAATAGTCTAATTGGCATAATATAGTCATAACCCTTATGTTAAAAACGAAGTAACTTCAAACTGCCCGAACTAAAGCAGAAAAAAATCCTCTTAGAACGCAATAAAAGTATAATTGACAGCTGTTATTTTTTTACAATCATTGTCTGCGGTCTGGAAGACAGTTTAATTTTTGAGTAAATGGGAAATTGAAAATTAAAAGGAAGAACTTGTAATGAATTGATTCCCCTTCCTCGGCCTATTTATGATTTTTTTAAATTTCCAGTCACTCGCTTACTTACTTGACTTGCCCTGCTAGTACAGCCGGTTGCCGTGCCCTTCCTACGATTAGGCGAAGTTTCTAGAAATTCTTGTCTACTCCACCATTTTGGATTGCACAGCATATCAAATAATCAGCTTTGTTCAATTAATCCTTAATATTTATTGAGCATTACTGCATATACTGACATTAACCACTTATTCCCCTTGTCATGACCCCATGAACTAATTCCATAAAATTATTAAATTATTTTCACGTTATTACACTGAACTTCGCGCACTTTTCTTACTTCTCAGATGAAATTGCGTTCACAACAACTCATTAAACAACTCATCTCCTCTTTGTTATGGTAGATGGGCGCTCGCTTCCGAACACTGTTCTATTCAATTCTTCTACTTTGCGTCCGTCGCCAGCAAGTATACGTCCATTTCAGCATTTCATGCACAGTCAAAACTCAACCCGCGTTATCTACCATAATAAGTCTCTATTCCCTTTTTCTCGGCCACCTCTATTCAAGTTTTCTTTTTAGTAGTAACAATAGCCATTACCACTTCATATCTTACATTTAAGTCAGGATCATCTGGCTTAATTTCAGAATCTCAGTAATATCTTTACGAAGTTCAGGATGATTTACTGAAAAATATATATGGAATATTGGATACATTAACTGCGAATTGCAACACCTATCATTAAATCTTCCAAGAAAGTTTTCCACAATTGGGTATAGGACATTTATCTACAAATTAACAGATTAATGTAAAAATGGAAACAATGAGTAACAAGTCCTGCAAAACAACTGACACACATTTTCTTCGCGATTAAAACTGCGAGAAAATAAGCCCCAATATTCTACTATTTTCGGTATATTACAAGCTTGATTTATTGATTGATATTTCCAGGCACGTCAACTGTAATGGTCAGTTAGTCCTGTTAGTTCAGTGAATATTTTATTCCGGAAATAGGTGATGTTCCTTACCCGCTGTAATATGAGATTCGGAGCCGTTGCCTTCCGAAATGATTTTCCCTTAGATATCTCGCTCATTGAGGCACACCCCAGCTTGGACAAGCATTAAGTTCCAGACTTCAATGTCTCCCGCTATCTACGGTAATGATGTGAATTTAATTGTAATATGTGAATAAGGAGTGAGGATAGGACACGAAAGAAGAACGAAAGATCGCGAGCGATTCCTTGTCTATTTTTGAGGGGAACTGCTTAGGCATTTACCTCCTATTAAAGGTGAAATCACCGAAAACCACAGATCTGCGCAGCCGGCCAAAGTTCTCCTCCATACGGCCACTGAATTTGTCCTAGATAGTTTCGAAAATCGGCCACAGACGGGATTCGAAATCATTGTCGCAGTTGCTGTAAAGACAACAATAACGCTGGTTCTGATCTCATCCGGCAGCTTGATATTAATGAATAAGATTGTAATCAATAATTCAATATTTAGTGGTATGCACAATGTTCTTACATGATTCTAGGATATAAGTCTATCTTACTTGGATGCCACAACGCCGCTCTGCTGACTGCCCGCACCACGTCACATCACAGGCGAGAAACATCTAGAAATAATGCAGTGTCGTTGTCTAGTAACGTTGCAACGATGTCGAAATATCTTGCTCATCATTGTCGCAATCACTGATACAAAAAAGCGTAAAAACCATAATCGTTCTGCAAAAATCGGTGTTTTTGTTTCATCATTTGCAACACTTACTTCTAGTATGTGGATGAGTACCGTTTTTTAACTTTCTGAATTGGTATCCGGTGCATTAGACACACCCAAGAACGAGAAGTGTGCAAAGCACAGTACTTTCCAAATGTTTTCAATGAAGATTGCGGTTAATAACGTTATTTCTACTATTGACGTTTTATTTAATAAACACATGTTTCCAGTTTAACAACGATTATAATACGAAATAATAGTTTTAGGTGTTGCAACACACGGTAGAAGGCGAGTTGTGCCCTCAGAGGTTGATTTCCAAAATCCTCGCCTGGCACTGGATGTTGGTTGTATCCCGATTGATTCGTGATTCCGGGCGCTTAACGCTATGGTCATTAGTCCAGTAAGTATAGTGCATGCATTTATCTCTAGAGATGTCAGTGATCTTCTCCTGCTAGTTGGCGACGTCCGCTACAGACCTATATGTCCGCTTGCAAGTTTTTGTTTTTTCCAGCAAGTTATCTCCCACCAGCGGGGCACCGCCCCAGCCGCGACACGCTCTACGCTCCCCACTGGTCTCCCGACATGTGTGGCTATAGTAGTGTGTGTGTAAGGGGTGAGAATAGGACAAGGAAGAGAAAAGAAAGATCACGTGCGGTCCGTGGCCCTTTGCCAGAGTACTGCTCTGGCATTTACCTTGTGTTGATGGGAGAAACCACGGAAAACTACCGATCAGAGCAGCCGGCCGCGAGAATTCTTCTCCAGACAGCGACTGAATTCGATGTAGCTCTCTAGTCAGCGTCTAAATCTGTTGGACTTCGGCGAGGGCGGGGCCGCGAAGGCGCGAAAGGAAATGGAAGGCCTGAGAGTGACGGCGGTGGCGAAGGCGGGCCCCGAGGAGCGAAGACGCGTCACGGCACCTCAATAAATTGCCATTGTTTCCGCGCATGCAACGTCGTCGCTGACGCGGAGTGGCATCGAGCGGCGTCGAGCAGCGTGCTGACAGAGAAAAAGACGCGCAGTGGGAGACGGGCGGGCACCTCAGAGGGTGTTGACTTGGCGAAGACAGAAATCGGGGACAGCAGGGAATGGGGCAGGCCGAGGAACAGAAGAGGGTGGAGAAAACGACATAGGAATATGGAAGCGGGTTGGGGAGTAGAGGATGGTGAGGACATAAGACGTTGAGGATGTAAGGGTGGATAGGTAGAGAAAGAGGAGAGTTGGAGAGGGTGCAAAGTAGGAGACGATGGGACGTTGGTCATGGAGGATAGGTGGAGAGGAAAGGAATTGGAAGAAATCTGTGAAGAAGAAATGGCGGGGATGGTGAGGTAGCGAGGAGAGAAGTTACATTAGAGAGGAAGGTGTTAGTAGACGGACTCTGTGGTGAAAATGAAGTCAATGAAAAAAGGAGGAGGAGACGGTTTGCAGCTGGGAGACTATAAGGAGAAGGAGAGGCGTGGGAAGAGAGGGTGGGGAATGAAAGGTTAAAAATTGAGGAAAAAAGTGGGGAATGTAAGAGGTCGATTGTTTCCGGGCATGACAACTGATAGGGTCAATAAAACCGTTAGTGTAGTGAATGTTTAAATCACGTAAGGTGGCAGTGTTTTTCCCCCTCTGAATGGTGA
This sequence comes from Acheta domesticus, assembly GCA_031308135.1. Classification (NCBI taxonomy): domain Eukaryota; kingdom Metazoa; phylum Arthropoda; class Insecta; order Orthoptera; family Gryllidae; genus Acheta; species Acheta domesticus. Next base: position 23,429,077 of record JAHLJT010002406.1, on the reverse strand, counting down.
GATGCGGAGGCGACTAACGCCGGCCTGCGAGGAATTTCTCCTTCAAGGTAACTCACCTCGAAGTACCGCCCCACCCGGGACAAGCTCTAAGCTTCTGATCTCCTAACATGTGCGGAAGTGTAATGCATTTAAGTGTGAGTGTGTGTAAGTGATAAGGAGAGAACAAGGGAGAGGAAAGCAAGTTCGTGCAGGCCGCATTCGCCTGCTATTGATCTTCAAACTACAGACAACTTCCGATCAGAAGAGTCGGTGGCAAGAAGTATTCTCCAGACAGCGGCTGAATGACGTAGCTAGAGTTGACCATTCGCCACCATTCTATCGAGATACTAACCATGGATCTGAGCTAACTCAGCCGACAGGAGATGAAGGCGAGCGCGTAAGTGTGGAGGGCACCGGTGGAGAGCGGATCAGGGCTTGAAAACGCGGGGCGGCTGTGGACGGGTCCGCCATTCGCCTCCTAGCGATCCATCTCTCCGCAGGCAGATGCCACCGCCCCAACGCCTTGCAAGAGCTGCCACACCCTCCCCGCTCCGCTGCACCCCGCCAATCCCATCCTGCACCGCCCCTCTTCGTCCTCCCCGCTTCCGTTCCACCCGGACCCCTAGCATTTTCCCGCCCTGCCCCGCCTCGCCCCGCCCCGCCCAGCTCCGCCTTGCCACGACCTGCCACGCCCTACCCCGCCCAGCCCCGCCCAGCCCTGCTCTGCTCTGTCCCGCCCTCTTCCCTCCCGCCCTCCCACTTCCCTCCCGCCCCACCCCGCCCCTTCCTGTCCTCACCGTCCACCTCGTCCCATCCCTCTTCCTCGCCCCACCCTTCACCCTCCCCACCTTCATTCCTCCCCCTCTCGCACAGCCCCATTCCGTCCCACCCAGCCCTCCCTCCCTCCCTCCCCTTCGTACCGTCCCGCGCACTCACCCCTCCCCATCCTTTCAATCCCCCTCCCCCAGGCCCCGCTTCGCCGGCGCCGCCGCGTCGCCGCGCGCCCGCGCTGTCTGCCGACTCGCTTCGCTTTGGCACGCGGCCCCCGCGCCGTCACTCCCTTTCTTCCGCTGCAGCACCCGCGGGGCGGCGCAAACATGCTTTCCCCAAGAACGCCCAAGTTATGAGGCGTTGCGCGGGCGCAGTGACATTGCCCGTCGCCGCTGGAAGGAAAATCGTCTTTGCTTTCGAAGAGTGACGACCGGAGAATGGGTCACAGTCGGCAGAATGCTTTGTTTGTTCGTGAAAAGTGGTTTCTTATTTGAAAAATTTTGTGATTTTCTGCGTCTTTTATCGTCCCGTGTAGAGGTATCTGCCTACTGCGGTGGCATTTTCTCGGAATAAGATGACTACCTTTTGGTTTTGATTGTATTCAATAATTTCCAGAACGCAAACTGATGGGCTTTCATATAAATGAAAAAGAAAACCTATTACAGACGAGGAAGTAAGTCTACAAAAACATATCACAAGATCAATATATACCTTCAATGATCTGTAAATGTTTTAACGTAGATGTTATTTTTGTCTATTTGTCTGAAGAAAATAGTATCCTGATTCAGGTTTGAGAAATTAAGACCAGTAACAATTTTTTAATACAATTGTAAATGCTAGGACTAGTAAATGTTAGGATGCGTGTACACAACATAAAAAGAGTCTAGAGCTCGTTCCTCCAATCTTCATCAACATATTCTGATTTAGCACACATTTGTGATATTCATGATGAATTGAATTTAAAAGTTATTGATTTGTTTATTGCAAAAATTATTGATTTTAGAGGAAGTAAACCCAATGCAAGTAAATGCAAAATAGTGGAGTATGGTATTGAGCGATGATCATCCGATACACAAGTAGCAGTTGTTGCTACCGAGTTGGGCTGACGTGTGCAAATTTTTTATCAAACTCCCATTGACTTTATTAGCTGAATATCAACCAGTACCATATGACGCTTGTAGGTAATACGTGGAGGTGAAATATAGTTTTGCAAATCTACGTTTCTTAACCATTTTACGTTTTATTATTTACGATTATTTTTATAACCGTTTCAACTTCTACTCATCATGAGTACACGTTGCACTGTAACAATGCATTCTGCTTTGCTGTCGCTTTGGCACGTCCGTCCCCTTACCGCTCTGCAACTCGACTTCACTTTCGTTTCACCGGTTTCGTCGCAACATCTTTCTGATTTTTGTGTTGTATTCTCTTCTACTATCTTCCATCATGAATGTTGAATGTCGTAGATAATACATTGCATATGCAATGTTGTGCATCGGGCTACCATATTGAACCAATTTTATCTTTTCTCTATCGCATTTCCCCGCAACTGGTTGATATAAAAGAAATTCGCAATAGGCACATATTGACCATACGGAAGTGTGGATATTGATGCCTACAATGGTACTGTAGAACCAGTACCTAATATTTCCACAATACACTTATGTACTATGGATGTAGAATATAACAGAAGTACACACTAAATGTTGAAATTCTGACTATCGCTTTCAACCACTCTGCATTTACGTTTCCTTTTTTTTTCTTCCGTTTCGTCACTAACCGTCTTCTGTCGGTTCGATTTGTTTTCTCCACTGAATTCGTCTTCCCCGTCTGCTTCGCCAACGCTTCACCCTCATCCACACCCCTTCACAACTCCCTCCCCAACCTTTCGCTCGCTCGCAGCATCCGCGGGAGCTCTCTCACGTCGGTGCCCCCGCGACAGACACCCGTTCGCTCGCCCGCACCCGCGCCGCGCTTTTAAATCAACGTAACAAACGCGCCATTAATTTCTCTGCGTTATGATTCCGCGACCCCGCCGCTTTATGTTCGCGAATATCGCTCACCCGACCGTAAATGGTGAGAGAGCGCGAGAGAGCCACCAAGAGAGCGCGAGGAGAGAGTGAGAGACCATGAGAGGGAGCAAGGGAGAGCGATGTACAAAGAGCGATGGAGAGAGCGCGCGAGAGAGAGCGATGGAGAGAGAGCAAGGGAATGAGAGCGAGGGAGAGAGGGAAGTGCGAGAGAGAGAGAGCGATGGAGAGAGCGATGGAGAGAGATGAAGAGGGAGCGATGGAGAGATCGCGCGCGAGAGAGAGAGAGCGATGGAGAGAGAGCAAGGGAATGAGAGCGAGGGAGAGAGAGCGAAGGAGGTAGTGCGAGTGAGAGCGAGAGACACGAGACCAAACCCAGCACGGACAGGGTGCCTCGATGTACAGCAACAAGGTTCGTTATCCGTATATCAATTGAGTCGCCACCCGGACAGGCACTGCCGAGGCGATAAACAACGGCCTCTGGAAGCGTCCGCTGCCTCGACTCGATCTCCCCTTCCCACTCCGTTTTCTGCCCACCCCCGCTCACCACCACTTGGCCTTCCCTTCGTCCCCCTCCACCACGGCCCCTGCTCCCACTTGCGCCTGCAAAAACCGCCATTGTCCGCGAAGACGATCCTCTTCGCCGACCGTCGCCATAACAAGCAAGTTCGTAATTTATACACCAGAGCGCGCGTTGGTCGCCAGAGCGCTCTGCTGCGGCACGGGCCGTGGAATTAAAGCGTGGATTACTTCCAGGAGCCTTTGCCAACAAAGCTCGCGAAAGATTTGACCGGAATAATGAGGCTCTAATAAATGAATCTTTAGTCCTGCTAATGATTTTCTCTTCTGGAGTTATATAAAGGCTCTTTGTGGGTATGTTCTATATTCTCGACGGATGTGGTCTATGGCATCAAAGCCGATAGCGCCGAAGATGCGCGAAATCGTTGTTTTAATTATTTTATTTCGGAAAGGAAGTGAGAGAGAGAGGGGGTGGAAAGAAGCGATCTACCGCGAAGTGCGGTTTGGAATATTGCGTGGAATTTGTCTTTGTGTCGCGGAAAAGAATCTCAACCGTGGATTGGCTGCCTGCGCTCGCGCGCGCGCAGCCCTGAGGAACGGAAGAAGTCTCGTGTGAGAAGTGAGAAGAAATCTGGAGACAGCGACGCAGCTTCGTCCTTCTGGACGCGCCGTACAAAGCGCTGGGGGGGGGGGGGGGTCTTCATAAGTCTACTTCTGAGAAGTGGCTCCGAGGACGGAGAATACTCGCCGGGGACCTCGCGTCGGGGCGAACTGCGCCGTGAGAGCGCGTTTGGGTTTACAAAGAGCAATTGAAGGCGTTTTAAACGAAACTCAACGTTTACAGATTGTTCTAATGAGGCGATTTTTAGGGAGATGCCGTGTTGACATGCAGAAGGAAAAATTAATGTAACATTGAAATCGTTATGTTGATCTTCACTTCGTATTTGTTGTAGATTTAGAGCCCTGAAGTAGGCCAAATAAATGGTCCAAACGTTGGCACTAAAAACATATTTTATTGACTTACCCTTAAGGCAATTTGCTGCGTGTGATCAGTGTGGCTTCATAAACAGCAATTGAACAACTTTTAAATTAAACGTCCTCTTTACAATACGTTCAAACGATGACCGTATGATATGCGATGACCTGTTGGTATTCAAAAGAAGTAATTAGGGACCTTGTTTATAGAACTGAACCTTTAAAAATATTGAAAATGAAGAAAAACTTCTGCGAGTGAATGCCATTGTATTTAGAAAAAACAACCTGAGAACATTTTATAAGACACCTCTCATTTACAATATCGCCCAAAATCAATAGTTATTTTTAACAAAGAATTAATAGAGAAGCGCATTCTTCATGTCCTGTGCGGAAATAAAGATTTTATATATAATTTAATAATTCAGCACATCCACTTTCATTCTCTTAATATGTTTAGATTGGACTATTACCCCATAATCTACACGCAAAATAAATTTAAACGTTACAAAACGCATAGAGAATTCTCTTAAATTCAAACTATAACTTAAACAAACATTTCCAATTGATTTGTTTCTCTCTCTACATCGAACATTCTAAAAAAAATATCAAAAATGAAAACTGTATTTTCATCATGACAAGCTCTCTTTTATCAGAAAATCTTGAGTCCTATCTCCACTCTTCTTCCAGGAATAAAAACAAAACAACCAGTCACGTTTTTAAACAAGGCAATTGTTGATTATTACCAAACTTCTTTTGACTTTGATCCGTCATACCTTGGAGGTTACGTACTTTGTGCGACCATATTAGGATCAGAAGGAACAACTCGAGAAACTTTTGTATAAAACTCAATAGAATGCTCAAAATAATTTTTAATATAGAAGACTTATAATAGATAAACGAGTGATCATTGGAATGAAATAGCTGGAATGCAGAGAAACTAAATTATTTTTAAATATATAACTATATTTTTATTTTGATATCTCAAATCTAAATTATTTTCTATAAAAATGTGTCAAATGAGTAATTTATAGTTCGTAGAATTTGGGTCTGTCAAAAGCGGCCATTAGTTGCAAACTTAGCGTTAGTAAAGAAAGAGCCTTTTTAGAGCCGTTAAAATGCGTTGTTTAGCACTTCTCATCTATAACAGAGAGTTACCGCTTGCTTGATGGCCATGTTTTATGTTTTAATGCACATGTTTTTAAACTTCATTTAAAACAGAGCACGTGTCATTTTAATGTGCTTCAATTCAGATACTTTATTTATGTCCATATAAACTAATATTTTTAAAACGATTGTATCTTTATGAACCAACGTATTTACTGACATTTCTTACTAATTTTTATCAACTATAACAAATTAAAAAGTGATCCCAACGTCTATATTGGCGTTTGAGTGATACTGCTTTATGTTTATTAAGAAAACTATTATCATAAATTACTACAAGTTATTAAAATTTGAATAATGCACTAGCGTTTGTATATTATTATCTCTCAAAATTCAAATACGAGTGATATGTAAGTTTCTTCGTAATGCAAAGTAAAAGGATGGCGGAATTCTAGCATTTAATACACTGACCTGAACAGATTGGTATTTTCTTGTGTAAATGTTTGTTAATGAAAACAAATAGAGATACATATTATGTTTCGTGAGGGTAAATCTAATTTTATTTATGTGGGAGTATTGAATATCCACTGTAATTTACATTAAATTCTGCATTGAAGAAAATAATGCATTGTGTTTTCGCCTCAGCAATAACAATGTATATTTATATGTAATTAAATAAATATAACGATTAAAAACTGTGAGACGTCCTATGGGGGGAAAACAGCAGTGGCAAATGTCTTAAATCAAGTTAAAATTTGATGACGGAATTATGCAGTTGTATGTAATAAAGAATCAAATGTATGCTGCTTCTAACAAAAACTGAGATAATCTAAGCAAAGCGTATATTTGGATATGCTCTTCATTATCGTTCTCATTATAACACTTCAGAAATCTCCTCAGAGATTGGCGTTTCATTAAGCAACATAATCCTCTTATTTTGCTGTTGCTCTCGACGCGGGCTGATGAGACTGAAATTCACGCAACAACATTTGCTAATGGGGTTCTGTCTCCACTCAGTGAAAGTGTCCACAGCGCTGCTTTTGTGCTCTTTAGGCTGTGAAACATATTTTGGTTGTTTGCTTTCACGGTTTATTTATCACAGTGTGCTTCAGTGGACTCTGTTCAACATGCACAATAACGAGCATTGTATGCACAGCCGCTTATGAGATCTATTCTCTTTATGGAAACAAGCCGTTGGTTGCCGACAATAATTTGAAGTCATCTGATGGTCAGTGAAGTTACTTACATATCAATCACAACTCAACTGAAACTTTTTGTAGTGGCCGTTTCATTCGAATTGCTTGTAAATCAAAGAACTGCTGGAAAATATCAAGCAAGACTCAAAATACTGACGGAAAATACGGTAATATTTTTTATGTAGAATGTATGATATGTAGAGACCGGAAAATATGTAGTATAAAACATCAAAATATGTACATAAATATGTAATGAAAATAGTAAGAATATGTAATAAATATGTAAAATCGTATATAATATGTAATATTAAAATTCTCTAATTAAAAACTTTTTAAATATAAAGAAATTACATTTGCAAAAACTGCTCACTTTACACCATACAACTTTCTCGTCAGTAGTACAAGCTTCATCTATTGTAATCCAGGACCGTATTTTAGCAGCCAGACTAATCGCAATAGAAGCCATCGCATAAACTGGCGAGATCTACGACCAGCCAACGTACATTGTAGCATCTTCATCGAAGTGTTACACGTCAGTGATCGCAAATTTTCTCCACAATTAAGGTAACAGAACACAAAACGATGGTGTCAATGATGCTTTGGATACCTAGATTTCCCCAATAATGTACGAAAAATACTGACTTTAAAAAAATACAACTTCTCATAAAAATTATGGAACTAAATAGAAGAAAATTGATAAAATAAGAAAATATACTGTGGAAACAGCAAAATATGTAAAATATGTAATATAGTACGAAATATGTAAAAATATGTAACGGAAAAATTCGATATTAGTGTTAGGAGGGCTATGATTTGCCAAGATTACAATTTTGAGAACGGCAAGTAGAAAGACAAAAAATATGTAATTACATAAAAATCCGGTCTCTAATGATATGAATAAATACACGAGTCTGAATATGAACATTTTTCTAAGTAATATATTTTTAAATTCACACATACAACTTGGCACACTATGAAGTGTAATTTTCACAACAGCACTTTCAGCATCTTTCAGCAACAAGAGAGGGGGGAATTTAAATTGGGTTCTGTGACTTATAGTTTGTTGAACAACACACGAATATGACGCTCTCTATTGACGTTTTCTCATCAAAGAGTCCTTTGCAAATATAATAGTTTTTGTACTATTTAATGCATATCAATCTACCCAAATCGTCATTTTTAAAATGATTATTTTTTCCCCAGTGAAACAGTTGGTTAGCTTTGAGAATCGATGTGATGCAGGGAGGAACTATTTTGAATATAGAGCCTCTTCCTTAATAAAAATATAATATAATATAATCTATAAGTCTAATATAATTATATCTATAATCTATAATTAATATAATCTATAATTCATTAATAAAATCATTAAAAATATTAATTATGAAGGATCTTCAAAGACTAAACATAATTCTACAAAGTCTCTAAAAAAGACGTATATAATTTTTCGCAAAAATCAATATTTTTCTTCCAATTTTTCATAAAATATAGGCAATTTTTAACAAATATTTTCTCAAAACCGGTTTCTAATATTATTTACATTTAAATATAAAAAAGTAGAATATGAAACATCCGGTTTCTATTAATTATCTTTTCTGGGATATAATTAATGTAAACAGATACTAACATTTTTTGCTCAAGATTAATTATAAATTTGGACACTGATATATGTATTTCTTAATAAAGGACATCATTATTATGACAACGGACTATATCGTTTGTGTGGAAGTAATATGAGAGATGAGCACCATGTCGTACTATGTGTTTTATAACTTATCATGAGTAGGCACTCCGATTTACAATGCCTGTAGAGGTATTTGACAGCATAATTAATTATGCATTTATAATTGAATGCAACACCTGAACACGCCGGTCTTCCTTTGTATTTTACCCACAAGTCACGGGATACTTAATTATGTGCAAATTGTACCGATATATGAGTGTTCCTGTGATTGGCAGGTGCACGGTACATCGGCAGGTGATCGGTACACAAGTACCAAAAACCTCCGGCAAAAGTGTGCTCGTGCATACTCAGACGAGTTTGGCTGTTGGTAATGAAGAAAAACATTTTTGATTGGCAAAGTATACTAGTTCTCTGATAAATACAGCTCGCCAGGAAAGTCACTCCGTGGGGTCATCTTGTCGGTGAGAGTGCATGCAGCAGAAATTATGTTGGTAACACGAGTTGGAGCTTGTAACAAGGAAAAACTTAAATTGCGTACTAATCACGATCATAATAGATGCTGGACTGGTTGTTTCCTTCACTTCTCTCCCAATGAACTGGTTGATACAAACACACAGTGAGTGTTAAGAGTATTCGAACACCTTAAAAATCTGAGAATATGAATAAATTTTACATAGAAAAAGTAATCTAAATGACAAATTTTCAGCGGAATTAAATACATTATATACAGTAAAGTTGCTACAATACAAAACCTCTCAAAATCAAGTACAGAAAATTGAGAAACCAAAAACAAAAGCAATAATCTCCTAGAAAAAGGGAGCCCAAAGTATTGGAACACACAGAACTTTCAAACACTGTAATGGCTTCCTTGGAAGTCACCGCGGCCGTAGCCGTCTTTGGATTGATCTTCACCTTGTCAGTCGGGACTCTCCTCTTAACCCTTATAGCTATAACGGTTTTCGTATCAATCTCCTTTCCAGTACTCATCAAAGGTGATTCAGAAGTGTACGATTCTGAAATATTTGTTCATTCAAATGCCAGTATGGGGTATAAAAAAAGGAAACAAGTGAAGAATAGAGAAAAATAATAATCAGCATGCGTAATGATTGCAGATCTTTGAGAGAAATAGGAAATATTATGCAAAGATCACACACTACAGTGTTTAATGTAATTGATAGGATATTGTGTTCGGGAAACAGTGACGAACAAACGCAGGTGTGGACAGTCACAGTCGCTGAATAAACGTGACACTAATTTTTTTCGCGACATTAAAATATATCTAAAGCTTGCTTCTGGAATAGACATTTCTCCATGTACAGTCCGCATAATATTAAGAAACAGTAAGTACCATGGACGTGTGGCACGTAGGAAATTCTGGATTAATGAAATTAACAGAAAAAAAGTGCTTAGAATTTTCTAAAAATTATTGAAACAGTTCCCAATAAATGTGGAAACAGTTTATTTTTACTTATGAAAGTAATTTTAATACTTTTGGCGCAGATGGTAGACGTTTGACGCGGGGGAAGAGAAACTTCAAATTTCACGAAGAGAACCTCCAGCTCACAGTGAAATACAGAGGTGGTTCTGTACTCGGCTGGGGGTGGATGAGTACTTCCGCTGTGGGTATCTTCACTTTATAAATTGTACAATGGATCATGCAATGTACATCAATATTGTGCAAAGGAAATTACACAAAAGTGCTGAAAAAGTGGGCCTCAAAGATGATTTCATTTTTCAGCAGGACAATGGTCCAAAGTACAGGACTTGAATCACAAGACTGTGGATCCTTTTTAATACACCACGATATCTGGAAACGCCACCACAATCTCCACACATTAATCCTATTGAATATTTATGGAATATTTTGGAGAAAAAAATAGAAACAGAGAGATTTTTTATTTACAAAATTCTTAAGCGCGCATTATAGGAGGAATTGGGTTATATCTTGCCACATATGAATAAATTCGAACCTCGTATAATTAATGATTTCGAGAAGCCATTATCAATGCCAAAGGACATCTCATCAAATATTATTTTGTTTACAGTTGCAATTTTAATTAATTTTTAATCGCTGTTCAGTTGGGTGTTCCAATATTTTTGGCAGCCTTTTTTTTGCGTTTTAATGTTTGTAAACTTTGTTTAAATTGTTCTGCAAGTTATGTTATGTTTTTGTTTGCTGATATCAATTATAAAATATACACAGATTTCAATGCGATCAAAAATGTTTCATTTTTGTTTTATTTTGTCTAGATATAATATTGGAGAGAAAGGACAGGTTCGAAAGACAGTTTAACTTTTGCAATTTTCGAAGTTTCTCACGTTTTAGTGAAACTTCAATCTATTCAATATTTTTAAGAGAACTTTGCTCTATTGGTGAACTGACACTTAGAAAGATGCGTGAACGGACACATGGACGTTTTGAAAAAAAATTTCGGTATCAGGGACTTCCTAAGCTGTATTTGTGTCAAAATTTTGAGGCATATTTTTTGCAGCATTGTAAGCATTTCTTTGTACTGAATTAAATTTTCCGTATACATAAGTATCAGAGAAAATAAAAGAGAAAAACGTGAACAAACGTTGTGGTTGAATTCTTTTTAAATCATCTAAGCACAATAGTATAAAAGACAACGACTTGCACTGACATAAGCGTATTCGTATTAGAAAAAATGTTTCTTTGCAATTAAATAATAGTGGTGCTATAACATACTTTCTCGTACTTTTGGTAATGGTTGTGTAGTATTTCTTCTTTAGTTGATATTTCTTAATTTTTGTATATAATGTGATTGTTTACAAATTTTTATTTAACTATATATTTCATCTTTTACCCTTTATTCAACGCGAGTGGTCGCAACATCGTTTGGGGGTGCCTGATCGTGTAATTAATCTAATTCCTTTAGATCAAAATGTTACAAACCACAATGAATCAATGGTGTAAATAAATATGGTTTACGAAATAACTAGAGTTCAAGGATTTGCTTTCAAAATCAAATAATTGAACTCTACTTATTTAGGCATGCATAGTTTGAATTTTCGGAGTCTCTCTTACAGTCTAAAATACTGTGTATTGTAATAGTTTATCCATCTATACAAATGAAATAGGTAAATAACGTGAAAGTGACCATTGGTTTATGAACCGGGTATAGAACTTTATGTAGAAACTTCCAGAGCGGAATATAGAAAAAATAAGTGAAGGTGATCTAAGAGAAAACGAGTATTTCGGACGAACATGTGAACGCAGTGGGGAATTAATGGTTGCGTGTTACTAGTCAACGCGCAAAATTATAAGAAACAGAATAAAGTTTGTTTCAGCTAAATCGGGTCACAGAAACGCATAATATCGCGAGTTTTGTGATCACGACATTGACTTTTAACATGTTAAAGAACGAAAACAACAATGTCGTGACGTCACTTCAGAAAAGTTTGGATATATTAATAACATTAAACGAAAACTAGTGTGTCTACCGAGATTTGGCATATATCAATAGTATTCAGTGGAATACGGGCCAAATTATAAACGTGGTGACACAATTTTAGGACGCCGAACATTAATAGATAAACATTATGTTACATTAGTTAATTGAGAAATAAACGAGCGAAGTTTGTAGGCATGAGACGCACGAAAAAGCATTCTTTTAACAAAATGAAGCGAGAAAAGTGATGTCTAAGAAGTGGAATGGATACGAAATTTTAATTGGGAATTTTACAATATAGTAAGACAATCCAGGAAGTGTTAGAAATTAATAATAAACTATTTATAAGTTATAAAGCAGAAGACAGTAGAGGCGCTATTGTTTTGTTCGGAAAAAGCTATAAATGCTTTAGGACAACAATGGGGGTCAGACGGTGAATAGCTTGGTAGCGAGAGGCAGAATCCGCGTCGCTTGTTGCAGGAATAATTTTAAAATTTGGATTTGTAATTTTTTGATGAAGTGTTCTCTTCTGGAACTCGTACTAGTGAACTATTATAAACTGTGAGAGGAGTGAATAACTTCGTGGCGAGTTGTACTCCGCGTCACTCGTGATATTATTTTAACACGCGAACTTATAAAATTTCGAGGAAGGTGTTGCTCCTTCGGACTTGTATATCGCAAGGTGGCGGAACTGTATGCCGTGTGATGTGAACTATTTTAATAGTAATATATAAAGCTATGCAACGCGCGATCATAATTTTGAGTTTTGTGAATTTTGAAAGTTTTTCTACTAATGTTTGGAACTGGTGTTACTTCGGACCATTGAAAAATCGAAGCGGGTGTCGCCGAACGAGGTGTGCCGAGGTGCAGCAGACTCGAGCGCGTCTTTGCATATCGGTCGCCGTGGTCAGTGCCAATTTGGGGGGCACTGGTAATTCGGCGCTAGCAGACAGCAGTGGAGAAGAGTTCTTACGCATGACGGCGTGAGATCTTGTGTGTGTGGACCCGGTCGCTGCTTCGTTAACAACGAAAGGGAAGTGGAATATTTTTTTGTTTTGAAACACTCCAGTGAAGTCAATCACTTTGATTTCTTTGCTCTTGGGAAGAATAAATGGTTTGCAAAGCCAAAACTGTAAACATTTGGGGGAATTGCAATGTAATGGTGTGGCCACAGTATTGAGCTCATTATTTCGTAATAACGTTTGGGTAAATATGTTTATTGATTTTTGTGATTTTTATGACATCGTGTTTTGTTGATGTTGTGTGGTATTGATTCTTTTATGAGGGTATAATGTTTCTGTTGGTTAAAAAGAAAATAAACAAACGAGATTTGAGTTCTCGTTTTGATGTTACGTAACCGGTGTTTTTATCACATAGCTAGCTGATCCTGGTCCCTGCATTGGCGTGGCGCTTGTGTTCTGTAGAGAACAAATCACGGCCCGCCCTTGATAAATTTATGTAAACAGGAAAACTTCGGATAGTAAAATGGGGGGCACAGTGGTGTGCATTGTAGATATTACAGGTGATCAGCAAGGAAGTTTTTCGTGATCAACAATAGGAGTTGAGAGGGGAGATTTTCATTACATTAGTGCCCAGTTCGTAGGGCGTTTTAGTAAATAGGAAAGGGGGGGTTTCGTTGCATTGGCGCCCGTTTCGTGGGGCGTGATCGATATCAGTAGCAGTGAGAGGGGTTTTTCGTTACAGTATCCAGAGGTACTCGTATATACATAAGAAGGTGACACGTTTAAAAAAAATCCGTTTTCCATCAAACCTATCTCTATATATACAGTACATCCGTAAGAGCGAGAATGTTAAAATAGTCATATTTGAGGCAAATTGACAAACATATTTATAAGAAAGTATATTTTTGCTAAAAAATATTTCATAAAAGTACCATGCTAAAAACCCATTGTGAAGAGGAAAACAGTTAAGACTTAGACCAGAAAAATAAATGGCTCGCCTCAAAATAAAACCTTCACGCAAAACTACAAACATTTAGTTTCATTATATTCTTAAAATTTTAAAATGTGATTTTCCTAGTTGACGCATGTTATCATCTTTAGACCATTAAACGCGAAGGTCTATGTCTTCTCCCCGTTCATCAAGCCTCAGCTCTCTTGCACGCCTGCCACTGACATGTACATCGCCACCTCCCACCCCCACGCCACCCCACGTCATGCCATCCCACAGGACATGCCAACCCACCAGCAGCTCTTTATTGTTATAATTTCCGCCGCTTGTCAATATTAATTAGATTATAAATAAACGAACGAAGAATTCATTACAATGAGAATGAAACGCGTTGGCTCGCTTGACTCGGGTTCGTTACAAGGCTGCAGGCGTACCACCCGCTCGTCGGCAAACGAACAAGCGAGCGCCGAGCGCTAAAACGATGCGAACTTAACTTGGCAGTTAACGCAGAACCGGGCGATTCGTTTGATGACTATCATTTTCACGAATCAGGGAGGGTCATGGTGGACAATCATTTTTATTTGTAGGTCAAACGTGCCAGGGTGAAATGTTCAAATTTCAGCAGATTTTGTTACAATGAATTATTTTTCCATTGAATTTGTAAGAGATTTGTATTATTAAATTTTATTAAGCAGAAAATTGCTCGAAATATTACATTGAACATATATAAAATATTCAAAATATTTGAAGCGTTATCTTGTTGTGGACGTGCCAATTAGTGTGCAAGTCTAACAACTTGAATCTTTTAATGTATTAATTTTGAAGATTAAATATATATTTAACTTTTTCATATTTGTATGAGTCAGTTGAATAAATAAATTAGTAGTTATCTTGGAATAAATATTTTTAAGTATTAAAATCATAAATGGCCAGTGAATGATAGTTTTTATTTGCGTATCAAACGAATTGGATCATTAAACGTTTAAATGTCAGTAAGGTATTGCAGTTACTAACTAACCTGAGATGATACACACTTTGTTTATAAAAGCATATCATAAAATTTCTTAATGTGTGCCTTTTCTATTAAGTTTTTCTCTTTATCAATTTCGAAAAAATGTACATAATTTTTTCAGCTTTTGCAGTGTACTTATATGTTTTGGAATAAATATATTTTGATGTAACTAAACATAATGTATATATCGCGCAGGATAGTATATCGTACTTATCTGCTGTAGAGCAATGTTATGATGATCTTTTCCTGGATGATTTTGACATATGAAAGTGTCTGGATCTTACCTGAAACAAAATAAAAGTGTATGAAAATGCTGTTCAAATGTTGGACACTGAAAATCATAACTAGCTTATAATACAATGATCCCAATTATTCAGTTATTTTTGATATTGTCAGATTTTACCCTTTTACTAATGTATTTAGTACCGAATATATTTTATATTAACCAAAGATGTTTTATTAATATATTGAAACAATAATCCCGATTTCTTCGAGACCCACGGTACAGTAATTTGATCAATGTTTAAAATATAATGTTTCTTAAAACATGTAGCGGCATTGAGTTGAACTATTTTTCAGATATGTATGCATTACAATGTTCTACTTCCAAGTATTTATACTCGGCTAAATTAAACTGTTGAAACTGTTGAATGTACAACAGGGATTTCCATTCTCAGAACACGTTGACGTAAATGCAGATGTACATCATAAAATGAGAGACCGAGATGTTCGTTTGCAGAGTCCTGAACACATCTCTTGTACGGAGTTACATGAACTCAATAATATGACCTGGTAAACCACAGCTGACAACATACGTGCGGGATACACCAGTGAATAAATTTTTTTATCAACCTTGTACCAAAGGAAAGTTGGAACCTTTGAAATTTGTGTATATTCACTGCCTAGCATTGCACAAGCATATTATGTTTCCTTTTTTCTCAATGGAGATTTTCAAATTTTCTTTATTGACTTCTATTTTTAAAAAATTTTAAAAAATCGCTAATTTTGTGAAAACTTTTACAAATTAACGTCAATAGTAATTACATATCTTGCTAACACTCACCTGACAAATGGTAATCCCACTGATCTAGTTAAATTTTTTTAATATCCTAATTTACCTTGAAATTACATCACCAACTTGAAGGAAACGAATGCGAAGACATAGCATCCTCTTTTTGTTTTCGGATTTATTACTGAGAAAATTTCACAGTTTCTTTTAGTATTGTTTCTTTCCTCATTTCGACTTCAAACGTTTTGTGCAAAAAGTTGTAAAGTGCCCTTTCATTACTTCAACTTCGATAGTTATAAACGAATAAAGTGATTGTACACGAGCGTCATTGGATGGTTCTTGGCAAGGAAGTGTTTTCATCTGGCATGCAACTCTTTGGATGCCCGAGGTGCAACACGCGACTCTGTAAAAAGCATCATTAGTACGACAGCATCCGGAGCTACAGGCGTAAGTGTTCAGAAGCGCCTTGTCACAAGCTGCTGGAGCTTTTCGCATCTCGTGGTAGTATTTCGAGTATTTTTATCTCCCTGTGGGCATCATGTGGTCGGGAATTTCTAATACCACTTCGAATTCTGAAGAAGACGACAGAAGAATGGATTAGACCAGGCATGTCAAGGTGGCGGTCAAAGTAACTCGCTTTCTACTAGAGTTCACATTGCGTCCAGATACTAGTGCATGAGTGTTGTACAATAGGGAGGGTTGTACAAAACGCTCCGTGGTTGCGGGACATCAGTGGAAGCCTGACCCATTACAGTCTTTTCCTAAAAGACTTTGAAGAAGTCAGTTGACAGTTATTACCCCAAAATCGGTATTAATTCCCATTTACTCCATTAAAACATAGAAATTACCCATTAAAATGAAATGCATCAGTCATATTTGAAATTGTTAATTAAGAATAAAATTACACATTTAGAATGGAAAATATCATAGTTATGAAATCACGTTTTTCAAGAGTGCAATTATAGCATTTGCTTCCTATGTTCAGGTCAGGAGGTTTTGCAGAGGAATATTCTTGTCTGCTTAAAAAGAGCTTCCGCCCATAAGATACTTGTTATTTTATTTTGCCCTACTTCTTTTCATAACAAATTACCAAGTGGAAATAAAATACAACCCACAAATGAAAACAAGAAAATTATGTGCAATTCAACCACAATCCTGCCCAAAAGGATAATTTAAAAAGAAAATAAAACCTAAAATTAAGTAATAAGTAGTAAAATCTGTAATCAAAATACAAAGCTCTGTTGTTTGATCAAAAACAGCCGGCAAACATCTTGTCGTATGAACCCTTCATTCTTCGTTACGCTTTGAGTATGCTTTGCACTAACATTCCCCACTTCAGCTTGAATGAATCCCCTTTCTAGATTGGAGGGGAAGTGAGAGCAGAGTGAGGGGAAGTAGCGAGTGCGTATTCGCAGAAGCGTCCCAGGGGCTTCCCAGGTGAGTAAGTAGTTCGCGCGGCTGCAGTTTGGGATGAATGTACGGTTTAGATACTTCAGTTTAGTACATTGCAACACTTTTGTACTTGACGCTTCGTGTGCTGTGATTTCAAAACTCTTGGATCACATGCGAAACTGGCACTGATCTACTAAGTAGCGGGTAACATTAGGAAACTATCGACATGTGACATGTATGTGATGACGTTGTAAAGGTAGATATTTAAATAGATGACGTTTGAATAATATTCTGAATTCCGAAGTGCTAAATGACTATAAGCTTAATGACAATAACATTTCCATTCACTTCTCTATTTTCTTTGCCAGACTAGAATAACTTATTTCTGAGATGCATTTTATATCTACATTATATTTCAGAGATAAGCTAATAAAGACAAAGCATTGTGTTTATCACACAATTTAAAAATATAATGTGCAGAGTTTTTGCGAGACAGTAATGACAGTTGAATATTTTATCTCTAGAACACAGACCAGCATATTTATTAAGAAACAAAATTAAAGTGCAGTCTATCAACGGAATTACAAAGAAACAAAACGCGAGCAAATGGCTTAATATACTTCAAAACGTAAACTAGTTAATGTCAACTCACAAAATATAAATATAGTAATAATGGTAAAAATGTTGTCCCTATTCCCTTCCGTAACGGTGATGCTGCTGAAGGTAATATTTTGCTGTCAATAAGGGGAGATAGAAAAAAGTAAATCCTCATATCTTTGATCAATTTGCAAAATAAAGAATATATACAATATGGTATTCGTTAAACTAACCTTGGTCTTAGAAACAATCAATAAATACAAGTACACAAATATGCTCATTTGATCAGTTACTTATCTCCTACTTATCAAAATTACTTATTCACGCATTTTGTGTTGTTCAAATTGAATATTAATTTCTGGCGTGGAAGATTCTGTAATGTTACAATAAAATACTGTTCAAATAGTACGTGTACAAGCGCATGGAACACATCGGACATTGCGAAGCCTTGGGCGCGATAGTTGCGCATGCGCGTCCGATCCTAACGCTCGATACAAAAATTCGATTTGAGTCACAGGAGATAGCCCGAGGCGAAAGTGGCAGTCTGGCCTACTGTGCTATGCGACACCGTCAAGAAAAGTTGGGTGTACCTCGCTTGGAACGGGTGATCGGGACTACATCTGGATTTAAATATCCTGCTCGGTAAGAGGTGAGAGACAAATCAACTTGTAAATTATATAAAATTAGTTCATGTAATATGTTTGAAAAATATATATTTTTTTGAAAATGTAGTGAAAACTATTGCCGATTGGTGTGGCTTGATCAGCCACGATGTAAGATAGTACATGAATCATACTCATTTTGGGGGTCAAAGACTAGTTCAATACAACAAACGTCGTGTTCAGAGTAATAGCCCTGACTTGCAGAGGAACGAGATGCCGAAATTCTGTGAGCTTGAAGAACGACCACATTACGAATTGGTCACCATACGGTGGATGGTGTAACGTATAAATCTACGTGAAACCGGGGACAATGAGCTAATTCACTGCGTTAGAACATTAGGCACTGTAGTGAATGGTACAGGTATAAAACATTTTCATTTCACACTCCGGAAACTGAGGGGAGTAGAAATATCGGATTGTCGCGAAGAGTGGCGGCTAGTGGCTGGAAGCGGATTGTTGCATTCGTGCCATGGTCACTCACCCAACGGTCTTTTTGTGAATGACTGAAAAACGGAAATAGAAGTTGGTGATTTTCAGTGTTAAATAAAAATACAACAAATTGTTGGACTTTTGGCAAATAATGTATAACGTTGGATGAGGATAAGGAACATTGGTATTAGTGTATCATGTTACTTTTAGTCATGAAATAACATTGACAAAGTAAGTGAAATATATGATGAAGCTAACATATATATAAGGTTTTTATCTACTCTGTTTGTAACAGGGCGCTGTAACATTTTCCTTCTGGGTGCTGTAGTCAAAATTTAAAGATATTTTGGAATGGAGTTAGATTTGTTAGGATTACGTATTATTCTCTTGTTTAATATTTAAAATATTAGTTTAGGGAGGGTTCATTGTTGGATGTTAGTGAAAAGGTATTTTCACTCGTGGGATTTCTTTATTTGAAGCTTAGGAACTTTTGTGTCAGCCAGCATAACAAAAGGATTGAATGATTTTCGTATAAACTGTTCATTTTATCCATGTGTCATATGATTTGTTCTCTTAGTGAAGGTCACCTTACATGTATTTTGTGCAAGGCATGTAATTTTGTACCAAAAAGAAGGGGGAGAGAGAGAGAGAGAGAGAGAGAGAGGAAGAGGGAAAGGGAAAGGGAGAGGGAAAGAGAGCGAGAGAAAAATATACAGTGGGTTTTATGATTTGCAAAATAGGGTATCGTTCAATTTTCTCGTCACTGTTTTCCGAATTGGAAGTATTTTTGGAGTTGGAAGTTAGAGAGATAGGAAGGAAGATATTTATCAACGCAAGAGCAAATTCTGTCACGCACGACTTCTCGAACGTATCGCATGCGTCTGTCGCAGGGCTTTGCGAGGCCATTCCCTTCAGTCGTTGGGTGCGTAACCTGCAATTACCAAATGGTGACCTAGTTCGGGAAAATGCCTGAATAGGTGAAAAAAAATCAGCAATTCGACGAATAGGGCATCACCCGATCCAACCTTCCTACAAAGTAAATTGCCTCCACCACCAAAGTTGCAATGCGCACTGCGCTTACCAAACAAATGACCTACATATTTGCCGCGCCCAGAAATACCAACTCAGTCACTCGAAACCTTCCAAACGTTTATCACCGCAAGACAACTTCTGTCGCGTACGACTTCTCGAACGCCATCGCGCGCGGCGGTCGCAGCGCCTTGCCTGGCAGCCGTTCGCTCCGGCAGCCGTTGGCTGCGTAATCCGCTATTACCGCGCGCCGCGCGTCCATGGATGCGCGGCCGCCGCCGCCGCGTGAAATGCGGTTTTGGGAAGTCGCGCGCCGAGCAAGTACAAACGCGTCGGATTTATTCGTCGCGTTTGGTTGCGCGATTGTTCGTCGCGGGTTACGGAAATCCGCCGCGCCCGCGGATGGCGCGACAACGTGTAAGTGTAGCGAGGCGCGTCGCCGAAGCCGCCGGAGAAGCGATGCTTTTGTGTTCTGATTCCGGCGACTGAACGCGCGCGATGTTCGAACGACGTCCGCCCTAATGAGCTTAATTTTGCAGAGATGTGTTGGGTAATTGGTGGATGTGTTGAGGATCGCCACTTAATATATATTGAATTGAATTGATGCCTTATTTTACGTGGCGAGACTCAGGTCATAAGGCCTGCTCTTCCGTCTGACCACGCGAATTTCGCTACGCTCCTTTCACCAACTAGCGGAAAGAAGGTCTCTGGTCCACTTACTCGGCGGTGTTTGGAATAGGATAGGCTCTTAAACAAAAGATCTAATCATGTATACATTTTTAAATAAAATATTAGTGTACAAGATAATTTTGGTTGTAATTTGTCACTGTAATGAAATAATTTCGTGAATTTACGCACTGTGACTGTATAGTGACATGCATGCGAACTGTGACTGTGCATAGTTTCATAGCTTAATATTTGTGATTTTAATTTTAAGTTTTTAAAATTATTTCTGAAGGTAGCCAGTTTGCGTGTTGTTTACGATTAAGAAAATAAGTCGCGCTATAAAATTACACTGGAATTTCTCGTGATATTTGGAACGGTGACGTGAAATAATAACTTCACATAAATTGATAAACTATTATCTTGACGATATCTTTCTTCACTAAGCATACTGTAATAAAACCTCTCATTAAAATGCCGTTGAGAAAAGTCAGTAACATTTAGTGTGTGCAATGTTACGTAATGATAATTGAATCATTCTCCATATTTTGACGCAAAATTATGTTTCCAGGAGGTCCCTGAAGAAATATCCGAGATATTAAACAGACGGTTTCCGATTATTTTCGAGTAATGTTATATTTTTACTTTGATTACAGAAAATCAAATACTTAAATTCGTTTCTTTCAACATAATTTCAGTACATAAAGGTATGCCAAGCAATCGATAGAAGAAGAAATAGGTAAATGTTTTTTGACGTACTCATGAAGCTTAATCAAATCAAGAAACTTAATTCCTTGTTAACATTATAAAATGGTAGATTATGGATTAATTTGCATAAAGGCAGGATGTGGCAAAATATACTTACATTTCTAAAATATTCGTTAAGTTTTAATGACATTTTGACTAATCAGAGTAAGGAAAACGTTTATGTAGCAGTGTTAGACATGTATTTGGAAGTTTGAATTCCACTATCACAAAGATAGTTTAGAAACATTAACGATACAGGTTTTTAATCTGTTTAACGGATAAGGTTAACAAGTATTTGTTAATATCATACATTTTTGCCTTTCTGTGTTTTATACTACGGTGTGACTGAGTCATTCAACGCAAATCAATAAGTTTCGAAATATAATGGAAGTACTGCCGTGTTAATCATCTCTAGAACGGCACTTACCTACTTTACTTCTGACATGAAGTTAGAGCTTAGTTCGGTTTACCTAAAGCCTAATCTAAGTTATGCGTGACTCACATAATCACACAAACACATTCATTCACACATCTATCCATACAGACAGTACAATAAAAATATCCTTGGTCATTAGAAATCATCAACGTGGATTGTACCACTGAAATATCAATTTTGATTGTTGCACTGATACCAATACTTTGTGTACTATTTATAGCTTAGGAAGAGTTAAACTACCAAATATTTGATCATTTGAATTAATTAATCAATTATTTTCAATTGATTACAAAGAAAGTCTTTTTTCTGATGAAAATAAAATCCGCAGGCATTGCACATGCATACATTATATTTCTTCATCGATGATTGAGTAACCTGATCGTTCTCCAATACGTTTTAATATTGCAATAAATTATTCATGTAAAATAATATGTGGAATGCATTACATTTCACAGAAACTATTGATTAATATGTCAAGAATCTTTTTCAAAGAATGGTTGTGAATATTTCGGGCTACTCATTTAAAAGTATGCAATATTTCATTTTAAATTAAATTTGGGTATACAGTTCCCAGTCACAATATACTTTTGCGTTTAATTAAAGAATAACATGGCATGTTCACAAATGAATATCAACCATCGGTATTTTTATGTATCTTAGATCCAAAGTCTATCAGCATAATATGACAAATACCTGGTCAACAAAACAAATTTTAATTGAGAAAATGCCTCTTCTATTAAATTCCAATAATATATCATATGTATATTAATCAATGATATATAATAATATAAAAATATGTTTTTTGTAACGATTTAATATTTATTAACCCCAATATTGAGTGGGAAGGGAGATGTTAGACGGATGTTAGGGATCCTTGTGTGTTTAATTCAAATCACTGAAACTTCTGACTCATAACTACGTCACAGAGACTTTCAAAAGTTTATTTTCTCTCCATGATTGCTAACATGGAAAAACACACCATCTTTAGTTCACTTTTGTTATTTTTCTACACACACACCTTGATTGTGGAATTACAGAGATTGTTTCACTGATGTGGAAAAAAAGCTTGGAAGAATCCGAAATGTTTATTTGTAAAATATGCATATTTTCTCTTGTATCATTATTATGGCCTTACTATGACCACTTTTACTCTTCACCAACACCAAAATAGACTAAAATACAGATGTAGGTTAGGCAAAAGCCATGAATTATATATTTTTTAAATGTACCATGTTCTTACAAACGCTGTTAATTTGTCTAGCTGCTCCCGAAGAAAATAACATATTTCAACCTCAGACTTTAAATGGTGGATATGGGCATTTATTTCATTATTTAAGGGTATTCGTAAAAGTAGACACGACTGTATGCAGAAAATGAACGCAAGCATCTCAAGGTCCACATTCTGATGCGCCTGAGTTCCATATACGCTCGACTTCCCGAGAGCAGAAGTTCTTTGTTTCGAGGCTGTTGCTTTTCTCGAAAGTGGGAAACTGTGCTAATGAATCTAGCAATCTGTTTTCTTCAACTAAGAATAGTCGTAAACGCTCGAATGTGTAGCATTCTTGGAAAGATTTACGACGGATGTCGTGCTGCGGAAAGAAAGATTTAAGAAAGCTTTTACGAGTATGTTTCCTGCCATTTAAATTTAAATAATTCCTATATAATACAGATATAAATAAAAATTGAATGTTGAATGTAAGTATAATATTAGGGCCGTGGTTATTTTGTAAAAAATTGTTTTTATTTCCCTCTCACCTTGTTTTTGAAATGTGAAAAAATGTAGGATACAAATTTTCGAGACGATGAAATAGTCTTTACATAAAACAGCAAACATCTGAAGGTTTTCAGAGTACTTGTGGGATTACTATTGTTTCTGGTAGAAACAAGAACAGAAATCGTCAATAGTGTATTAAAAAAGTTACATTTGAGCACAGTTGAGAATCAGCTGATGTGGCTCAATGCCAACATCCACTCCTGTTGGAGCGTTTTACTTGGCAAATCTTAGTATTTGAGTCCCGACTGTGGCAAAATTTTGACACTATCTTTATAGCCAGGTCTGGAAACTGGAAACTTTCAGTCCACATTGCTTACAGACTTGCGACAACATTCACTGCCGCACTAAATGTAATTTGTAACTTCTAAATAATAACTAACATTTTTT
Organism: Acheta domesticus; assembly: GCA_031308135.1. Taxonomy (NCBI): domain Eukaryota; kingdom Metazoa; phylum Arthropoda; class Insecta; order Orthoptera; family Gryllidae; genus Acheta; species Acheta domesticus. The sequence continues at coordinate 23,405,361 of JAHLJT010002406.1, read as the reverse complement.
AATTTAACTTCTATGGGTTTTCTGAAAACAAACTCTTCCCGGGATTGAGTAGTTTACAGTTAATTAACCTTTTGACGAACAAATCAGTGTTATACATTTGACCTTCGAAATTTTCAATGTCATTGTCACACTTTCATTGCCAATTTTACGAAATTCTGTGAATCAATTAAACAAATTTGAAAGGTGAAATTATTATTCAGATGTCGAACTGCTTTCCGAGTGGTGCTTAAAAAATCAATGAGTGCGTCGACAATAAACCGTGAAATTCTATGGGGCATTTTTTAATGGTTATTATTTTTAAAAATGCTATTGATGTTTGCCAACTGATTAGATTATCTCTAAAATATTTTTTTGTGTTGGATTGGAACGGAAGTTCCAGCTTACTGCATACTGTCTGTCGTCCAGTTATTCTGCTTGGGAAACCACATCAGAACAGTTTTCCGAAGTTAACCACGTGTCAAAGAAGGTAAAAGCAGGTATCGTTTCAGAACCCGTATTGTTTCTTAGTTTCTTAAAATTCCCGACGCTGATCCATTTGTAATAATATATCTATGCAATGATGATCATGTTACCATCCCTTTTGCATTAATAATACACTTAATAATACCTCGTTTTCTAATCATGGTTAATTTTATTGAAAATGCAACCCTGTTTACAAATTCCAGAGAAACACGTAATACTACCTATAATTCAATACCTAACAGGAATATATCCTATAAACAAAACACTACCGATAGTGTTGATTCTTGTCACTCTGTTCAATTGACTAATGAATAACTCTAGCGGTATATTGATGAGTAAATAATCTTCACAGAACAGGTTAACCCGTTGGCGTGCTAAGCGGCCTTTCCCACCCACCATTTACCTCCCACTCATTTGAATTCCACACCGGCATTGAATTCTCACCCCACACAAAAGAACACAAACAAATCTGTTACTTAACGCCGGCGATACCATCAACTTTAAACGCGCTTCGAATCGCACGCTAGCCAGCGGTCATCTTCGACAGAAACGACTCTTGAACAATAACGCACCCTCCAGCTGGCCGGTAGGGACCAAAATCGCCCGCGACAAAGCGCGAGCACATAATGCGCGATGGAAGCGTCGCGCCGACAGCGAGACATGGCAAATTCGACTCATCAGCTCGCGCGCGAGCGAATATTTCCATTTTAATGAACTTGTTATTGCGCGTCCGCGAGTGCCAAACAACAGCACGAGCGTGGGCCTACCAAAGTTTTACTCGTGATGTTATCCCGTCATTACGCCGGCAGAAATTATGCTGCGGAGCGAGTCCCCGCGGCGGTGCAACGATTCCGAACGAACCACGGCAAGCAAGAACGATTCGACGAATCGCTCGGACAGATTGTCTTACGCGTCCCAGAACTTTAAATTAACTGCGCTTACTTTTAATGAGCGAGGGGCCGGGGCCTGGCTGGGCCGTGAGACGGGACAAGGTCGGGGCCTCAGAGCGGGCGAGGACGGGGGCAGAGGCAGGAACAAAGGGAAACATTTTTTAAACTGGGTCGTCGCCGTGGGGACACTGCTCTTTCGCGAGGACGTTGTTGGGTGAGAGAGCCGGGAGAGCTGGAGAGTACCGGATACGGGCTGGAAATTTTAGGCGGTCCCCTTTAAAAACGAGCGGTCGGCGTCGGCCATTTGCCGGGGCGGTGGTGGGAGGTGGAGTGGTAGCGGTGTGGCAGTGGAGAGTGAGTTGATTGAGGCAGCACGGCGGGTGGGGCGGTGTTGAGGGAAGAGGGGATGAGGAGGGGATGGGCAAGGATAGTGCGAAGGGAGTAGAGCGGGAGGAAAGGCGATGCGGATAGAGACGAGGTAGGACGGGACGAAGTGGGTCGAGGCGAATCGGGACGGGGGACACACAGGATGAGTCGAGATGAGACGGGGCAAGGCACAACTAGGCGGTTGGAAGGGAAGGAGAGACAGACGAAGAGAGAGGCGGAGTAGGACTGGACTGGACTTGGTTGGGCGGAGCTGCCGAAGGCTGGACGATACAAGGCAGGGAGGAGAGAAGTTGGGGGGCAGCACAGGGTGGGGGAGTGGATGGTCGGGACGGGGTAGGGCGGGGAAAGGGAGGCGGAGCGGGGGATAAATGCGACGAGGCAGAGAGAGGGAGAGAGGGAGGGAGAGAGGGAGGGAGGGAGAGAGGGAGGGAGGGAGAGAGGGAGGGAGGGAGAGAGGGAGGGAGGGAGAGAGGGAGAGAGGGAGAGAGGGACAGAGAGATATGCTGCCAAAAGAGTATAGGATAGGGAGCTGCCGAGTCAAGGGAGCCATGGGTTGAGAGGGCGTTGGGCCGAGAGATGGGAGAAAAAGGCCTGTGATGCGGGGCCCAGAAGGATGGGGACGAGAGTGTCTAGGGGACGCGAATGTCGGGCTGAGAAGGGCGGGGACAGGGCCTCTCGAGAACCGAGGAACGGGGTCGATCGAGGCGAGACCGAGGGGGGCAGGGGCAGAGGGCCGGGGCGGGGATGTGGAGGGGTGGGTCGGAATAAGGAAAAGGGTCGGGGGCTGAGAGGGGATGGTGAGGTGAGGGTCCGAGTGAGCAAAAGGGTCGGGGAGTGAGTGGATCGGTTGCTGAACGAGTCAGGAGCCGAGAGGGAATGGTGAGGCGGAGAGGCGCAGTGCAATGAGGGTAGAGGGGACGTGGGGGTGGCGCGTGAGACACCTGGCAGCTATGTCGCGGTGGAGACGTGCGCTTTACCCCGGGGCTCATCTCTCTTGGCTCTTGGCTCTTCGATCGCTGCTATTTGCTGCTTCCACCGATGGCGCTCCTTCGGGCGATTTTTTCTGTCGCTCCTCTTGAGAGTTCGCTGTCGTGGGAAATAGACGTCCCCTATCCTTAAAAAGGTATCAGATTTTAATTTTTATCAGCTACGGTATCTTATTTTACGAAGAATTATTTTACTGGAGACATTTTCGAAAGTTTAATAAATTAGAATTGGAAAGAAGAAATTAAAGAAAATGAGAAACATGAGAGATGTAGTAAAATATATGATACAGCAAATTATATTTCTTGTAACAGAATTTTCAATTTCAATTTCCATTGTCTTTTTCAAATGAGTTCTCTTAATTTCATTATATTTTACCCAACATTTGGAAACAAAATATTTGTTCTGATATCAGTGTCGATAGTTACAGATTTATGGGTTCTCTAGGTGTTCTAAGAAGACATAATGCTGCTTCGCAATCCCAATGTTATACTCTTACTTTGATTCAATCAATTTTTAACTATTTCTGCACAGCTATTATTCAAAACATCTTAATTTTTGTTATTTATATTAAAGAATACTTATGGGTGTTTTAACCAAGAATACTGAATATCAGACAATTTTCTAAAACATTACCTTTCAATGTTTTCGTTCGTACTAGCAGAAGTTAATAAATGCAGCTCGCAAGTTTCATCGAAAAACGTATCTCTTCCTAAATAATTATGCAATTTTGAACGGCAAAGGCATATTGAAAGATATTGTTCACACTTGAACATTTTGGGATTCTACGTGCTACTGAGTACCGATAATGATCGGTTTCCGAATTAATGATAGTCATTGACATGCTTGAATCCGATGGAATAATCAAAAAGAAACGAAGGAAAGAATGTTCATTGCGGTAATCAAGCCAACTCTTTCCAAGTGAGTTTAAAATATGTTCAAAGAGAAGAAGAAGGCCACGTTAAAAGAATCACCATGCTAACATAGTAGGAAATACTCTTAATAGAACCTCATGAATTATGAATTTGTTTGCACGTCTTGTATTTTCCGAATTGTTCGCGAATTTATTAAACATTTAAGGTAAAATTTATTGATTTTCAAACAAGAAAAGTGCATTCAAGGCATAAAACCAATTTCGTACCGTTAATTTAGACAGGTCCCTCGGGAAAAGAGAAAACCAAAAATTGGCGAATAGACGAATGCTGAAGAATGGCGCGCATTTCAGTGTACAATGCCATGGCGAGCAGACATTCACCTCTGACTCCCAAGTTGTAGAACCCAATGCGAATTTGTGCCTGAGCTAGCACGGTTTTGCTGTTGACTGCGAGACACGGCATCCGTGAAAGATTCTTACGAGTTCTTGCAAATATTTGCTTCACTTTGAAAAGGGATTTTTGAAATGTTTTTCGTCTTAAATCGATGACAGATGACTGTGCTTGTGTTTGTGTGCGGAGAAATGAAATAAACAAAGGAAAACTCAAGAATAAATTAGAAAACGAATTTCATGACAAACGGAAGAAAAACATAGATCTCGCAGAAATTATATCGATAAGAGAAGTCATATATTCAAATTCGTTCGTAGGTATCAATAATTTTTCACCTGTCTTTCATGTGTGCTACGCGTTCTCATCTTTGAAGCTCATAGATGCTGAAGTGCTATGTGAGTCATTTAATATAAACTCATTGGTGTTCAAGAGGATGATTTTGAACATGTTCAGTGAAAAAATACAGGAATCGATATCTGAAAAATCAGGTTGGCTCACATGAAGAAAATGAAGAGCACTGGTGTAGGAAAAAGATATACCAAGGAAAGTAAAGAAAATATTAAGAAATTTCGCATTTCTCGCTCATGAAAGTAGCTTCATTGTTCTTCAAAACGTCATTCACTAGTATTGTTATAAAAATGTTATTAATGATTTTTGAACAATATTGTTTTCTTTTGCATTTCCAATGTCTATCCACGAAGGATCGAAAAATAACTTTTGAACGTTATACATTTGAAGGCAACGTTAACCTCAATTAATGATATAACAATATATTGATTGAAATGAGTGGGAGAAAGAATTTTTAACCTAAAGATATTTAAAATATTCATCAATGTTTGTTGAGAGAGGTGTAAAGGAATATAATGCTAGTTTATTATGTTTATAAGACTTCTATGGAATTCAACCTTCACCCTTTTCCCCGAATTTTGAATTCGTAAGCCCGTTTCGTATGATTTGCTGTCCTAATTTAAGAGGATTATCGTTTCTGTATCCACGAACTTCTGGGGTCGTTTATTGAGCTTTTCCCTATTCTATATATCCCAGTCTCACGGTATTAAAGAAGAGAAACTACATTGCAAAGTACAAAAAGTCGAATTAGTAATTAAGTTATGTGCAATAACAGATATTTTAAATTAAATAAACAACAAATTGTTCCATAGTATAATCTCCTTCCTATACAATTTGCCACAGAATTACGTCATTTTCTTTTCTACAATAAGGGTTATATTGAACTCTATGTAATTGGAGTAGGAAAAAATAATAATTTTCATTCAATACAAATAAATGGTGTTAATTTTGTGCGTGCAGCATTCACTTACAATATTTCCCACAAGGAAACAAATATTCTATACATTTTAATGCAAATATGTATATGAACTTTATTTCCTTTACTGCTGTAAAGATATTTTTATTAATGTCATAAAAAGTGTCTGCAGTTAATTTAAAATTAAAAATTTTTATTCAGCTCTATGAACAATATTCCCAAAAACGTAAATATGTGATAAAAATAGACCATGAAAATCTGTATACTGTTTTTTTCCCATACCGTTGCAAAAGATCCATATATGTTTTACCTACTGTTTTAAAGAAGCGTACTGCAAACAAAAAATATGTTTGAAAACGAAGTGAAAAACACGAAAAAAATAAAAACTGTTTATTTTAAAGTAGTTTTATTCCATCCATCATAATTGTCTATAATTATTTTCAAAAACTTAGTTTTGTGAATGTTTTAAAATATTTAAAATTCAACGCAAGTCATAGAGACTTACGGATACTTCGAACAATAGATGACTTCATGTACTACCTTGTAGTCCATTGACCTTCAAACGAACAATATCAATATAGAATTGAAGACATACGAAGTCGTTTTACAACAGCTGGGAAACCTGACTCTCTCAGTGACTGAAAGCATTTCGAAAAGAGAACAAGGGAAGCAAGCACGTGGTTCCACTGCCAAGAAGCTTTTCCTGTGTAAGCTGTTGAGTCCGATATATCCTAATATGTGAAACGATCTCCAAACATCCAACAATTTAACCAACGGCGCTAAAGACTTGAAACATTCATATTAACTGTTAATGTTATCGTTAAATTATTATAGTGAATTGTAACGTTACTTTTGAGCGAACGCCATTGCTTGTAGAGACCCATACATACACGCTACTAAAACATCCCACTTACGTCCGTAAAGTTTGATAGTCTCTTATTTAATTGAAATTCCAAAAAGTGCGCACTTTTACCCTCACAGATTATTTATTTCAGTTATCATAAATTCTATTTTAAGTTTATAAATAAATACAAAGGGGAAAATATAACGTATATAAGGTATAGTAGTAATTAGCCCTCGCAGATAGCTCATTGATCTGCGTGCTCGCTTTCCATGACGCGACCCCAGGTTGAATTCCCGGGTAAGGTTGGGCAAGATTGTAGTGTGCTTTTTCCTTACTATGTCCCAGTATATATTGCTGTGTGACGATGAGAAAAGTCACTTCTTAGGTTCAGAAGACCGTAATACGGCATAGGGATGCTTACGTGCTAACGACACGTACCTCGTAACCCATGGCCGCAAGGCCAGGACTTCGCTGGTAGACCTCATCTTCGGCAAGAGGCTATTGCGCCAAAGTGTGTACACGTAGTTGTAATTGTGTTCGTGAATGTTCGTTAAAATCCTGGAAAGAAGCATTATAATGTCTGAGGAAATATAAATTATTTTTAAAAACGTGTCTTTAAGCCTCGTGCTTAATAAAACAACATTCACCTTCACAGGTTTAACATAATTTTAAAGGGTAATGGTTTACATGCACAAACTTTCAGGGTACTAGAAACCACGAACACGTTTCCTACAAAAACTCGGTAAAACTCTTGATAGTTTCGCCGGTTGGCTGCCGACCATATCTAGAGGGGCTTACAAGTAAAATTATATGGAACCTCGAACGTGTGTATTGACCTGTGCCATTAACAGGACAAGAAACTATCAAGTGTTTTGATAATAATACATGTAGAGGAAGAAGAATTCCTAAAATTGTTCTTAACAGAGGAAGTATGGTGACAAAAAGAAAGTCCGAGACTCAACATTGTGAAGATGAAAAGATGAGTGATTTTGAATATTTTGTTAGACATGTTTGACAAAATCTCTAGTATCTCTGAGAAGATATCAGTAGCGTACAAAAGACATTTAGCAATATATTGAAGTTTATAATTCATTAGTGAGGCGGAAGTAGCAACTTGGCACCGCAAACAAAGACAATTTTCATTAATTCCGAACGCCGCGCCGTCTCTGCTTTTCCGCAACTGCTTGCCGTTCGGTCTTTGTTATCCTAACCATCTAGTCTGCCACCCTCCGCCTCCATAACCTTCTCGTTCTCATCCTCACAACCGGTCTCACCTCCACTCACTCTACCCTCTCTCGCCTGCATAAGCTCACTTCCTGCCCCCCATCTTCATCATTAGCAACCATTCTCTTCCCCAAACATCACCATCTTGAGGACCTTCAATGCCAACACACAATCGCGTTCATTTCGCCCTCGCGGATCTTACTTCTCCTCCTGTCTTTTTTTACTTTATCTTTTTATTTCTTCTGTAGTTCGTCATTCATCAGCCTTCTCTTTACTACACACATTTACACAGCCTCCTGCAAATGACGTTTCCTTCCTTAGCGACTCGCTTGTTCCACCACCATCACAGTCACAGTCACCGTCACAGTCACCAGTCACCGTCACCGTCACAGTCACCGTCACAGTCACCGTCACAGTCACCGTCACAGTCACCGTCACAGTCACCGTCACAGTCACCGTCACAGTCACCGTCACAGTCACCGTCACAGTCACCGTCACAGTCACCGTCACAGTCACCGTCACAGTCACCGTCACAGTCACCGTCACAGTCACCGTCACAGTCACCGTCACAGTCACCGTCACAGTCACCGTCACAGTCACCGTCACAGTCACCGTCACAGTCACCGTCACAGTCACCGTCACAGTCACCGTCACAGTCACCGTCACAGTCACCGTCACAGTCAGCCGTCACCGTCCAGTCACCGTCACAGTCGCCGTCACAGTCGCCGTCACAGTCGCCGTCACAGTCGCCGTCACAGTCGCCGTCACAGTCGCCGTCACAGTCGCCGTCACAGTCCGTCACAGTCGCCGGTCACAGTCGGTCCCCGTCACAGTCGCCGTCACAGTCGCCGTCACAGTCGCCGTCACAGTCGCCGTCGCAGCCACCGCCCTCAACCCTCTCCCTCGTCACTGCCCCCGCCATCCCTTGCCCCCACAAACGCCCCGTTCTCAACCCTCGTCACCGCCCCGCCACTTCCACCCCAGTCTCCCCCACTTCCATCCCCACAACCACTCTCACTACGCCACTGCTACCACTAGGTCCACCATCCCCGCCTCGTCCACCGTCTTCACCTTCACCTTCATCTCACCTTCATCACCCGCCCCTCTTGTACCCATCGTGTCACCATCCCCCTGGCGTCGCTCCCACTCCCGCGCCGCGGCTCACGTTAACGCCGCGTGACTGTGCGTGGCGGCGAGCGCCGGGCGGAGAGGCGAGGCGGGGTGGGGCGGGCGGGGCGCACCAAAGCCCCGAGATCAAATTACGGCCCCATCTCTGGGCGGCGCGAGCCGGCGCGAACGATCCATTAGGCGGCGGGATTGGCGACAGTAATTACGCGACCTCCGGCGGCGGCGGCGGCGGCGTAGGCCGCGGTGGGGGCGGGTGGTAGCGGTTGGGGGCGCAGCGGTGAGGTTGATGGTGGGAAGGGTGGGACTCCGCCGGATGCAATGTGATCGGGGGCGAAACGGAACGGGACTGTGAAGGAGACGGAGGAGGAGGAGGCTGGTGAGGGTGAGAAATGCCGAACAATTGGAAAAGGGTTAGAGGTAAGTAAGATAAAGATAAAAATAGGATAAGAGACAAGATATGAAGTGGAAGTAGTAGGTGGTTAAGTAATGGTGCTGGCGGAAGAAAAATTTTGACGAAAAAGGTCATTGCGCGATTAGGATGAGACAGAGTGGGACAGTGAGGAAAGGAGGAAGTGGATATTGACGAGCTAGAGAGAGTTTGAATACTGTTTGAAGCGAAAAAAATATGAGAAGACTGGGGATTGGAAGAAGGCGTGTGGGAGTGGTGGTTGTAAATGGAGCAGTTGGAAAGTGTGTAATGCCGCCGGATGGTATGTAATAGGGGTAAGTTGAAGCGGATCTTTGTGGAGAAGAATCTGGAGAGGACGGCAAATGTCACGCGCAAGGCTATAGGACCAGTAGCAGAAGATAACCGAATACAAGCAATACCGAATATAAGATAATCCGATTGGCAGAAGATAACCGAATATAAGATACTGAAGATAAAGCATGTATAAGAGAACTACACGGCATCAGAGAGGAAAAGGGGAAACAGAACTACGGAAATGAAGAACTCTGAAGAAGTGGAATGCCAGAATCTGTGGAGAATTCAAAATCATGAGGAAATATCAGAAAACATGGAAATTGAGGTATCTGCGAAAAATATGCTCAAGTTTAAAATGAGAGTGAATCTGGTAAGGACATAGAACGGGTAAACAGAGAGAAGTGAGTTAAAACATGTCACGGATAAGATTTTTCAAATTAATGCTCTTAAATGTTATCAATAATGAAATAAATATGAAAACTTATTTCGAGAGAGGTCAAGAAAATATAGGTTCGTGACAAAAAGTTATTACTGTTTTGACTAGTGTCCCTAAAGTAGAGCAAATCCAAACATGTAGAGAAGAAATGAGAAAAAGGATAAAAAGAGAAGAGGGATGTAGCAAAGAAGGTAAGCACCGGTTCGGCAGAAGGCAAAAAACATTCTAAAAATATTTAAGTCAAGATATTTCAATGGAATGGCGGAAATTTAAATACGACCATCAACCAATTCACGAGGGAAACAGATGATAAAATGGTTGAAGAAAGACTATACGAACCGGTGGGAAAAACCGATTGACACGGCATTCAAGCGACCGATTGAGAATGCAGAAACGAAGAGGTGGGGCGTATTGATGGCAGGTAAGACAGGTTGGCTTCTGTCGCGAGGAAATCGCTAGAGTAGTGCAGCTCCATCAATGAGGAAGGCAATGAGCCAGCACGGAGCAGGCGTTCGCCTCCCCGTTCCCTCGTCGGATCCCCGCATCGACCCGCCCAGCCCGGAAGGCGCACCTGACAGGTGCGGCTGGCTCATTATGCCCTGCAGATTTGAGGTGACAAAGACGTCACTGTCGCCGACTAGCTCACGGGTATTGGAGGTGCTAATGGCGCCTCTGCGTTCGAAATGCACACTCCCTAGGTGATGCCAAGTGATTAGGCTGACGCCAAGTGGTGAGGAGTGCACTAAGTACGCTCCAACTAAGAGCCTCGGAGTCCAAGGGGCATAAACGATTAATAAATAAAAGATGGTTTGATAAATTCTCACTCACAAACGACTCACACGACTGGAATCAACCCATGTGAAGAATTTTGGAAATATCGCAATCCTATGATATATGTTCAACCTAATTCTTTCAATTGCGGCAGTAACTCTCGGATTTTATTACGCAATGATACATTTCTTTACAGAAATAATTATTTCTAAAAATCTTTTTCCGTTCGATTTCTAAAAATCTTATATTTACATTTTATTATTGACTGTAGTGAGTAGAGGTCAAAAACATTTTATCTTGGAGTCTATAACATATTATGATGTGCTCTAAAAGCTGCTAGGTACACACTGTATTCTCTATTGAATGGCATTGAAAGTACACGTTTATGTTTGAAATCTTTAAAATTGAGAAAATAATCTAAACCATCTTCTATTCTGTTTGTTCAGTGCAAAATCCTAGTGACTAAATTAGTTGGCACGAATAAAAAAAATTATAGATGGATCGTTGAATGTACCAGATGTAATTATTTGGGTGCTGATGATTATTGTTTAATTAAATTTAACAATTTTTTAAAACTATGGATTAATTCAAAAACTGTTTTGCAAAATACTTGGCGAGAGTAAAAATTCTTTCCAAGAGGTGAGGTGAAAAACGCGAAAGTAATTTTATTTTCATAAACATACTTGTAAGTTGTAATAACAACCAATTTATCCATCATTTAATTTATCAGGAAAATTATCAAATCAAATTTAAAAATAAAATCTAAATTATTTATCATATTTTCTTAGATTTTCAATATGAAGGTTAAAGAGAGTATAAGCAAAATAGACTTTATGAAAGCACAACATTTTTGAGGAATTGTGGAATATGTCAACACCAGCTTGTGTTAAATAATGCAAAAATTCATTTCTCCCCATAGCTCGTCACACACAGTTTTTAACTGTTTTTGACGTAAATAATAAATAAATAAAAGGAATTTAATGTTTAATGTTAATTTATTCACAGAGATTTAGAAAGTACAATTCTTTAATCATGGCTGCACTTGAATGCGTTTTACTTAATACTTGATTAGAGTGGCGTTTCCGTGAGATTTTTCATGTTAAAAATGTTTATTTGTGCTATGCACATTTATTACATAAATGTTCATTTTTAAAAAATTCAGATGCATGTCTCGTACATTCTCAGTAATAGAAAACTGCATAAAAAAGTATTAAAAATAGATTTTGCTGATGATTTAACAATCTTATTTAAGGTAAATATATTGGATCAAGTCAAATGTTAATGCAATCAGCGTTAAATAACATACACGATTGGTAACAAAAAAAGCAACAGATTTTAAATTTTCTCATCAGAAAACTGAATGCACAGTGGTTATTTTTTTAAGAAAAAGTTCTACTACGTCCCGTGTTGAAACTCGATGAAGAACAATTAAAATTTGTTGGTTATATAAAAATTCTTGAAATAGTTCTGAATGAAAAATTAACTTGGAAAATCTATTGTATAAATAAATGAAAATTGAAATGAAAATTTCAATGCAATTTTATCATCGCCATGTTACCAGACCAAGGAATAAAATGTAAATATATTGATAATTTAACAATCTGTAATAGTATTTGGTTAATGTAATAGTCACTCACGACCTGTGTTGTTTATGCGACTTAAAATAAAAATAATTTTAAATATATATATATATATATATATATAATGCTTTGCATTGCAAAATGTGATGTAATTGTAAATTCTCGGTAACAGAAAACCACATGAAAGAGTATCAATAAAAATATACTTTTAAATGTTTTTTACTGCAAATTTAATTTAATTAGTCAACCTCATGATCAACTAGTAACGATTAATATTATACCAGGCAGGCAGGATAGTAATTCACAGGTGTTCACCACTTTAGGTGCTTTTGTTCCCCAAATCCTCCCAAATCACGTTTTCTATAAAAAAAATTGAAAGAAGAATTGGAATTAAAATAGTGCTAAACAATTTAACTCGTCCAGGAGATTCAAATGTCACCTCTGTGGTTCTCTTAAAAGTCTTCAAAAGTGGTTAGGCGCTTATCCTATCCTTAAGAAACTTTCTTTCTTATTCTCTGAAAATGTTGTGGAAGAATCTAGAAAAAACGGTGCAATTTGTTACCAACAGTAGTTGGACACTAACATTTAAATCTTCCTTGTCACAATTGGTGGACATTGGGAAATTTAAATGAGTAGCGGATGGACACACTACTTCAAGCAAGTTACTCGATTACCATTGTACAGCAAAATATAGAGTTCGAATTAAGGAAAGCAAATATACATTCTCAAATATTAAGTGGTTGGTGTTAATGTTTCAGTAAGGAATTAAAATTTTCGTATTCTTGCTCATGTCACGAATGTACGATTGATATTGGCGCAATTATTTCAGCCTGTTTATTTTCCAAAAAAGACGAAATGGAATCGCACTCACGCCATCTTCGGCTCCTGATCTCAACTTTTCCCCAACTGCGCCATCACTTTCTGGAGCACGCGGAATGCACGGATCTATCAGAGCGCTTCCGCCGCCTAACTTCACGCATTCCACCCTCCTTGCCCGCGCCCCAAAGGTTTCTGCGCTGCGGTTCACCGCTCGCTTCACCGCCAAATGCTCTCGACCACCCGCAAACGCCCCAGGAACTCCCGCGCTTCCGAGGCTGCTCCCGACGGAAGATCTTGGAGAGTGCAGCGAGCCAGGGACAGGTGGTGTGCATTCGTTGCGCTATTGTTGCGCTAAAATTTAATTTAATTAGTCAACCTCATGATCAACTATTAATATTATACCAGACAGACAGCATTGTAATTCATAGGTTTTTAACGCTTTAGGTGCCTTTATCCCCCAAATCCTCCCAAATCACGTTTTCTATAAAAAATTTGAAATAAGCATTGGAATTAAAATAGTGCCAAACAATTTAACTCGTCCAGAAGATTTAAATGAGATACTGGTCACCTCTGTGGTTCCCTTAAAACTCTTCAAAAGTGGTTAGGCGCTTATCCTATCCTTATAAAACTTTCTTTCTTATTCTCTGAAAAAATTGCGGCTCAGCTATTTGGAATATCCAAGATTTTCAGACAAAATTTACTTAAAATTGTCTTAAGAGCTTATTTTCGAGTTTTTTTCCCTGGACGCCCTGTATATTATACATTATGTACGTGAATTAAATATAAAAATTATATAAGATTATACGATGTGTATTTCTTATGTCCAAATACTTTTTTAAAAATTCAGATTCCCCTACTTTTCAGGACGTGACTCACAACTCACCTCATTACTGACGGCAGTAATTGAATTGGCTTTATAATTGTGGGAAAATGCCAACATTCGGATACATTTTACTAAATTTTATCGCTATATCATAAAATCCAAATTTTACACAATTGAGCAAACTTTGAAAGTAGTGCCCTGAAAAGTAGGTAAATTTTGACTAATCGCTTATGCTTAGCGCATACACACACGAGATGAATATTGTCGTAAGTTAATATAAGAATTGTATTGGATAAGTATGCAATGCGTAAATCTTATACTCAAAGTGAAGTAAATAACAGACTGAATGACATCCAAAGGGACGGAACAGGGCGGAGAATGGAGGAGGAAGCGGGCCGGGTAAAGTGAGTAGAGAAGGTAATTAAAATTATTTCCTCTCTACACCAACATTTATATAACTTATTTACTTACCTGTCTAATAGATCATTGTGTTAAATAATCTCAATTGTTATAAAAAAGACACGGGCCACGCCGAATTACTTCAGCGAGAACATACGAATCAGTACAGGCTTTTGTATCTACGTATGTGCAATTTTGAAGAATTAATCCTTCAAGAAGATAAGACAACATAGTAACTGACTCTTGAAGTTTCTAGAAGATGGGGAGGAAAAAATCGAATTATACTTGACAATTTTTAAATTTTAAAAATATATATTATTTATTTCTTGCCATATTATAGAACTGCATAATTTCCGACAAAACATGTGATGTCGTTTACTCATCCTGGCAATTGGAGTTCCTTATCTTGATTACACTTCAATTCCAAATTACCGTAAATACTGCCAAAGAAAAATCCATACTACGAAAATTACACGCCAGTATACAGAGCTATTCCGACCATCTTCCTTCAACTGCCTGTCGCAAACACCTTGAGTGAAATATCCGTGACCGAGATCTTGGCTGTCAAAACGCATAGCCGCTGGCACCGCCTCTTTTTGCTGTCCGGCATTATCCCTCCGCGTCACAATCAGCGGCAGCGGCGGCGGCGGCGCAGTGCGGTCGAGTGCGGTCTGCGGCAGGAAATCAGAGCCCGACGCCTCCTGTTTGTTTACGTCGTCGTCGCCTGGGCGACATCGCCCTCGTCCCCGCCCCTCCGCCATCACCCCGCCCCCACGGCTGTCCCCGCTGGCGGCGCTTTCCCGTTTTTGCCCGTCGTGAGAAGACCGCTCTGCCCCGCACTCGCGCCCTCGCTTCAGCCCGCCCCCGCCGCACGCACTCCGTCGGCACTGTACAAAGTAGCCCTGCCAACGCGCCAGCCCCGCCCCCTGTCCCCGCCACCGTCCTTGCACCGGACCCCTTCCCTCCCCAACCCCGCCCTCGCACGCATACCCACCCCCGCCCCCCGGTCCCGTCAACGCCCCTGGCCTCGTCCCGTCCTCGCCCCCGCCCTCGCGCTGTCCCCGCCACTGCCCTCGCCCCGTCCCTGTCACCGCTCTTCCCTAGCCCCGCTACTCCCGCCTATTTTCCGTCTCCCCTCTCACCGTTGCGCTCCCTCGCACCAGCACTCTGTTTCCGTGCTCATGTCTCCGCACCAGCTCCGTTCCCGATCCCGCCACGTCGTTGGCATCCCCCTCCCTCTTAGTGCTCGTCCCCGCCCTCGTCATAGCGTCGCCACACACCGCTTCCACCGCGCTGTCCTCGACCAGCCCTACCATCTCTCCACCTTCACAACGTCCCCGCGGCTGCTCCGTCGCGCCGTCTTCAGCCCCCGTGCTATCCTCCCCCACGCCTTCCTACCTCCCCGTTCTGTCACTGTATATTTCCACCCCCTGCACCATCATTACCTATCCCACCTTTCCCTCCTTAGTATGTCCCTGCTGTTCACCGACCCTTAAGCCCCTCCACTTTCACGCCATCCCCACCGTTCCTCCAGCAGCCACCGTATCCCCTTTTCCCCGCAGAGACACCTCGACGCTCCGCATCACCCCCGTTCTCCCCGTCGATTTCGCGCCACGCCCGCCCCGCGCCCACGCGACGCCAGCGTGTCGCGCCCGCCTCCCTCTTTGCCACCTCCCGCAGCCGCCGCCGCCGCCGCCGCTCGCGTCTCGCTCGCTAATGGCTTCTAATGGCCATTGTGCCCGTGTTACGACCGAGCGGCGGCGATAGCCCGGTAAACACCGGCGCTGTTTTGTCGTCTTAATGCCGCTGGGACGAGGACGAGGACGACGACTGCGAACTCCGAGGTGCGGGCGGAGGGGCGGAGATCGGTGCCGCTGTCTCAGGCGACCGACGCACGCGGGTGGTCTTGCTGCTGACCACCCCGGCAGGCGACACGTCTGGCGGTGGCGGGCAGGACATTGCGATGACGAACGCGGATCGGACTGGACTGGCTTCAACGGGATAAGAAAGGACTGCACCCGGCGAGACATTCAGTACTTGTGATTTGGATCCGCTGGGCTCGTTAGAAGAGTACTACAAGCTACTTCGTTTTTCCTAACTTGGCAGATGATATTAGGAAATTATTAGACACCCTGCCATAAAAAATGAATAAAATGACTTTTTTCATTAATTTGGGAACGGGACTCGTGGTCTCAGAAATGTGCTTACCACTGTTAAAAAAATTCATTTTAGGCAGGAGGTTGACGAGATTGAGGAAGACGAGTTGAAAACGTTATTTTTTGTATAACATCTTTATCAATGTATAAAAGAAACAAAGTTAATGGTTGGAAAAAAACTTTATTGTGGCGTCAGGGTTATTTGACATCTAGGTGAAAAACGGTGGTCGACTGTACGGTTTACCGATATAACCCCATGATTCTCTCGTTGCGATTGGTTGAATGAGTGACTATGTAATTATTCATGCCACAAACGGCAAATACATCATGTTATAATAGATGCCATTTTAAGATCAATTTATGTTAAAGAAAAATGTATATTTATAATGCTAGAACGCAACAAAATCTTTACAAAGAAATACAATAAATCGAGAACTTTATTTCGTTAAAGAGTTTTTGAAATGTGGAGAGAACGTATCAGTGTAGGTGGATTGTAAGCTACAATTTACACTCATGTAAACGCGCCCCTCAGAATGACAAGCGATTGTCTGACCGTAAAATTTGCAGGAGAGTATTTTGAAACATTTGAGATGACTAAGAAATATATTTTAAAATGCAAATGTCACTTTTTCCATCGACTGTTTTATAGAAGCTTGATTTGAAAACTTTTTCATATGTTGTAGATCTGCCAAAAGAGAATTTGAACATATACAAACATCATTGTCGGAAATACGTCAGTTGCCTCGTCATACTAAGTTAACATTATGCCTACATTTCCAAGTGTCTTTCAAAGAAATTCCTTGAAGAAAGTGTACACCGTACATACTACGTAACTGAATTGCATTATCCTTACTCCAACAAATGAAAACAAAACTTGAAGTAATAATGACATATTTCTTATTGTTCAATTCTTTAGAAAATGACTTCTTAATCTTTCTTCATTTGTAGCTCACGTTTAATATTGATTTGCAAAGGAACAAGTAAATACAAACGGGTTTCGTGTTTTTCTATTTTTTGCGCAGTTTACCTTTGTTACAACAAAATCAAATATACGCCCAGACTTCATCTTTGCGTCATCTGTAGATTATTGATTTCGGTCACCATTACGAATTTGTCCTGGTCTGTATTCTCACTTGCACTCAGCCACCTGTCCAGACAGCGTGTCTTGGTCGATCGTCTAACGCTGTCACTTTTTATCTAAACACCCCAAACAGAATCAAATCTAGATTCCCCGAAGACATTTACACATTTTAGAAGATTGAAGACAGCGTTCATGATGAAAAATTGCATCTGGCAAACCACCTTAAAATTAAAACACAATAGAAAGCTTCGAAACGATTAAAAATCCACCTTCTCTACCCCTTCCTTGAACCATTCACCATTATCAATCAAATTCGATTAAAATACTAAATACAGTACTTTCTGAGTAAAAACATTCAAAATAACATTAGGAAATTTTCCATTACGTTATTGTAAACTTTTCACACTTTTGTAAGGCCATATTGTCGATCAGAAAAAATAAATTAAAAAAACAACTTTTTATCTAAAGTCAAAAGCTCCTATCTACTGAATCCTGCAGCCGTCGAGAGGCGCCCGATCACCCCCTGACAAAGAGACGGAAGCAAACGTTGAAAAAGGCGCAAGCCTGCAAACGAGTAGTGACCGCAAGGCACTCAAGCGTTCATGATGAATAAATTTCATCTGGCAATGAAGTTCTACCAATGTGTCCTTAGCGTTTTGCTTCTATACCACTGGGGCTCCTATACCCCTACAGCTTCCCTCTGAGCAAGCAACTCGGGGATGGGGTGATGGAGAAGGGGGAGAGGGGGGATGACCAAAGATTCTGCAGAGGACAGACGACGGATTGCCATGTTTACACCACACGATACATCATGGTCTTGTTGTTTGTTAGATGATGAAATTATCTTTGAGAATAAAGCCACCTGCGGCAATTCAAGTGTACACCACAAACAGTTTTCTGTGAAACAGAAAAATAATATTTTACGTGTGTCTTTTGGTAGTTGAGAAACAATAGACATAGCGTAGGAAATGAATACATTAAAATTATTAACAAGGTGAATCTCAACAATTCTATTGAAAGTACGAAAATAGCATAGGATATTAAAAGTTATTAAAAAGCATCGAAGTATTTGTGAAAACTGTTCATTCTATTGTAATTAGGTAATGAATGTATAATAAAACGTGTTCAACCTCGAACCTGCGAATTAAATCTGTTGCTAAGTACGAACAAATCTGAAAACAAATGTGTGGAAGAAAAGTTAAGTTTATGAAGGTACAACGTATTGATATTATTATTATTATTATTATTATTATTATTATTATTAAATCTCCCAAATTCCAGCCCTACGTCCGTGTAATTGAGAACTTAGCCACGTGGGAGACTGACAACGTCAAAAAATCTGGCGGCAAATAGAGCGATGGCACACCCATATAAATATGGAGACACGGAATATGCGTCGTAAGGCCTTGTAAAATAAGCCTCTGCTTGGGAAGCACCAGGGCACCTTCGGAGCCACCGCTGGAGGTGACAGCACGCGAGCCGATGGTGATCGGGAGCCGAACCGGCGGGCCCTGATCGGGGATAACCCCGAATATGCTACAGCCGAAGTTAACAACATCCTTCCATCTCCACTTACAGCTGCACCTGATTCAAGTGCTTCTCAGAGAAGCGATCTATTGCTTCCAGAGACCACTGTGGCAGACAGGCCACACATAAGGATGAAGTGGACTACAGAAATAAATATCTTCATCATGCGTGAATACTACGCCATTACCAAAATGGAAACTGACACTACGGCATTTAATAATAATAATAATAATAATAATAATAATAATAATAATAATAATAATAATAATCACTCTTAGCTGAGGCATCTTCTAAATCAACGCACACCTCTAAAGTTCAACGAAAAATATTCAATGTTGAACAAAAAATACCAAATTGAAAATGACACCAGCAGGCTAATGGTAGTTGAAAAGCTAAAAGAGAAAATTCAAGCATGGGCTCAACGAAATAAGAAGGTACAAACGTAGAATAGATTTCCGTGTACAGAACCGGTTGTTTGAAACAGACGCGAAGAGATTCTATCGCAATCTGACTCAAAAACCGAATGGCAAAGCTGTTACTCCTTCAAAAGATGACGTCGAAGCATTTTGGGCAGGAATCTGGGAAGAGAGCAGATCCTACAACAAAGACGCATCTTGGCTTCAATCTGAAGTTGATGCTGCCGATGAACTTGTAGAAACAGTGGAAGATGTTCACCAATTCTCGGAAGAGGACCTCTTCCAAGCAATTAAGAACATGGGAAACTGGAAGTCCCCCGGAATTGATAAGATCCAGATTTATTGGATTAAGAAATTAACAGCAATACATTCTCATCTAGCAAAGGCTGTAATAAAATTTTTGAAAACCCAAAGGAAATCCCGGAATGGCTCACACGCGGCATCACGTATTTGCTACCCAAAGCGGGAGACAGCTCTTTGGCGAAGAACTACAGGCCAATTACTTGTCTGCCAGTACTGTACAAAGTTATAACTTCAGCCATAGCTGACAAAATGTATAGACATCTAGATAAGAATCATCTAATGCCAGCTGAACAAAAAGGATGTCGTAAAGGCTCTTATGGCTGTAAGGAAATCTTGCTCCTGAATAAAGTCATCTTGAATGATGTAAAGAAACGCAAACGTAATTTGAGCATGGCTTGGATTGACTACCAAAAGGCCTTTGATAGTGTACCACACGATTGGATTTTGAAGACCCTGGAGATCTATCGATTTCATCCTAGACTTACTGAATTTTGCAAGGCTAGTATGAAGTCGTGGAGTACCAGGTTACTAATACCCAGCGGAAAGGAAGCAGTAGAAACCAGAAGTATTCAGATTAACAGGGGTATTTTTCAAGGAGATTCACTATCCCCTCTGCTGTTTTGCATTAGTTTGATCCCACTATCGAGACAGTTGTCGCAAGCTGACTTTGGTTTTAAGCTCCATGGTGATGAAAGGCCAGTATCACATTTGTTTTACATGGATGATCTGAAAGTGTTTGCTAAGAATGAAGCGATTCTCTCCCAAATGCTGTCTGTCGTGAATGACTTTAGCAATGACATCTGCATGAAGTTTGGTCTTGACAAGTGTGCAAAAATCAATTTAAAAGAGGGAAACTCACAACGTCTGAGAACATTGAAATTGATACGCACACTGTGATTCAAGATCTTGAACCAGGTAAAACTTACAAATATCTGGGCATTGAAGAATGTGAAACCATCTCGAACGACAGAATGAAAGAGAGAATTCGTAGGGAGTATTATAGGAGAGTGAGACTGGTCCTGCAGTCCGCACTGAATTCCAGGAATAAAATATCTGCAATAGGTAGTTTGGCGGTACCTGTAGCCGAATACAGTTTTGGACTAGTGGACTGGACTGAGCAAGAAATTCGCACCATGGATCGAAAAACCAGAAAACTGCTAACAATGCATCATGTTGCCCACCCTCGAGCTGATATACATAGACTTTATGTGTCACGTAAGGAAGGAGGAAGAGGCCTCAGACAAATTGAGGCCTCCTGGCACAACGCAATAGTCGGGTTGGGGAAGTATGTAGTCAGCCATCAAGATGACCCTCTAATGAGGCAGGTCATGAAATCTGACCGAAGAATGGGAAACAGAGGCATTGTTAGTGTAGCAAGAAGCATTGCGAAGAAAACTAGCAAGACACGTCGAGTAACACAGACACTGAACTTCTGATGCTGCTAAACATGAAGTGTGAGACACAAAAAATGTTAAAGAAAACGTGGAGAGACAAACCACTCCACGGACAATACCTAAAAAGAATGGACAAGGTGCAGATCAATAAAGATCAATCATTTATGTGGCTTAAAAGGGGAAGGATGAAGCCAGAATCGGAAGCACTTGTAATAGCTGCCCAAGATCAGGCCTTGAGAACACGACATTATGATAAAGCGGTTCTCAAAATTTCCCAAGATGATAAATGCCGCATTTGCCAGGAGCAAGTAGAAACCATTGATCATATTGTCTCAGCTTGTCCAATCCTAGCAAAGACAGAATACCTGAAAAGACATGACAGGGTGTGTAGCTACCTCCACTGGCAGATCTGTACCGCCCTCAAAGTTCCAAACACATGCCTCAAGTGGTACGAACACTCACCAAAACCGGTGACGTCTGTTGGATTGTGTACGATATTGTACGACCAACAAATTCAAACTGATCGCACGATAGCGGCAAACAAACCGGATATAGTTATCCGAGATTTGGCGAAAAAATCGTGTTTACTTGTCGATGTTGCTGTACCTTGCGATCAAAACGTCGTTACCAAGGAGGCAGAGAAACGTCTTAAATACAAGAGTTTGGAAATCGAGATCAGCCGAATGTGGGGCGTAAAGGCACAGGTCGTCCCGATAGTTATCGGAGCTCTGGGATTTGTTCCGCAAAATTTGAGTAAGAACTTGTCTAAACTCCCAGGTAATTCAAAAGACTGGGAAGTGCAAGAAATTGCTTTATTTGGAACAGCCCACATTTTGCGTAAAGTATTGTAGAGGCACTGATAGTGACCGGATCTGCTCCTTAGGTAGCTGGTTGCAACCTGGAGTAGATCTTATATTCAGCCGACTCAAAACATCTTTAGTCGTGATGTAATGGGAAAATAATAATAATAAACCCCGTGTGGTGTCCGGGGGTTTTAGTAGAATAGCACCATGGGTAATTCCCCCCTGTCGTAAGAGGCGACTAACTCCTTACCCGAATTATTCCTTTCGTGTCATACAACCCTTCCTCTACCCCCAGAAGCCAACGGGTGGATTGAGTAGCTCCGAGGCCCCTGGTACCTATCCTAAATAATTCTGTCCTTCGTTCCTTCCTTAAACTTTGAAGAGGAGCATACCTCTATAAAAAACCTAGGGTCGGCTGGCTCCGGCTGTCAATACCTAGGAAGGGCCCCCGCCTAGGGTTACAGGTGAAGAGGACCAACGGCTTCGATGGCGGATGAAGATTAAATCTCAACGGCGAAGAAGGCGGACGAGTTTATCTTCAAAATCTGAGGGTTGTCAGACCCCTCCAAAAAAATTGACCTGGATAGCAGATCTTCTTCGTCAGTTACCCAGTACTGGCCCTCCCCAGAGAAGACTTATGAGTAGTACTTTAAGGAAAAGTCACGCTGGCGACCGGCCCTCGCAAGGCCGCGCAGCTGTTTCTAGCACCGGGGCAGCTGTGAGAAATGTGTTACCTGTGCTGATGGAAAGCGGTGAACCTCCGGAACAACTAAGGGGGCGCGGCGCCGCTCCATCTAGGGCTACCGCAACTCTCGATTTCGCGTCGCAAGATGCCGTACCTGGTAGAAGTTTGGGGAACCCAAGGGGATCCCCCACTGCTCCAGAGAATCCGAGCCAACGCATGCAATGGACCAGAGAATTAAATATGTCTGTCATGCGTGCATACTACAGAAGCACAAAAAACGAGACGGAATGTGAGGGCTTCAGGAGAAGACTCCTAACTGAATGGAGAAAGATCTATCCGCAAAGCGCCCTAAATGAGCAACGTGTGTGCAGCCAACTTAACTCTATTAGGAGAAGAAAAGTTTTCTCAGATGCAGAGCTAAATCTTTTGAAGGAGGAAGTGGAGCTAGAACTAACAAGTGAGGTAGTCCTGGAGCAGCAAGTTAATGGAAATGAACAAAGAGTACATGAGAACGAACAACACGTTGTGGTTCCCATCCCCCAACTCGACAACGAAATGGTGGACAAATCTCTTAAAGATATTTACGAGGTTACAAAGCTTCACTACCAAGGAATATCTTTAGATCTAAGACCGAAAATACCAAAACTGAAGTGCAGCACTAAAGTCTATGAGATTGTTGGCAAAATGAACCAAATTATTGCCCCAAACATCTCAGAAGCTTCTTCTCTTGAAGATGTAGCCGGATTGGTTCATTGCGCTGCAATTGCTACTTGTGAACATCTAGGTTACAAAGTACAGGTGGGAAAAGGTACTTCTCTTGATAAGAAGCCTAATGAAAGACAAAAGCCACCGGCATGGTTGAAAACAATCGAAAATCAAATTACCCAAGCTAGACGAGATATTTCGCATATTGCTGAATATTTCAGAGACAAACGAGGGATTTCAAAGAAGGTTCGCGCAAGTATTCGCTCAATTCTCAGAAGACTGAAGATAAAAAGAACAGAGAAAGACCTGGAAAGTAGACTAAAGGTTTGAAGACGAGAGATTAAGACAAAGAATAGTAGCTCTGGGGGCAAGAATAAGAAGGTATAACGAAGCTGCGCGACGCAAGAAAGAAAATTCCTTATTCTCTAAGAATCAAAAAGGCTTTTATAGATATCTAGAATCGAGAGATGCCAAGGAAAGTGACATAAACCCACCAAGTGCTTCTGCCATGGCAAACTATTGGTCTCAGATTTGGTCCACCCCAAAGCAACATTTTGATGAAGCATACTGGATACGACAGGAAGAGGAAGCTTGTCACAGTATCCCGGAAATGGAGTTGTTATTTCGACAGAGGATGTAAAAAGATCTATACGAAGAACCCACAATTGGAAAGCTCTAGGAGTAGATGGAATACAAAATTTTTGGTGGAAATATCTGACTTGCACTCATGGTATATTGGCGAGTTAATTTCAAAACATTTTGAATGGAACATCTGTGCTGCCAGAATTTTGTACCTTGGGCGTGACATTTATGTTACCGAAAGGTAGAAATGCGTCATGTCCCGAGAATTATAGACCCATTACATGTCTACCTACAATTTATAAAGTTCTCACCTCCATTATTGCCACCAAACTCGACGAACATTTGAAAGAAAATGATCTGCTTTTGCAAGAGCAGGTTGGTTGTAGGAAAGGATCTCGAGGATGCAAAGAGTTATTGATAATAGATAATATTATATCCAAGCATGTAAAAAAGAAAATGCATAATTTGTCTGTGGGCTGGATTGATTTCCGAAAGGCATTTGATTCCATTCCTCATTCTTGGCTTCTGCGAACTCTTCAACTTTACAAGGTTCACCCCTCTATCATTAAATTTCTTACAACGTGTATGAACAGCTGGCGAACAACACTGCATGTTAGGAGAGGGAAACTGAGTTACCAGGCTAATCCTTTGCGAATTTGTAGAGGCATTTTTCAAGGAGACAGCTTAAGCCAGCTCTGGTTTTGCTTATCACTGAACCCTTTGAGTAGAATGCTGAATGCCTCCGGCTATGGATATGCTTTAAAGAACCCCAAGAAGATAATTTCCCACCAATTATACATGGATGATCTCAATCTCTATGCTAAAGGACCAGATTAACTTCGCAGCATACTGACACTTGTTGAAAGCTTCAGCACCTCTGTTTGTATGGATCATGGTTTGGAGAAGTGTGCTGTTGTTCACGTGAAGAGAGGTCGCATCCAGAATAGAGAAAATGAACCTCATTTGATGGAAGATTTGAGAATTCAAGAACTCATCAATGGAGATAAATATAAGTATCTCGGCCTCCAGCAGCTCTTAGGAACTGCAGATGAAAAAATTATAAAACAAGTGGAAAGGAAGGTTCTCTCTCGTGTTGCAAAAATCTGCAGGTCCTCTATTAATTCGAGAAACAAATTTACAGGAATGAACACATGGTCCCTTTCTGCAGCATCGCATACATTTGGAGTTGTTAAATGGTCTGAGACATCTTTACAAGCTTTCGATAGAAAAGTCAGAACACTTCTATCAAAATATCGGATGCATCATCCTCGAAGTTCCACCGAAAGATTAGATTAGATTAGATTTATTTAAACTGCAATTGGGCATAACCCGGTGGCAGCTAATTACAAAAACATAAATATACACAGCCTTTCTGTAATATAGAACTCCAAAACCACTAATAATAATAATAATAACAACAACAATAATAATAAGAAGAAGAAGAAGAAGAAGCAAATTATATACTAATTGTAGTAATAATAATGGTAAAATAATGATAATAATATTAAAAACTGACTGATTCATAAAACATTAAATTACATTAAGAGAGAAAACACACACACACACACACACACACACTGCATTAGTATTACACTGCACTTCACTGCACTTCACTTCACTAAGACCTGAAAACATTTCCTTCTTTATTTCTCTGCTATACACTGCACTACACCTCACTTCACAATAGAACACTTATGCATCGCTATATAACCCACTATTCTCCCTCATTTACTTAATAATACCCTAAATTAATTTCCTAAACTGTTGAACACTTTGAGGAAAGGGTTCAAAGGTTTTTGCAGGCAATCTATTCCATTCTGTAATCGTTCGATTTGTAAAAGAAAATTTCCCGACATCCGTTCTCTGCTGTCTTAAATTTATTTTGTGCCTGTGATCCACTCTACTGATGTATGTAGGAATACATAGCCGCCGATTAATTTCTTTCCAAGCTGGATGACCATTATAAGCTTTATACAAGGCGCAGAGTCTTGCTACTGATCGCCTGTTTTTGAGTGAATCCCACCCTGCCGTTTTCTTGTCCCTGAAAGTAAATTTAGCTGCCCTATGCTGAATCCTTTCCAAGTGTTTACACTGCATAATCTTGTGCGGATCCCAACAAATTGTTCCATATTCCATTATTGGACGAACAAGAGATAAATAATCAATTTCCCTCGCGTTTGCCGTACTCTTTTTTAGGATGCGCATTACAAAGTGAAGAGATCGCCAGGCTTTCCCTACAACAAAATCTACGTGTTTTTTCCAACTTAATTTACTATCGAAATGAATTCCTAGGTACTTGCACGAGGAAACACTCGGAATAATGTCATTATTTAAACGGTAATGTGTTTCACTGTAATTATGACCCCTGCCAAAAGTGATGGATTTACTTTTAGAGCTTTTTATGGACATTCCGTTATTTTCCGCCCAGTAATGTAACGCATCAAGATCCTTTTGCAGTATTTCTTCATCTCTTTTTGAGTTAATACTACGATATATTATGCAATCGTCTGCAAATAGCCGAACCTTTGAGGTTAATTGCGCCGGCAGATCATTGACGAAAGCTAGAAATAGAAGAGGTCCAATGACACTCCCCTGCGGTATTCCTGACGTAACGCTTGCCCCGGAAGATAACTCTTGTCCAATTCGGACTTTCTGTTTTCTATCTCGCAGAAACTCGCTAATCCACGCCACCACCCTGGGATCTATGCCTGAATTCATTAATTTCTGTACAAGCCAATCGTGTGGAACGACATCAAATGCTTTAGCAAAATCTATAACTACTGCATCTACTCTCCCGCCCGCGTCAATCAGGCTATATCTTTCAAGACATCATGGAGGCCGTGGACTGTTAAGTCTTGAAGTTATGTGCCGCCAGCAAGAAAAACAGCTCAGACATTATTTCATCAATAACAAATCCATGACGGCCATCTTTGCACAAGATCACGGCTATACACCTCTGAAGCTGCTCCAAGAAAACCACAATCCAAGTTTTCCTAAATGTGAGGATCGAATTGAGCAGTGGAAATCAAAGGAACTCCATGGCAGGTTTGCTACAGCGCTTCGAAGTAACGCCATTGATATGAAGAGATCGACTGAATGGTTAAGAACCGCTGGGCTTTTTGGCGAGACGGAAGGATTTGTGTTGGCCATTCAAGATCAGGTAGTAACCACTAATAACTACAGGCGATATATCATGAAAGAGAACATCAGTGACATGTGTCGCCTGTGCAAGAAGGCCACCGAATCTATTCAACACATCTGTAGTGGATGCTCTCAGTTGGCACAAACAGATTATTTACAACGCCACAATAATGTAGCCAAAATCATTCACCAAGCTCTTGCTAAAAGATTGGACCTGTTAAAGGAAAGCTTACCTTATTACAAATATCTACCGGAGCAAGTTTTGTCTAATGAGAGAACAAAAATCTTATGGGATACTGCCATTGTTACAGATAAAACAATGGAAGCAAATAATAATAATAATAATAATAATAATAATAATAATAATACTTTATTGCACAAAAAAGTACAACGGCGAGTCTCAGTAATTAAATTACTGCTTTTCAGACTAACCACAAGAAAAATACAGATCATAAACATAAAATCAAAAGAGAATAAGAATAAGTTGAAAAAAAGCATAAATGTAAGTACATGAGGATTAGAAATTGAAAAAGTTACATAAGTAAAATATAATTGTGAGTGTATAGCAGATAATATGAGGCAATATAACATAACAGGAAACACTGAAGTAATGCTATACATATACATCAAGAAGGTTACAGAAAATTTAACAATACATCAAGAAACACTGAAGAAAGATTAAAAATTAAGTTTAATAAATTTACAAAGTTTTTCACAGAATGATTGTAGGGAAGGGTTTTAAGCTCATGAGGGATTAAATTGTAGAAGTGTGGACCAAGATAGCTAAAGGATGCCTCGAATTTGGTAGTACGATGAACGGGAATAACAAGTAGGAAATTGGAAAATCGGGTAGTACGTGAAGCAGACTCATTTGATTGTGAAAAAAGTTTAAGCCGATCCCGAAGATAACTGGGAGAATTAGAGGAGAGCACAGAGTGTACCAGTAAACATAGGTGAAATATCCATCTCTGTCTCATGGTCAACCAGTCTGATTTATCCATGAATGGTGATATATGCTCGTATTTCCGAACATTGAAACAGAACCTCAAACACGCATTCTGAATAGACTGAACTGTAGCAAAATTTCTTTGAGATAGTGCGGGGCTATAAACAATATCACTGTAATGAAATAACGACAGTATGAGAGTATTGCACAACATTAGCTTGGTTGACTCTGTTAATTGGTTGCGATATTGATATAGGGATCTTAATCTCAAATATGCTGCTCTACATTTGATTAACACATGATGATCAAAATTCCATCCACTGTCCATCCATAAACCAAGATTTTTAGCAAGATCAACATGACCAATTGAATGACCATCAATTAACAGCTGAAAATTATCCGTATTTGCATTTCTTAGGCGATTTGTAGGGTCTAAAAAGAGATACACAGATTTATTAGGATTTAAAATTAATCCATTCTCCATAGACCATTTATGAATATTACCAAGATCCACATTTAAGCAATCAACAGCCAATGAAAGATTAGATGGGTGAAAGGAATAAATTAATTGAGTATCGTCTGCATACATCTGAATCACGGAGTTGAAGGATAGATGCATTAAATCTGCAACATAGATGTTAAACAGAAAGGGACCTAGAATGGAGCCTTGAGGTACCCCTCGAAATAAGAAGCGTAGAGATGACGTTTTTGTAGCATCCAGGGTGCGTATGACCGTTGACTGAGAGCGAGCTGATAGGTAAGAACTGAACCATTTAATTGCAGGTTCTGAGAAATTAAGGAAGCGCAGTTTAGATAATAGACGGTCATGACTTAACGTATCAAATGCCCTGGAGAAGTCCAATAGACGAACAACAGATACCAAATCTCGATCAAACGCTGTCAAGCATATATCAGACAGTAGAGTTAGTGAGGATGTAGTGCTGTAACCGCGTCTGAATCCAGACTGATTGTGAGGTAAAAGAGAATGTGTTTTCAGAAATCTCTGAATTTGTATCTCAACACACTTCTCAAGAATCTTTGACAGAAAAGGAACTAATGTTATTGGCCGAAAATTAGAGTAACTAGATGGGTTATTAACTTTAGGTATTGGAATCACGAGACCGTGTTTCCACGCAGACGGAAACTCAGACTTTTCTAATGAATAGTTGACTATATGGGTAAGATGAACGAAGCAAAATGGCAGGAACAGTAAAACCATGTTTCCAGAAATGCCATCCGAAGCAGCACTTGTCAGTTTAAGTGAGCGTACAACATTAAATAGATCTTCTTCAGAGATTGGCTTGAATGTAAAAGAGGGAAGTGAATTCACAACGTGGTCGCTTGGAGAAGACAAGACGTGAGTTGAACAACGAGGATCAGGGATGGAATCAACAAAGTGGTTATTTATGGAATCAGGATCCGAAAGCAAAGGAGTTGCAGGAACCAAATTGTCACATCGATGAACATTAGCTAGCTTAAGTTTCTTCCATAGAATATCCGATTTCAAGGATGATAATGAGTCAAAGTATGCTTTCTCTTCAGAACGTAATAAACGCAATGTTTCATGTCGAAGCATTTGATATTTAGCCTTATAATATTCTCTTTCACAAGATGAGTGAGATTTTTTCATCTTTTTCATCAAATTGCGTTTGCGTATCATACATCGAACATTTTTTGTTACCCACGGCGCCATAGAACGTCTAAAAGAAACAATTTTAACAGGGGCAAAAATATCAATAAGCTGTACAATAAGAGAAGCTAGGATTGAGAAGCCTGATATATAATAAGCCTGATATTGTCGTGTTCGACAAAACTACTTGCAGGGGCAATAATAATTGATATTGCAGTCCCATTAGATCATAATCTGCTGCCAACAATTGCAGAAAAGAAAAGAAAAAATACCAGCCACTCTCAGAAGAACTGAAAAACCCCTACAAACTAAAAGAGGTAGATATTGTGCCCGTAGTTATTTCATCTAATGGGCTTGTTGCTGATGATTGGAGGATTGTGAAAGAGAAACTCCATCTAAATGAGTGGCACTTCAGAACCATGCAGAAGGCCGTGCTGCTGGCAACCACCAATATTGTGCGTAAGGTTCTCTCTCTTAGCCATTGAAGCAGAACCTGAGTGCACTGGAGCAAGAACTTCTCACCATCTGTCTCGCTATATGTGTTGACGTTCGGTCCTTGAGTTATATCTAAAAGCACCGGACGAGCGTAAAATTTTGAATAATAATAATAATAATAATAATAATTTATAACCTATTTACTGTACCCATTTACTATGCATGAATGACCTAAAGCTGAACGGCGAAACATAAGATAAATTAGAATCGCTTCTAAGGGTAGCAAGAATGTTCAGCGATGACATCGGGATGAAGTTTGGTCTTGATAAATGTGGTATAATAAATATTCATAAAGGAATTGGTCAAAATACAAACCAATGTGTGTGTGATATTAAACAAATACCACCTGAAGAAACATATCGCTATTTGGGAAACCATCAGAACCATCGACAGGATCATAATCGTATCAAGGAAGAACTTCGAATAAAATATCAAAAGCGACTGACAAATTTACTAAACACTTATCATGGGGTAATCTGATTTCAGCTATCAAAATCTGGTCTGTACCAGTTTTAACTTACTTCTTTGGTATTGTTAAGTGGACTGAATCTGACCTGAAGGAGCTGGACAGATCGACGACAAGACTTCTACATAAATTCCGCTGTCTTCATCCAAACTCTTCAGTAAGAAGATTGTATCTACCCCGAACGATGGGAGGCAGAGGGTTAGTTAATATAAAAACTCTTTGCCTGAGATAGGAAAAAATGCGACAGGTTCTCCTAAACTCCACCGACACGTTAATGAAATTAGCTGTTAATGAGGACTATGGCTTCACTCTATTGAACCTGCATGAGCGAAATCATGAAATAAATATCTCTACACACCAGTCGAGCTTCAAAGAATGGAAGCAACAAGAAATTCATGGAAGATACCCAAAACTCTTGTTTCAAGACGATGTAGACAGACATTCTTTGGTGATGCGGCTTTTAGAGAAACAAATATATCCTGACACATAGGGTTTCATAATGTCCATTCAAGAGAGACTTATTAAGACCAGAAACTATCGAAAGCATTGATTGAAAGAAGATGTGGTGGATAAATGTAGGAAGTGTGGAGCTCTAGGAGAAACTACAGAACATGTCACAGTTGCATGCTTTTCCCTCTCAGACAGTGCTTACTTGGGAAGGCATAATCAAGTTGCAAAAATTGTACACAGGGCAATCACAATACAGAATAATTTACTGCATGAATCGACACCGCAATTCTATAAGTACACTCCTGCTCCAGTCCTGGAATAAAGTTCCACTTTTTTTGTATTGGGATAAACCAGTTCTAACTCACCGTACTGTCGATCACAACAGGCCAGATATTCTCCTCATAGATAAAAAGAAAAAATAAGGAGTAATAATAGACATCGCAGTACCATTATCCAACAATATCAAACTGAAAGGAATTGAAAACATTTCCAAATATGAAAACTTATCTTATGAACTAAAACATATTTGGGAATTAAATGTTACCAAAACATACCCACTCGTGATATCGGCGGAAGGCCTTGTCGGTAAAACCTTCCTAAAACACTTAAAAGAACTTCAACTACCGAAAAACGTTCTGAACATGGGACAGCGCGCAGTTCTGTTGCAAACAGCCCATATTGTAAGAAAATTTATGTCTTAAGTCCAGATATAAGATGAACTTCTTTTTCTGTTACCGAACCTGTTCCAAAACAACTGTGGGGGAAGGTGAACATTTTTACCAGAGAAAATAACTGATGTAAATATTACAATAGTGAAATAATAATAATAATAATAATAATAATAATAATAGTATAGCGTGCTGATTTCCCAGTCGGGAGGCCCGAGTTCGAACTGCGCGCCGGCCATCCTTGCTGGCGTTTTCATGGTTCCCCACAGTCTCTCAGGCGAATGCAAGGATGGTTCAAAAAGGCCACGATCACCTCTCATCATCATCATCATCATCATCATCATCCTATCACCTTAAAATTCGTAATTCAACCTTGTCTTTGCAAGGGATACAGCCTAAAACCTGCTCCCCATAATTAATCCCGTTAATATCTATTCTATCCTGGAAATAGAATATCACTGAGCCTCGGAAATGAACGTGTAACGTGTCCTATATACAAATAACAATAATAATAATGATAATAATAATATAACTATGATGATAATGATGATAAATTAAATGGGGATTACAATAGCACCGTTAGTATTGAGATTGTGATCAAAATAATTATGAGGAATAACCGCTATGTGAAGTTGATGATCTTTAAAGAAAATCTATTTAGAATACCTAATTAAACTTTCTGAAATATTGACCGACAAGTAATAACAAAATTAATTTCTTATTTCAAAGTATTACTTAATTGGAAAAACAACAGAAACACATAGTTCTAACATGGCATTTCAAAAAAGGAAGACATTTTTATTTCCTCGCAAAATTGGACCATTTCTGGATTTTTTTTTACTTACACGTGTATTGTATCTACTAACGATCCGCAGCATCCGCAGTATTAAGTGCTTGTGAAAATAGTTACAGGAAAATTGATAATGAAGTAGTGGAATGAGTCTGTTAGTCATCAATCATTTCTGCACTAGTGACTGTATCGACTGAGACATATTTTAAAATCTGTAATCGTCCCAGAAAATCATACTAAATTTTCTTTCAATATTTGTAAATATAAAAACATCTGATGTTGGGTACCGCAATAATAGCCCACCACGTTTTCGTGTCTCTGGAGAACAATACCAGTATCGCATTCTGCTGGGCTTTTGGTCGCACATGTTTGGCGAGCAAGCTTAAATATTCTATTCTCGTCCCTATGAATATTTAAGAGAATTCCCAAAAGATGTGTAGAAATAAGCAGAAACGAAAGCGGAAAATTTAATTGGCATCAACTGTGTGTTTTGGAAACAAAAATACTAAAGAGCATTCATTTGTTTATAAGCCCTTTGTAAACGCCTAGCGAACACAATTCTCATGCTCTTCACTGCTGTGGGAGTTATTGAATGGGAATGTGAATTTTTTAAATGAATTCGACGTTTTGGATTCTGGTCTTTGGGATCTAGAATATTTCTGAAAATATTTTTTGCGGAAAGAATTTTGTTTTGTGAAACAGACGATCCATTTGGAATCGCGTAAAGATTGCCCATCACTTAGTTTGTGTATGTTCCGTTCTAAAAGCCGTTAACGCTGTAAGCAGGCCGAGGAAACTTTTTCTTCGGCAGAATGACAATATTGCAGAGACTGCCAGTAAATGTTTGTGGAAGTATTTTAGAATTTGGTATTTTGATGGTAGGTAAATTATTTTAAAAGGATATCTTACTATAATTTTTTCTTACTAATCGAAGTCACTGATATTTGTGGAGTAAAGAAAGTTTAATCATTTCGATGTCTCAATAATTTTCAAGTGTATCAGTATTGAAGAACATTTACATGTGTGTTAAAAAATGTGTGTTCTAATAACTCATTGAAAATCCATTGATTTTGGATTTGTTGTGAGAATTCTAATCTGATTATTATAAACACTCTGTTTCATCATTTACAGAGAGTAAGCGTGTATGAGTTAGATTATCCTAGCGAAGCGAAGAATGAAAATTTTTGAAGTTCGAAAATTCAGTTTTTTAAATGCACATATTAGTAAGTGCATACAAACAAAATATTAAATAATCGTTTGAAACATATGTATATTCACAAAAAAATCAGTAATTATAATTACATCTTATCCAATACGATTTTAGATTAAGGTGGAAAGCAGAATTCCATGACCAGATCTCGCTACAGCATACATGTCCAAATCTTGGTAAACATTAAAAAAATCAATTACATTTCCAGAAACATGTTTAAATCTGTGTTGACAGTAAAAGAGATTGTACTGCTCCAGAATTTGTAAACATTCCACTAGTCTTTGAGAATAATTACTGACATTAAAACAATGGCATGAAAAAAATACTGAAAGTGCTTTCCATTTACCATATAGTTGGTATGTTATTTTTTTCTGATGTACTCTTTCTATATTTCCTCCTTTTGTGCGATATTATCGCAGCGATTCAGATAGTTGCGTTTTAAATATAGAATAATATATAAATATATAATATAAATAATATATAAAATTAGTATGGAATATAATATTCAATTAAATATAGTTCAATGTATATAGTGTAGATACTATGTCTAGTATTTTATGACTACTAGAGTTATGTACTTGAATATGAACGTCAATAAATTAATATTAAATTCGTGGTTCAAAATCCAAGGTCAAGGGAATAAAGAAAATAACATCTTCACAGTAAAACGCTGAAATGTGTCAAAATGGTTCAATATTAATTATTGCTTATTTTTATGAAATGTGTCTAATTGTAAATCACAAATCTTTTGTTTGAAGGTAATTGGAAGTACTGAGCCCAACTCTATTGAGAAATGTGCATGCGTGCAGTAGTTAAATGTGATATTTTTTGTTAAAAGTGTTATAAAGGTTCTTTTAGTCCTCGCTAGGATGTGTCCTGCAATATTATTTCTAATATATGTCAGTCACCCGCCTTCTCCGCTACTCAGCAATTCATCCTCCATCCACGCCATCCTCCATCCACGCCATCCTCCATCCACGCCTTCTTCCATCCACGCCATCCTCCACCTAAGTCATCAATCAGTCTTCGCCATCTATTCAGTCCTCGCCAACTACTGCTTCTGACTTGTTCCTAGAAACAACAATCCTGCCCCACACTCTCGCTCATTCAACCGTCCCTGGAACTCATCCAGCTTCAACGCATCTCACCATCTATCGTATCCATGAATCACCATTATCCTTCCCAGCATCCCCGTCACCCATCTCTCCAGCCTGGTGTCTCCTCTGCCACTACCCGACTTTGGCACCCTAGAAGCTCAGTATGTCTGCAACCTGAAATCACCGTGAACCAGTAACATCAACACCACTCTCACCGAGGTCGCAGCATCGACAGACCTTCACGCGCTTTCTTCATTAGCTTTTAACAAATCTGTAGTCACGGGGTACAAGTTCTTAAGTCAACTGAAATTGACTTCAATTAAGTACTCAAACTACAAGTTAAGAGTGTATATTCTATTTTAGTTAAAGGACCGAATTCAAATGTTGCATCCTTAACGACAAAAAAGCGTCGGTAAATAGCGTTGATCATAGGAAAAAGCGTTGGCTCTGTAATTTAACCCTTGTTTTCTCCAACGAAGATTTTTGACTTGAGAACTTTGACGCCGTGACCACAGAAGTGGCAGCGCTGCGTGCGGCGGGACGCGACCCCGGCATCCGCGCGTGCTTGGCGAGCTCTGCTTTAGGGCGCGGCCGCCGAAACGCTCTGCTGGTTGCAGGGGCGCAGGGGAAACAGTCGGAATGGAGGAAACGACGAGGTCAGCGGCGACGGGGTGGTGTTCGCACTGGTGCGGAAGGGGTGTCAAGACGAGGTCTCGAGAAGAAGTAGAGGTAACGAACTTGGCGATGAACTTAGGGTTCGCGAAATGAGGACGCGGGTGGAGAAAAGGATGATTAAAGAGGAGGCAGAAGTGGTGGGAACTGGGTCAGCAGAAAGAGCGAAGTATCTCGACCGGTGCCAGGAAGTGTTGGAATCTTGGGAACTTATTATATCATGATGGTTCGCGGAGTTGTGATGAAAGAAATACGGCGTCTGTAGGAGTTGAAATGCAGTAGTTACAAAACTGTGGTAAAAGAATCAACACATAACAAAGAAAATCTAATATAATGAGAGATGATAGAGTAGTCAAGTAGAGATCTACTACTTCATGAATGTTAACTTTGACACGTTAGGTTGACGATTCGAACTGACTACTCTTGCTGCTTGGTTTGATGGTAATGGTAAGTAGTATATAAAATAATAATGATGTGACAGAGAATAAAACTATGAAGGTTATATGCAAGGGGAACTTGATTACTACAAATGTTTTGCGTGCCCTCACTTTATTTTTTGTCAATTTTCTGGAGAGGAGAACGTTGGAAACTTCAGGATGGACGAATTGATGACTTGATGAATAAAACGGAGAGCAAATACGCACATGCAGCACAGTCTCCATATACCCTCTTCGGAAACATTGTTTGATGTTTCTGTCGTTCGAATTCCTCGATTTAAACCGTTTCAAAGCGAAGTACTTTGGCATGAATTAATTGTGTCCATGGCAGGGATAAATTAACCCTTCCGACACAGGATGTCACTCTACACGGAGAAACGAACTGCGCCGTCGCCGTCCCTTTCAATTGCACCCTTATTTTCTCATCACACATACAAAAAGAAGAAACGGATTGGAAAAGCGGACTCAGAGCTAGGAGGCAAATAGTTTATTTTCACTCTTACAATTTTCTAATTGCTACGTGATGCCCATAACCCTGCATATTTACAATAAATGAGTTGGAAATGAAATGGTAGCAGAGGCTAGAAAGGCAACGGAACCAAACACTGTATAAGAGTGCGAGAGACAATGGTGGAAGTGGATGTCAATGACAACAACGGCCAATAATACGATACTTGTGAACATAATTTTATAGAGAAAATAGAATTTACGCCTCTAATCCACATGAGAGCAAAGAATCAGGAATTACAATATACTGCTAATGAAGATTCACACATTTCTCCCGGCTCGAACTACAGACAAATAACGTTTTACCCAGCTGGGAGCTCCTTATGTGAACTAGTCGTTTCCTGCCCGATTTAGCCGCTCCATTTATTGCTGTGGATTATGGGGCCCAAAATATGAATTTCGCATGCCCCACTTTAAAAACAAATTAAATTTTGACTGGCTGCTGGGTGCCATCACCAACTAGCTTCGCCGCCAGGCCGAGGGGTCTCCCCACGTGATGCTGCCCTCTCGCGACGAGCGAGCGAGCAGCCAGTCGCCGCCGCCGCCACCGCCGCCCCCCTTCCCCTTTCACCCTCACCTTAGCGGCGGAGAGGTCAGCTGATGCGTGCCAGCCTGTCTGGAGAAATCGCGGCGGGCGAGGCGGGGCGAGGCACATTTTGGAGCAGCGAGTGTGTGTACGTCCGGCGGTCTGTGTGGCGTGGCGCGGCGTGGCGCGGCGTGACGTGAAGATGAGATAATTGTGGATAATTACCACTGATGTGCCCTTCGTTGAAACGGACTAGCCTAGCGGCGTGAAGCGAGACGCTGCTTTGGAATTAATTATCGCCCTATATCGCCCTATTTTTCCATGTGTATGTTTCGACCCCTCTACTACTAATGTAGATAAGAGTGTCTATAGAGAAAGAGAGTAAATTGATGTGAAAAGAAAGGGGGTGTAAATTGATCAGTATTCTTTTGCTTTGGAAGTTGTCAAGTATTCTTTCGAATTGTAGGCAAAAGAGTTTGTTTTCGTTTTGGTTGCTCAGCCAA
This sequence comes from Acheta domesticus, assembly GCA_031308135.1. Taxonomy (NCBI): domain Eukaryota; kingdom Metazoa; phylum Arthropoda; class Insecta; order Orthoptera; family Gryllidae; genus Acheta; species Acheta domesticus. Next base: position 23,368,192 of record JAHLJT010002406.1, on the reverse strand, counting down.
TCATTTATTTCTTCTTGAAAAAATGTGCTTTTGTTCTTGGTGGAAATGTTTCTTTCGATATGTCCTTTCCCCTTCTTATTAATTGTTTGGAAAACTGTTAGTTCTCCCTTTCCTTGACACGAATACTCTAAAACTTTGGGATGTAAAGGACCACGGGAGCCAACGTCAGCAACGGTAAACAGGGCAGATCAAGTAAGTTATGGCGGCAAAGTCGACGCAAATACACATGAAAACGAGGAATTAGGAATGACACTGGATATGTTGGATCAAGACACACGAGAGCATAAACTAAGATATGGCAACGTCAGAGACCATGTGGACCAATGCCAACAACGTAAGAACGAGGATAAATGGATACGTGTGTGCGGAATGTCAGAGAAGGGTTGCTGACGAGTTTCTGTGGCACTGTTTCATTTCAGGAGCTGAAGATTTCGAAGTCTGAAGGAAATACAAAACACTTGGAACCACTTGGAAACACTTGGCAATAATTAGTTTATGAGTACTTTGATAGATTAGTGTTTATTTGTTATTCAACAACCAGTTTTCCCTTAATTTTTTTTGTCTGTCAAATCATATACTACTCTTCTTCTGTGGCCTACTGGGATGAATATCAGAATTGAAAAGGTTAAAATTACTTACGAAGAACATTTTATTCATAAGTCTACGGCTTAGTCACCTAGTATTAGGATGAGTAGTTTATATTTGTAATAAAAAATTCCTAAATGATAATAGGGTGAGTAATTTAAAGTGGAAATTACCATCGGCTTCTCTTCAAATAAATAAACAAATATTTATGATGTAATTTTGCTAAAAAACGTTTGGTTTCTGCGCAGCAGTGCTTATCAATTCTATTCTTGTAGTAAAACGATAAGGTGGTTGATTTATAGTTTGTCAAATCTCAGAAGACAGTTCTAACTCTTGTAAAGAAACTATGTACTTCTTGAATACAAAATAAAAAGCAAATGTGTGAATTGTTACAACAGATATGCAAATTATGACAGGTCTATATTGCGCGGCTCTGCGATCAATCTTGCTCGTCAATTGCTAAAGCCATTAGCTCCGTATGTGTACAGTGCATTTTTATTGCGGGAGATGGCGGTGATTATCTCTTGCTGGATGGCGAGATCCGACACCGACCAACACGTGGGCTTATGAGTTTTCCCCAACCAGGTTTCTCCCACCAGCGGATAACCGCCCTAGCCGGGCCAAATCCTAATCTCCCGACTGATTCCTGACATGTGTGATATTGTTGTGCATGTATGTGTGTGTGTGTGTGCAACTAAGAGATGCGGGATAGGGCAAGGAAGAATAAAGAAAGATCACGCGGTCCTTGGACCGTTTGTTAGGATACCGCTCCGGCATTCACCTGGGTTTGGTCGGAAAATCACAGAAAACTACCGATCAGAGCAGCTGGCCGATAGAATTCTACCCCAGACAGTGGCTGATACCGCTGGGATTCGAACCCTATGTCCTCCCGGTCAAAGACACAAACACAGAATAGAATGTAATTGATTTATCTATCTTTATTTATTTCGGCGACGGCGGATGAGAAAGCAGGTAGCAGCCATCTATGAGGGCGATTGCGTGACTTAGGTGTAAGCAGAGAGCCGGTGGAGGAGGATTGCACAAAGAATAGGATGGAATAATTACTCGCCTACCGTTAGAATTACTTATTCGGCATTCGCCTGGTGTTAATCGGAGAAACCACGGGAAACTACGGATCACAGCGGTTGACCAATAGAATTCTTCTCCAGATAGCGGTTGAATTCGACCTAGCTACGCAGCTACTTTCAAAACCCTGATACCCCCGAGATTCGAAACCCTAGGTCTTCCCGCTCAGCGACTCCAACATACAATGGAATTTAATAGATTGACCTATCCATTTCGGCGACGGCGGATGAAAAAGCAGGTCGAGGCCACCTGTGAGGCGATTGCGTGGCCGAGGTGGAAGCAGAGAGCCGGTGGTGGATGGGGGCGGGAACGGAGGCGAGGGAGGGGGCGATGGGGGCGGGGGCGCTGGCAGTGACAGGTGGGAGAGGCGTGTGAGGGAGGCGGGAGAGATGGTGGGCGGGGGCAGGGCGTGGTGGGGACGGTGGGGGGCGGCGGCGTTGGCGGTGACGGGTGGGAGCGATGGCGGGCGGGGGCGGGGCGTGGTGGGGACGGTGGGGGGCGGGGGCTTTGGCGGTGACGGGTGGGGGAGGCGGGTGGCGAGGCCGAGCCGAGGAGGCGGCGCAAGTGGCGGCGTTAGCGCGGCGTGCATTCTGCATGGAGTGCTTTCTTATTTAGGGCGCCGAGTGCCGGCGCGCAACTGGAAGCTGCGGGGCTGACGAGTTTTCTGTCGCACGTGGCAGCTCCTACTTTCGCCCGCATCTGTGTCAGTTCGCGTTTCGCTCTGTCGTTGTCGTGGCGTTGTGACAGCGGCAAGGCGTGGTACGGTTATGCTCCTTTGTTTATGTTTATGTTTTTCTAATGCTGGTTTTCGATTTTACCTCGCTTTTCTGTCGCACGGAGCAATCCTTATTTTCTTCATTTGTGTCAGTTCGCATTTAGCTCTGTATTTGTCGTTGCGTAGCGACCGCTAGATGACGTAGTATGGTTATGTTCCTTTGTTTATGTTTCTTTTTTTAATGCAGGTTTTGTTTTACCTCGCTTTCTGTCGCAAGTGACAATCTTTACCTTCTTCATCTGTGTTAGTTCGCATTTCGCTCTATATTTGAGGCGTAGTGACCGCCACACGACGTGATATGTTTATGTTCATTCGTTTATGTTTTTGTTCTTCTGATACTGCTTTCTGGATTTTTCTCTCGCAAGGAGCAGCCCCTACCTTCTTCATTTGTCAGTTTGTTGTTTGTTCGGCATTTCTCCCTCTTGGCTTGATCTCGGTTTTCCTTACGAACGAACGGTTTTCGTAGCTTTTTAAAAGATTCCATCTCTTTGGGCCATTTCATGGCACTGTGTCAACTTCCATGAAGTTTAGTTTCTTCCTTTTTATATTTAGGTTACTCTGCTGTGGTTTTTCTTTTCTTTTCCTCGTCGCAATTCTCTACCGCACGTGGCTGACCTTACAGTGTTCTTCATCTGGCTCAGCGGAATGTTTCATATGTGTTACTGCACGACCGCGGTATTTTTTCCAGTTTCAACATGAAGTTCTTATCATTGCCCCTAATCACCGTCATGCCGTCATGTTTAGTTTGTCATAGTTTTGTTAATTTTGGTTACTTAGCTATATCACGTTTTTCACGTTCAAGTTTTGACTAGAAGTTTAATTTACAAGTATATTGCTGCGTGATCACAATTTCTTTGGTTTTTTTAGTATCCTGATTCTATTTTCTCAACCACTATACCACTGTATTTACTTTCTTTACCCGATTCCCTTTCTGAGAGCCGTCGCAAGTTTTACAATGTTCCCACATTTAGCAGTGCAATGGTGGCCGATAGTTTTAATCGGGCACCATTGCACTGCTAGTCTGTACTCTGGTTGCATTCCGATGAACCATCGCCATCTATTTCCCACTCAGCGCTATTTGTTTCCCAAACACCACTTCAATATATTATTCCTTTCCTTTTGCCTATTTCCTTTTTAACAACCAGCAAACTTTTTTCGGTGTTTTAATGTACATGTTCGTCAACTACATATGTCCTACTATTCTATGTCCCATTTACCTTCTTTGTTTACCTACCAGCAATCTCAATCCCTTTTCTTGTCACTCTTCAATTTTCTAAACCAGCACTACACCATCACAATTTATTTTCTTTCTCTCAGTATATTTTCTTATTTACGAACTCTCATCATTCCTTCAGTGTTAAAGCGAACATGTTCGTCAACCACTTTTGCCCCAGTAGTTTTCTTCTGTAACTTCTTTGCTTACCTATGAGTCATTGCCATACTTTCCTCACCGCTCTTCTATTTTCCGAACCAGCAGTACACCACCACAAGTCTTTCATATCTGTTATACGAGTATATCTAAATGTTCCATGCTGAAAGAGTTTCTGTTACCAATGAGAGATAAAAGAATGTTGTTGCCTAGTGGAGTAGTAAATGGAACACGTTCAAATGCTGACTGTCTTAGCCGTTTACCTTTATCGGATAATAAGGAGGAAAAAGGACCTCCTGGGGATAATCTTTTACTGGAATCTAAAAACAACACCTCTCTGTAGGGGTTCTCATCTTTATTATCCGATAAAGGTAATCGGCTAAGACAGCATTTGAATTTTCTTTTCCTTTCTTATGTTGTAATGCATAATTACAAGCACTTAAAGCGAAACACCAATGCAACATTCTCGGTGACAATGTTGTCGGGATTGGCTTTTTAAGACAATAATCCTAATAGAGGGCGATGATCTGTTGTAATGTAAAATTTTCTTCCTGCTACGTACTGGTGAAAATGTTTAACTCCTTCCACGATACCAAGCGCTTCTTTGTCGACATGGGCATAATTTCTTTCACATTTACATAATGTGCGAGACCAATAAGCAATTGGTTTTTCCATATTATTTTCCTTTTGTGCTAAAACAACACCAATTCCATAAGGCGAAGCATCACAATTCAAAATCAGTTCTTTTGTTTCTTCATAATGAGCCCAAACCAAATTGGAGCTCATATGTTCTTTCAGATTATTAAATGCTTCTTCGTGTACATTTATCCACTGCCACTGAAATTTTATAGGGAATGTAACGAGAAAGGGCAAGGGACATGCAAGCAGGTGCTTGGTATAACGAATTACAGATAATGACTAAATAAATATGCAAATGTGCAAAGATTGAGACGCCGTTGAGGGCGTTGTGCATTCAGGTTATCGTCAGAATGGTGAAATCTTCAGACAAAAAACTGGTTCTTTGAGAAAACTTTTAAAGCTTCATGTGGACCACTTAAGAAGAAGATATGAGGAGAGAGAAAGGGAGAGTCAAAATATTGCTCGTGACTCGACTTCTGTGTCTGTTTCTGATGAAGGGGCTGCTTCGCCTTCTTCACGTACTTCATCGGAGAGTCCTCGCGCGGCTGAAGTCATGACTCCGGTTTTGAGACCGAGAGACACGATTAGAAAACCAATTTATTTAAAAGATCATGTATTAAGTTAGAAAAGGGAGGAAATGTTATATATCTAAATGTTCCAAGCTCAAAGAGTTCCTGTTACCACTGAGGGATAACAAAGGAATGTTGTTGCCTAGTGGAGTAATAAATAGAACACGTTCAAATGAAGTTGTCTTAATTAAATGAATTGTATATAAATTTCGTTTGGCCTTATTCCTTTCCTTTCCTGTGGGCTATTCCTTTACGTAGGACCCGCTCTTCCGGCGCCGTGGCCGTTGGTGCGCAGCTTCTCTGCGAGGCAGCGAGCGCCGCGAGCTTTACGCCCTCTCGCGGTCCCGCAAGCCCCGAAAATCTCTCGCTAAGCGCTTGTGCAAACGTTGGGGGGAACTCTCGACAGCGGCCCGCGCGCGCGCGCAAACGCTCTCGCTCTCTCTTGCGCACCTGGCCGCCGTCGCCCCGCCATTTTGTGCATCGCGGGCGGGCGTCATCACGTGGAAATTTACGCATTGGAGGACTTTAAGCCCGGCGGGCGGTGAAACGTAGCCGTATGGCACTTGCGGCGTGCCCGCGGTGTAGCGGACACTGGTGGGCGGCGAAATGTTGTCGTATGACACTAGTGGCGCGCCCGCGGTGTGGCGGAGGACGACGGCACAAAGACTGCGAAGAAACGCTCTGGAGGGCGTTGCGACCGGCGCGTTTCGCGCAGATTTCGCGCGCTTTTGAGCTAGCTTTGTGGGGAGAAATACAGAGAACCGTTCGTTTTGATGTGACGAGTAAGCAGTGAAGTGAATGTTCTGATCATAAAGCAAAGAAAAAAGAACGAACTGGCTAAAAGAGGGAATTCTTGATGAAGTTAAGAGCTAAGTAGTTGCGTGGGGCGTTTTACTACCCCATAAAGTTGTTTTGAAGAGGATGGAAATTGTGAAAACTTTTGAACCTGAACTTTTATCTACATTCTAACTTGATCTCAAAATGTCAGCTGTCAAATAATCAACCATTTCATAATGCATTACGTTTTCGGAGGTATAATTATTCATTTTGCTGCAATACAGCAGTATTGTCCTCCGCGTGACAACTTTTCCTGCTGGTATCGTCATAAATTAAATATTATTTTATATTATTTAATATGATACAAATATGTATTAGAGATCAAATACTGTTTTTTTATGAAGCATATTCAGTCATTCATTTTTATGAAGCATATATTTTATGAACAGCCAAAAATCAGAATTCGTCCCTGCATTGTACACAAAACCTAACGGTGTGGTCACATTGAGCATGATTGTTCTTCAATAACAAAACATTAAATAAATATTCCTGAAACATATCCAGTTTGTTAATAAATATTCCAAACATTCTACCAGTTTGTCACATATAAAATTGTATGAGATTAAAGGACGAGATGGGCGCACGTTTATTTTCAAAAGTGATATTTTATGAAGTTAAACTTAAACATGAAGTTTAGATAACATATCTTGAAAATAACTAGTCCAAACCTATGATGAAGTGATGTTTTCCGCGATTATCACCTGAATTATCAGAACTTTGTACTCATGTTTTTAGAATTATTTATGTAAGAGTTACCGTGTCCTCATAACCTCTTCAGCGATGTCACGGTTAAAATAAAAATACTGGTACACTAATACGTTACCAAAGGCATTATTCCAAAACATGCAACGACAAAAATCCCTCAATCGTCAGTTTTAAAAACATAGTCGACCTTTAGCATTTTCTTGACTTTTTTATTGAAACAGAAGAATTATTATTTCCTAACTAATATTTATAACGCCAACAAAAATATAATGCCAACAAAAATTATGTGAAAAATACATTCAAATCAATTTTCAATTGCGTTGAAATAAATAAATTTTGTTTTAATTTCAAAGGACATTTTACTTTGTGTGTGTGAGTTGGAAAATATTCACTTCTGGCATTTACTCAAATTAATATTTTAAAAAACACATTTAATTATACTATGGCAATGAGAGATAATATTACATTAAATATTAAATGACTTCAAAAATATAGTACAAAGAACTCCATTATTGACAGAAATGATTGATAGAATTTTTATATGCATAATTCTCGTGATGTGTGTGTTCTACGCAATGTCGAATTACAACACTGCTATTCGACAACTAACTTTGCTGATACCGTGGTGATGCTTTGTGATCGTCAATTTCCCAGGTAATGGGGAACTCGACCAAAAATTTCCGGGAGAGATTGCATGCATAATTGATGCGAGCCATGGGACGGCTTTCGTGATTAAATCCGATTCCCGAACATTGTTCATTCAGATCCACTTGGGATTCAAAGATAGATTTACGGTACAATATCTGACCGACAACTTTTATCAAATAATGTGAAACCGTATAAGTGTATTTTGTGGCTGTTAATAGCCTTAGTGTTATTGAATCCAGTTCGTCAGTGTGTAGGCTTCATCGTTATGGAAAGAGGAAGTTGTTCTACTCTAAACAGGTGCTTCGAATAGAGCCAAGGCTCCATACGTACTCTTACATACTGTGTCATAAATGATGTCGATATTGCTACTAAGGAGGTGCTTACTACTGCAGTGGATGATTATATATCTGCTCCGAAAACCTAACTGTACAGATGAGCAATTTACAATTTGTATATCTGAAGAACCCACAGGCAGCAAACGATAAAATTATTGTGATTAAAGCAGACCAAGTTTCCATTCCTTCAAAATTACCTCCAGTAATATTTAACAAACGAAACAAATGTGAAACAAGAACAAATGAGCTGTCAAAGATAAATAATAAAAAATTATAAATATGTATTAAAATACTAATGTCAAACAATTGAATCGATGATTGTTCAAAGGCACTAAGTCCTAATTTTAAAATTACTGGTAAAGTAGAAAAAACGATTTTGGGCCTATGAGTTAAGAAATTCCACATTCTTGTTTTTATTACTTCTTTGTTGGGATCCAAATTTCTCTCTTTAAAAATATATCCAATTGCAGGTGCAAACAATTTTTAAATGTAGCTTTATCGTTGGACGTAGTGCTTTTCAACATTAATCAAGGTTTTCACAAACAGTTGTCATAGAAATCTTGTAAGTTTTAATGAACAATGAAACAAAACCTGAAAGAATATTCACAAAGTGTACATTATACACCCAAGATAGTATTCATTCTATATTATTCCATTATAAGACTTTATCCTAAAACAATTTAGAATCTTCTGAGTCGATAACCTTAGAATATCCTTTTCCAAAATTTTCCATTTTTGTTTACTTTTTGAGTACCTTTTCTTTCGGATAGACTCTCATTATTCCTGAAAAAAAATGTTTTTACTTCTCTTCGGACGGGTTGTAATAAGTTGTTGTTTTCTACTAAGCTATTAATGTGTGGGCGAGTTACCACATGGACAGAATGAGATGCCGGGTACTCAAATTGCAGGAATCAAGCTGGAGAAAACAAAGCTCTTTTCTTTCCTTGAATGCTTCTTCCAGAAGGTTCATCACTGTGGACACTTTTCTTATTCTGCTTTGTCGATTTTTTTATATCAAGTATGTAGTATTTTCACAAAAAGGGTCTTCTTTAATTTTGCAATGGTTTGACAGTTTTCCATTGGTGTGTAAATTCTTTCATTTTTTTAAGCTTCTTGTGAAAAGTTCGAAGTATCTCTCTCATAGGTAAGTACCCGCATAGGGAAGCGGTGACAAAATCTGACCAAATCTGTTATTTTCTGCAAGTCCAATACTCATTCTTAAGAACGAATTATTTCTGTTTTGTGATGGATGGCTGACAGAACAAAGATTGCAGCCTTTAATGTCTTCTGGAAAATAATTGTGGGTAAAATCTAAAAGAAACAAATGAACTCCGTTTAGCTCCCTTTTTGCAATTCCTTCATGACACTTAAATATTTGGCAACTTGTCTTTGTGCAGATAATGAATGCAAAATATATTTGCTCATAGTCGCTTCAAACTAAAAACCTTCCTGTACAGGAATGGGGGAAGAGGCCAATTCTGGATAGTCAAATACTAAACAGGAAGTGCCTCCATTCATTTTACACTTTTCACTGCATTTCGCTTTTAAAAAACATTGTTTACCTCTCGCCTTTTGCGCATATGCGCTCCATTGAATGTTGAAGGGAACTAAGTGATGGACATAGTACCTTTCCACTCTAAATCTTTTGATTCTGCTTGGTAAAAAAGGCATAACCAGTATCTGGAGTAAGATCGTTTCTTCACTAAACGATGAAGAAGAATGAAACACTACAAAACTCATCACTAAGTGCGAAATGAAAAACCATGGACTTAGTTCCTTTCAACATTCTCCGATTCAATTATATTTTTTGGTTTCAAAATATACCACATAAAAGTGAAGTTATGAAATATAATTACATTATATAATGGAATTATAAAATATTAATATACCTAATTATTCTATCTAAAGTACTGCCTGTCTTTTCTAAATAATGAAGGTGGATCATCTAGTGATATGAAATCAGCCTATTGTCCAGCTTTAAGCATGGGAGTGAAAATAGAATAGATAAGGCACGATCGCTCGCGGACCGTGGTGTATTGCGAAAAGTACGTCTCCGGTATGCATCAGGCAGAAATCGGAGGAAACTATTAAAACGATTCCACAGAGCTGACAGGTCCTAGAATTATTAGCTACGCGTAACGACAGTGAGTGGCTACCACCTAGCTATTCAAATTTCTTTGCAATTGGCGACGAGATCAAAATAAATGCATTAATGAAATCTGACTTTCGAAGGCTTTGGTGTCAACATCAGTCTACTTAAATAGAATACACCGCTATAAAATTAATGAATATGTAGACAAATAAACAAATGGATTAATTGAAATTTGAAATTCGAGCAGTTTACTTGGATGAGGCAGGAGTCGGGAAGTAAGGATAGTGTTTCAATACTATTCCCTGAGCTGGGAGTAAGTAGTATATAGAGGGCTTGTTAATTTTTATAGGAAGGTTGTGAATGGGGATTGTAACATAGTTACAACGAGAGACTAGAAAAAGTTGTTCCAGTTCTTTAGAATAATTCAAAATTTCAAAATGGATAACAAAAATGACAAAATTTTTAATTAGAGGTTCTTCTGTTCCAGCATTGTAGGAATTCTAGGATGTCAATGCGAAGTGGATAGCCGATATCACTGAGGTGAGTCCTGTTCGGTAGTGTCGTAACTAAGATCGCGGTTTCGAATGTCGCTTCAGTAAGGTTCTCTTCTGCTTCTGAGGCATGATGGTGTCTTCCAAGCACCATGTGACACCTTTCAGCATCATTCTAGGCTCCATTGGGGATGGGAATTAATGTCATGTTTTCAAAACATGGATGTTTTTACTTAAATATGCTTTTATTAAAACATGTTAATATTAAACACCGATTTAATACAGCCGATGTTTTAACGTCGATGTTTTCTGTCCTGTGTTTTTAAATTTTCGGTTTTCTTTCTGAATTCAAAGTCTCATAAATACAATTTTGAGTATTCCAAAAAATAATAAGTAATGGCGTGCATTTGCACAGTCAAGTTTATATGTTTAAATGCTCATTTTATGTGGTTAGTTCACGTGTTCGAACCCAACGAACGCTGTTTCTACAACCTTAATCAAGCCGACTGTCTCTCGCTCGAAGTGATATCGAATCCTAGTGTTTACTACGTCTATTCTCGTACTTCGTGAACACATATGCCATGGGCTTCTTCCCCTACCCTGGTGAATAACGATGTTTAAAATCGTCGATTGTTTATGGTCGGTTTATTAATCCTTTCACTGCTACGCATTAGGCGCGCTGGCCGCTCCGCAGTGCTGAATACTTTTTCGTGCTGTCTTCTCTCGAGCGCGCTCACGGTTGTTGTTAGTTATTATATATTTACTAAGGTGCATATGTACTTTCCGTCATTCTTTTAGATCCAGGCTCACTGGGACTGACGAAGTTGAAAGTATTCCATGTCTTCCACAACACCCGAAAGGGCCCGAACCCGAAAGAGCAGCGCGACGCACCGGTGCGTCGTTAGCAGTGGTGGCACGGCGAAGTCTGACGCACCGGTGCGTCGTTAGCAGTGAAAGGGTTAACATAGATATTTTGATTTTGAACATCGATGATTTGTTGTCTATGTTGCATCGTTGTGCTCCACTTCTCTTTGGAAGGCAGAGGTTGCGAAAGGAAAGCGCCCATTACACCTGGGCATCCATTACCCCCCTACACCCACACACACATACACGCACACCTAGTGTGGTGCTGGGCTTTCAGGAAGTGTACCTACCATACGGACTTAAGAGCCACAGTGGAGGTGTCAGATGCTGTGGTCAAGGCTTGCTCTGCCAATCCTGGCTAAGCATGATGGGCCCACGGAATTCAAGTCCGGATTAGGTAAATGTCACGGCATTTAGGGGCCAGTTGGATACATTGTGTTACGGACTGGGAGACACGACAGGTGTCTTGTGGCAGCACTTTAGCCAGGAGTAGGGTGGAAGGGAGATAAGTCCAAGTTAATGGAGCAGGAGGAAGAAAAACGTAAAGAAAATAATTGAACCAATTTAGAAAATTTGGAGAATTCAACGAAAAACGGAGCTTTCAAATTTTTACAGGCGTAGTTTGTTTTATTTGAGCTTAAAATTAAAGGCTATTTGAAGCCATTTTTGCGAAGATTTTGAAAATGTTCTTGGAAGTTCAAATAAAGTTCTCCCTAAAACCAAAATATACTTTTCAAAAGTAACTAACTGCCGAATTTAAATAGAAAATCAAATTGTTATTTATACGACATAAACGTGTACTACTCTGCAAATTCTACTTCTTTGTGCTTTATGGGAATGATCAATTTATGGGCTTTATGGGAATGTATTTAAAATTCGACTAGAATATGGTTTAGGATAGAGACCACAGAATTATGAAAACGTGCGCAAAATTCACTTCTCCCCATAGCTCGTCACACGCAGTTTTTAACTGTTTTTAACGTAAATAAATAAATGTCCTAAATCATGCTAGTATTTCTAAACTAGGATATTAGTGGTGTCGCATGCAAATACAAAGACCTTCTTGAACGTAGTCTTTAATTCGGTCCAGTAATTGGAGACTATCGAGAATTTACAAGTACAAATGCTTTTTTTCATTTCTCTGAAAACACTCATTGCATTTTGTAAGTAATATGTTATTCAGTATTGGCCAAGTGTTGCCAATTCTAAGAATCAAATCCACCCAATGCAGTGAATTATATTTTGATTTTGGTACCGATGTGAATCCATAATGGAAAACGGAGTAGTTGGATTTACAATGTAATGTAGCAGTTCTGAAATAAGTGGGACCGATTTTGTTTGCATTGATTCCGATTCTCCATTATCAATAAACCTTTCTTTGAACAGCGCACATATAATTTATCGGCTCACCTCCACTTTGAAATTGTTAGTGTAATTAATTTCATATAACCAAAACAAAGAGCCTTTTCGGTAATATTTTTGTTTTAACAAATATTACCTTCCTCCCTGACGATCGGTTTTCCAATCGTAGTGAAGATAATTGTGATTAGATTAGATTCGATTTATTTAAACTGCAATTGGGCATAACCCGGTGGCAGCTAATTACAAAAACAAATATATACAGCCTTTCAGTAATATAGAACACTAATACCATTAATAATAATAATAATAATAACAATAAGAATAAGGTAATATAACTAGCAAATTATATACTAATTGTAGTAATAATAATGGTAAAATAATGATAATAATATAAAAACGTGATTCATAAAACATTAAATTAAATTAAGAGAGAAAACACACACACACACACACACACACACACACACACACACACACACACACACTGCACTAGTATCACACTGCACTTCACTTCACTAAGTTGAATGAAGAAATAAAGAAGGAACTGTTTTGATGTTTCATTATTATTGAGAAGTCACGTTAAAAAGATCTAGACAATTATCGTTTTGATTTATTTAATTTATTTGTGATCAAAATATCAGTACAACGAGAAACTGTTGAATCCCAATCGGGGTATGGGGATATCATCTCCATGAACCTATGGTTGCCCAGCAATGCACGTTGCTTTGCGACCTACCTTGTTGATATGTATAACTTGTTTTACTAACTGTATTGTAGACATGTATAATTCAATATACGAATACAATTCCTTCATTGAAACACTTATTTATTTCAACTTTGCTAACAGAAACAAAAATGAAATAATAGTAATTTAAAAATAATAATATTTGTACACTCTCCATTGTTACGATAAGACATAAACACTGGTTGACAGTAATGAAACATTTGGAACTGTCCGAGAGTTGAGCTACAATGAGGTCAAATTATGTAAAAATACCTTCTTTCGTCAACATGTTCAATTATGTGTATCGAATGTCTGGGGGCAGTGGCTTTGCACAGCCCGGCGTACGCGATTTAATTAAACAAAAGGCAAAGCGAGTTTAATGACAGAGGAGAAAACAAAGCATGCACAATGGCCGCCAGTAAACGTCACTGGTCAATCAGTGTTTGATGTTACAACAGTGGGCTACATCTGTGTGGTTACCGTATGCACGTTATTGCAAATGTTATTTCTTAGAAGGCACATGGAACGATGTTGTTTGTCAAACGCTCTATGTATGTTAGTTTTAAAACGTACACTACATGTGATCAGATGATGTTATACAGGATGAGTCATGTAATTTTAGCACCTTCAGTATTTTTTGAACAATTGATGTTATTGCAATGAATTTTTCACAGACGTGCATGAGGAAATGAAGCTAATAGATGCATGTATTAGTTTCTACTTGATCACTTGTATTTTACAAGGTAGAGGTTCTTTTTTCAAATGGAACTATACATATTTTTAGTCTAGCGTGACGAGCGTAAAACAATGAATACGATGGTATACATATTATGTTAGAGAGGAATTTTATGAGAAATTTTGATTTTTTATGACCCGTGTTTAACGGATATTTTGAATATAACAGTCCGCCACTCAAGGTCTCGCAGTTCACCTGCTAACTTGCCAACGGACCGTTAAATGCCACTCGCAAAAAATCAAAATTACTTAAAAAATGGTTCTCTAACATGAACAACATGTATACCACCGGATTCGTCTTTTTACCTCGACATGGCAGACTAAAAAATAAGTATAGGTTCACTTGAAAAAAACAAAGTTACCTCAGTATCTCGTAAAATACAAGTGATAAAATGAAAATGAAGACACGTATAAGCTAGCCCCATTCCCCATGCGCTTCCGTGAAAAACTGCATTGCGATAACTTCAAACGTTCAAAAATGCAGGAGGTGCTACAGTTACGTGACTCACCTGTGTATTTGTAGATACATTTTAGCAAACTAATGTCTAACAAAGTACATTGTTTTCAGACTTCCATTGTGTGTTGTTAGTGGTATTAAATTATGACAAAAAATAGACGACTTGTACAGTAAAGTTAGTAATAGATTGCTTAGTTAGAAGCAGTGGCGCACATAAAGGGTGAGAAGAGGGGGACTGGGACTCGAGATATTGCAGAATGAGTCCACACTTTTCACTTTAAGTTTAAAAGTGCCTGTTATTGTTCACAAGTTAGCTACATTTCAAATTTTAATATTGGTAAAAATATTTCTGTTATATACGACTGATGGTTCAAAATTTTTAATTGAAATGCAAACTCAAAAACTGAAAAATATTTTAACCCAAAAGTGCAAAACGTGTTTTGTCTCCTTGTGCGTTTAAAAAAAAATATTTTTAACAACCAGAAACTCAACAGCCGTTTTACATTAACATATTCCGACATCCACTTCAAACTGCCCGGTGCAAGCGATCTATGTAAGCGATCGATCAGTCTTGCCAATCTACACATTCAATGGGGACACTAGAATATATCGTACAGAGCAAATAAAACGATGCCAAAATTGCGCGAATTTGAGAACGTGCAGTTCGTGCGTTGCCGGAAGCCAGAGCATCACTGCGCTCGACGACGAAAGCGCCCGCACGACCGCGGACCAAGTGAGATTTCCATCACCCGAAAAAAATCCATCACTCTAGCTCCGGATAGAACCGGCAGCCTTGAGCGTGCAGCGCTCGGCTGGGGACCTTCGGCCACAACCAGCGGAGAGACGGCGAAAACACGCCCTGCGGCGACAGGGTCGTCTGCGGAGGCGGGGGGGGGGGCGAGCGGCGAAGGTGGTAGGCGGTGGAGGTAGAGGAGGGCCGGTGGCGTTGGAGGCCACGGGGGCGGAGGGAACGGACGCACGCAAAATGGAGCGCTGGGGGCGGTTGAAGGTGACTGGGGCGATGGTGTAGGGAAGGAGAACCAGGGTAGCTCAACGAGGACGGACGGGGTGGACTGGTTACGAGATCGGTTGAAGGACGGCGGTGGAAACGGATAGTGTGGGGGTAGTAAGAGTGCCCAGTGTCGAAGGTGGCAGAGGACAGAGTGGCAGGGGAGAAGGGAGGGGGCGTGGTAGGGTGCTGCGGTGGGCAGCGAGAGCTACGGGGGCGGAGTGGGTTGATGGGGGTGGACAGGAGAGAGTCATCGTGGAGAGGTGGTGTGGACGGGAGCAGTGGGCCATCGCGACCGATGAGAGCGTGTGCGGAGTGGGCGGCAGGAGTTCCGTGGGTAGCGGCGGTTTGGGAAACGATGTGAGCAGCGCGGGGCAGGAAAAGGGAGGGGCATTGTGAAGTTCATTGCCAGCTGGGGGGTTGGGGGTAGACGTTATGGATGGGGGATCTGGGCGGAGGGAGCTGGACGGTGACCGCGGTTGGGAACCGTGGTGGGAGTGTGTGGTGACAGGGAGCTCAAAAAGCTTCGCGAGGTATGGTAAGGTGGGGGTGGGAGCTGGGATGGAGTGGGCATGGTCTGGAGGGCGGCGGCGAAGGAGGTTCCGTCGGCGACCACGGTTGGGAGTGACAATGGGAGCGGCGTGGAGGCAGGGAGCTTAAACCCTTCGAGAAGGGCGGCTTTAGCAACGGCGGGAGGACGGAGCGGGGATGGGAGTTGGGCGTGGCGGGCGGCGGCGGAGGGAGTCCCGTCGGCGGCCGCTGTGGGAGGTGACGATGGGAGTGGCGCGGTAGTAGACAGCTCCAACCCTTCGAGAGGGGCGGCGTCAGCAGGGCCGGGGGCGGAGCGGGGATGGGAGTGGGCGTGGCGGGCGGCGGCGGAGGGAGTCCCGTCGGCGGCCGCTGTGGAGGTGACGATGGGAGTGGCGCGGTAGTAGACAGCTCCAACCCTTCGAGAGGGGCGGCGTCAGCAGGGCCGGGGGCGGAGCGGGGATGGGAGTGGGCGTGGCGGGCGGCGGCGGAGGGAGTCCCGTCGGCGGCCGCTGTGGGAGGTGACGATGGGAGTGGCGCGGTAGTAGACAGCTCCAACCCTTCGAGAGGGGCGGCGTCAGCAGGGCCGGGGGCGGAGCGGGGATGGGAGTGGGCGTGGCGGGCGGCGGCGGAGGGAGTCCCGTCGGCGGCCGCTGTGGGAGGTGACGATGGGAGTGGCGCGGTAGTAGACAGCTCCAACCCTTCGAGAGGGGCGGCGTCAGCAGGGCCGGGGGCGGAGCGGGGATGGGAGTGGGCGTGGCGGGCGGCGGGCGGAGGGAGTCCCGTCGGCGGCCGCTGTGGGAGGTGACGATGGGAGTGGCGCGGTAGTAGACAGCTCCAACCCTTCGAGAGGGGCGGCGTCAGCAGGGCCGGGGGCGGAGCGGGGATGGGAGTGGGCGTGGCGGGCGGCGGCGGAGGGAGTCCCGTCGGCGGCCGCTGTGGGAGGTGACGATGGGAGTGGCGCGGTAGTAGACAGCTCCAACCCTTCGAGAGGGGCGGCGTCAGCAGGGCCGGGGGCGGAGCGGGGATGGGAGTGGGCGTGGCGGGCGGCGGCGGAGGGAGTCCCGTCGGCGGCCGCTGTGGGAGGTGACGATGGGAGTGGCGCGGTAGTAGACAGCTCCAACCCTTCGAGAGGGGCGGCGTCAGCAGGGCCGGGGGCGGAGCGGGGATGGGAGTGGGCGTGGCGGGCGGCGGCGGAGGGAGTCCCGTCGGCGGCCGCTGTGGGAGGTGACGATGGGAGTGGCGCGGTAGTAGACAGCTCCAACCCTTCGAGAGGGGCGGCGTCAGCAGGGCCGGGGGCGGAGCGGGGATGGGAGTGGGGCGTGGCGGGCGGCGGCGGAGGGAGTCCCGTCGGCGGCCGCTGTGGGAGGTGACGATGGGAGTGGCGCGGTAGGTAGACAGCTCCAACCCTTCGAGAGGGGCGGCGTCAGCAGGGCCGGGGGCGGAGCGGGGATGGGAGTGGGCGTGGCGGGCGGCGGCGGAGGGAGTCCCGTCGGCGGCCGCTGTGGGAGGTGACGATGGGAGTGGCGCGGTAGTAGACAGCTCCAACCCTTCGAGAGGGGCGGCGTCAGCAGGGCCGGGGGCGGAGCGGGGATGGGAGTGGGCGTGGCGGGCGGCGGCGGAGGGAGTCCCGTCGGCGGCCGCTGTGGGAGGTGACGATGGGAGTGGCGCGGTAGTAGACAGCTCCAACCCTTCGAGAGGGGCGGCGTCAGCAGGGCCGGGGGCGGAGCGGGGATGGGAGTGGGCGTGGCGGGCGGCGGGCGGAGGGAGTCCCGTCGGCGGCCGCTGTGGGAGGTGACGATGGGAGTGGCGCGGTAGTAGACAGCTCCAACCCTTCGAGAGGGGCGGCGTCAGCAGGGCCGGGGGCGGAGCGTGGATGGGAGTGGGCGTGGCGGGCGCGGCGGAGGGAGGCGCGCCAGAGAGGCGTCTGCGTCGCGCTTCGACGGCCTGACATGACGAATGGGCTCGAGCCGCGGACACCGCTCTTAAAGGGTGGTGGCGGCGGGGCGGCGGGGGGGGGGGCGGCCTTGAATCTGGGGCGGCGTCGCACGCGCTGCCCACTCGCTGGCCTCCCGTCTGCCGCTGTTTCCGACGCGACGCGCGCACGCCAGGGCCTCTCGTGCACGTGTGTGTCCACCGGCGCCGCGCCACTTGAGAAATACTTTCTTAGACGGCCACCAGAGTAAAAGCGGTTCTTTCAGAGCATGCGTTGCGTGTCTGAAGTTGAATGTTTAGCACTAGTGCTAAAAGTGAGACGTTGCTCAAGTGTTACGATAAATCAGTGAATGCAACAAAGGGAGCAAAATATTTCTCCTGGCCACATGAACTGTTAGTGGCCTGAATGTATCATTAAGTGATTTGTATTAAATTAAAATGAAAGTCAGTAAAGCTATCTAAATTATAGTGTATTACACAAGTGATTTTAGTTTGCTCGTAGGCTTGTGTCACTCGGCCTATTGGACTTATGTCGCAACATTTTCCATTCGCCCAATAAAATGTCAATTTTTTCCCACTCGTATCATAAATAATTATTTCAGACAGCCACTAGTAAAAGTGGTTACTGCAGAGCGTGCTAAAATTTCAATTGCTATCACATGTGCCATTACATGCAATTTAAATTTCCGTCTAAGAATGAATACTTCACTTTCTCGTCTTTTATTTTTTTCACGCATTGCAACATTACTTAACTCTGATTCTTTACCTTAATGAAGTATCTCAAAAAATGATCTACACAGTTTACTGCCGTAGCTAGAATCATTGATAATTATAGAACAGTAAAATATTTTCTAAACCAAAGCTTAGTTTCCCCGGACTTAGGAAAAAATTATTTCCGAATTCACACTTACGTAGAAACGTGTTGTTGATGTTTAATCATATTTCTTTCATGTTTATGTTAGTGTTTTCAGCCATAAAAAAATCAAACATTTTCTATTTCTATCAAGCATAGATTCCAAATTGAAGGAGATATTTCCGAGGCTTGTGTTTCTGAGTTTCTGTCACTATATAAACTCATTATCGAAATCATTTACATAGATAGGAAGTTGTTTAACTGAACGCCTACAGTTTTACGGTTACAATTTGAAAGATACCGTGAGCGAATCTGAGCCTGCTGAATTAAACACGCAACGACTGTTCTCGAATGCACGCTATTTTAGCACATCAAATTCCCGACGATTTAATTCGCCCACAGATTTTGTTTGCACACTTCAGTAATCATTTGTGATTATAAGTGAAATTGATGGTGGGTGTAATTGAGACCTGTTTAGGTACATTTCGATAACAATACTCTCTCTTGTGTACTGCGTAAAATGCGCCAAATTGTACTGCGTTATAGCAGCTGTAGCCGTCACTCACCCGTCTGTTATATTTCACCGAAAGGCTTAATATTTTTATCGAAAACTTACGAGTGAATAATGCAATGACTAAAAACAAAATGATCAATCTACAGCATATTGCGATATTTTTAGTTGCGGACGCCGTATCATTGCAAATCTCTTGCTCCTAAAGCCTTCTTGAAACTGTCTTCCATTAAGACATTAATGTTTCGAACTATGGAATTTAAGAATGTATAAGAATCGAGAATTTGATAATAATAGATGTTTCAAAATGAAATTGTGTGAAACATGGCCATTATTTAGATTATTGTTACCCTTAATTCACTCCATTAAAAGACAAATTGAAATATAGTATATAAAAGTTATAGAAGGCAAAATATGAATCATTTAAATTAATTTATACCAGAAACTTAAGGGTTTCAATTAACAGTCTTGTTGTATTAGGTACTGACGTTTTCGAGAATTTGGATCACATTTGAAACACATATATAGTTTCAAATGAAATATCCAGCCCATCTCACTGATGATTTTTTTGGTACACGGTTCTGCGGTACAATATTTGAATTAGTTTTATCAATTTATAATGAAGGGTTATGTCATATTTCATTGCGTATTTACAAATCTCATCTCAATTATTAGGGAACTATTTTGCAATCTTACATCCTTAAATCCCATTAAAATTTAGTTTTCAACAATCACCCATGGAAACAACTGCTTCCATTTACTGTTTATTGTATATTTGAAATGTTTACACAATACTTACAGCTAAATAAGTAGTGGCATTAAAACAGCCACATACAGTAGTAAATGAGAAGAAATAATGTGGCTGTCATCTCGCATATTGTGAATGATTTTGAAGGTGAAAACCTATTATGATTCCATAATTTGTTTCAAACATAATATTCGTAACTCATAGAAAAGTTTCGTCCTCGTCCAGAAATATTTCATACGTATGCTAAATACGTTTCTGCATTACCTTCATAGATAAAAAATTGTGGACACTTGGATTTTTCTAAGTAGTAATGTAAATGTGAAGCACCATAATTTTTAAACACGTCTTTAAATTTCAAGTTAATCAGAATATATCTACTCATAAATAGCTGAAATAAATATACACTTGTTTGCGAAAATTGCTACACCGAGAAGGAGAAATAGTATTACTATGAAATTTAAACCACAGATGAAAAATATCTTAATATACAATTGATTAGAATAACATAACGGTACCTGTATTTTCGACTTCACAGTTGAATACAGTTTGAAGCCTCCACGCCCTGCCATCAGAGCTTCTAGACGTCGTGGCACGGAATTCGAGAGAGCCTGGATACGCTGCTGGAGAACACACTGCCACGTGGTTTATATACGTGGCCACAAAACGTCGATAGTGACTGCAAGAGGACCAGAACGAACAAGTTGCCGATCGATCGTATCCCAAACATGTTCGATGGGCGACATGTCAGGCGAACGTGCTGGCTAGGGAAGCAGATACCCATCATTCTTCTCAGAAAGCTTGCGTATTTCTCGCCACATGATGTCCGGCATTGTCCTTCTTAAACACGGCATGTGGAACTGCTTGAAGGAGGGGCAGTACTTCGGACTCTAAAACTTTCCTAATGTAGCGGTTGCTGTACAGATGTCCTCAGTACGTATGAGACGAGATCGCACATTGTAGCCAATGGCGCTCCAAAAAAATCACACTTGACGTTTGTCCGATATTATGCCGAACAATGCAGGACTGGCTGATTGCGATGACCACGGTAGCATCGAACACGTACGTGGCCATCGCTGTATCTCAAATTCAAGTGGGACTTGCCACTCAGAACACCAGTGAACACGTTCGAGGGCACATTGTTGTCTGAGGCGTTGATGGTGTCTGGAATAAGGAATACGACAGAGTGGTACCCGTGCCACCAGTCCAGCCTTCAGCAGGCAGCGCCAAACTGTTGATGCAGACATGACCATACCCGTTGCAATGCTCCAAAGTGATTCAACACTGTGGACAACGCCGTTCTGTCGGTTACGGGCATGCGGACAAGGTGGCAGTCATTTCGCGGTGGGGTCACATTGTGTGGTTCTGTACGTGCTCGTTACTGTGTACGACCCTTCTCTATTCCCTGGTTCCACACACACAAACACATTACTGTGTAGCAGCGCGCCCCGTTCGTGCTGTAATGTCACGGTATTACAAACCCTCTTTTTGAAGACCGATCATTCTGCTCGGTTTCGAACTCACTCAGATTGTGATAGTGCGCCCTTTGGCGTCGACGAAGCATATTGGCACTTGCTTCCAAGTTTCCACCTCGTTTGACGGTTCTACACCTACCAAGTGTGGCGTAACACTGACCTGAACTGAACTGAACTGACAACTTCTGCTAGGCCACTGATTGAACTGACAACTGCTCCTAGGCCAACGTACACGCCTTTGCAAATTTAATCACTTCTTATGGATATACTATTCTACACATCCATCGATTTTTAAGTAATTCTGAATATTTCTTCAGGGTGTTGCAATTTTCACAAACAGCTGTGTATTTGTAGGAGATATCTGAACTCTAATGATTAATCATAATATATCAATTTTTTAAATTAAAAATCTAATACCTTGTACCTGTCGTAGTCATTTTTGTCAGCATTTTTTGCGTGTAACAAGAAATAGAGCAAAATATTTTTTTTCATTGTAGCATCAGCTATTGCCCAGACCACTAAATTGGCTACCACTACCAATATTCTTTGAGCTGCAATACTAAAGATGTTGCAAAACTCACCAAGCTTAGGCTTCGTTTAAGGCCGTCAAAATGTTGGAGTGTACGTGAATTATTTTTAATATGATAACATTGTGCCACATAAACTGTTTAACGTGGATTTTGGAGTTTAAAAAAATCTTTTGTTTTTATAAAAATATCTTGTTTAGATCAGTTATTAATTCAGAATTAAAGATTATGTAAGCTTCTTAGAAACGCATCAGTATTTTATCGAGGAAGTATGCAGAGTTAAAATAATATATGTAATATAATTCATTTGTTCGCTTATAACTAAAAACAAACAATCAGCTGGAAAGATCAATTAGAAATTAACGCATGGAGACAATGAGCACAAATTCTCAGTTACGTTGCTTCTCCAAACACAGCCACGACAATAGCCCCTGCGATACACCCGAGGAGTTGGCAGGCCTAGTTTCGACCGGAGGCGCTTCGGAGCCCGGTACAGCAACGGTGGTCTGTCCCTACAAGGGGGAGGGGTGGGTGAGAGGGTGAGGGGTCGAGGCGCGGCTCTTGATTCTCTTTGTCACTAGAAGCCCCTCCCTAGGCCACTCACGTAGAGGACGCCTCGCTCCCCGGCGCCCTTCTCCGATGAAGAGCTGCCGCCGACGGCTCTGTCTCCGCCCCGCCCCTGCTCCCTGCTCCTACCCGGCCGACCCGAGTTCGTTCCCCCGTAAGGGCCACGGGCGGCGTGGCGAACGCGACACACACAAGGCACGATCTGCACGCAAGGGAGCGCCCAAGGGTACACTCGTGGCCCGATGCCAGTGGCCCCCGAGAGTATTTGACGGGATGAATAGCAAGAACACTCAAGGGGAAACTCTGATACATATGAGGATGGCACAATAATGAGTAGTCTTTACAATAATACGTGTGTATTAGGTTCTGTGTTTATATTCTATGTTTTATCAACATGTTTATGATCAGATCTCTGGCAATGGCATTGGCCAGTAATCTTTGGTCAATAAAAGTGTCAGAACGTATTTCTTTTAAATTAGAAAAAAATTTAATATATTAAAACGAATGTTTATGTAAGCACTGCATGCTGAACAAACACATTGAAATCACTGGAGCTATTGAATTAAAATTGAGCGATCTCATTTTTGAGCAGTAGAGATAAAACCGAGTGTTTTGTGATTCGCACGTATTGCCGCAAATTTGGTTACACCCCACAATTTGTGTTGTTAGAGAAAGAAACACTCTGTCGTTGTTGCTGTCACTAAGTTGTATTGTTTGGAGAGGATTCCTTGGCAGAGCGTGAACCCACGAACCGTGTAGGCGGAGTGGATGGGGCTCACAGATGGATTTAAGAAATAAATACTTGGGTAACGCCCAGTAATCGTCTAATAAAACATAATGTGTCACTATTAAGAGGCGAATCAGTTTCAGATCTCAGTGATTCCCATGGTCTCTCCAAATCATGAAAAATATACATCTTTTGAAAGTTTAGTAGGACAAATTATAACATAAAGATTCAATAAGCTCATGACTACAAACATTTTGATCATGTGCTTTTATGGCGACCTCTCAAAGAAATAGCGATATTTCTGTTCGAAAATATCCAGATAACTATTTTACAGCATTCCGTAACACATGTTTTGGGTTCCCCAAAATTCAATAAAAAATCTATTAGTTAAATATACCATACAATTACGTAAACTATTTCGTTCATAATAAACGTCTCCCCTAACATCCAGAATAAGAGCGTGGCAATCAATGCGCTGCACGTATAAAACTGTTAGTGCTACATACTGTACTGAACTTGCGGACCTGAATTACCTCGTGAGCTTCTGTTGACCTATTCCCATCCGTTTCTGAGTGTACCGCACTGTGCCACGGAGGCTTACGTCATTCCGTCGCCTGGCGAGCGGAGATACCGCCGTAGGGGTTCTCAGATCGAGTCCCGGCGTGGGGCTTCGCGGCGTGACTCACTTCTGCACTGGTTGCAGTGCTATTGAATCGGTGACCTCGAGCGGAGTTGAGGGGGGGCAGTCAACGCTCTCGCCTTTTGTGTGCGAGGAGGGGGGGGTCGTAAAGAAGCAGTAAAACATTCAGAGAAATGCTACGGCTTCTCGCAAATCCTCCGCTAGGAATATAACGTTGGTGGGGGTGCGGTGGGTCTTTTGTTCGCGAATAATCATTTCTAAGAAATGCTGTTATTGCTTTCGTGAAGTGGTATAATGTTCTAAAACAGTTTCTTTTTCTTTAGTTTTTACGTAGGTATGAGAAAATGTAGGTGTTATTAAGATTGAATTTCTTGATGCTAACATTTTTTATTATATTTTTGAAGCGCACTTTCTACATTTTAGAGCTACATTTTCTTGAAACTAAAAAAATTATTATCTTCAAAGTATCTAACTTAAAACTTAGTTGTGAAAATCTTTATTTGTTCCCTTTCATAAAAGTTATATTACCACATTTTTTAGTTATATCTTAAGTTAATTTTATGACGCTGGTTACATGCTTTTTTGAGAATAAGTAAATGCAAGATAATCACTTAAAATTGTTTCATATTAGTATCATTTTAAATTTATGGCTCAGAGAAAGCGTCCAAAGTAAACACTAAGTTTATAAAGGTAAGAAATTCATATGTGAATAAACATGCAAAAAAACAAAACTAGAAGCGCAGATTACAAATACCAGTTGATGCGTTCACAAAATCATATGACAAAATGGCTTTGGCCGCTGCAACAAAACTTGTACGTCTTTAAAGTTAAATTATGTCGTATATGCAATGTATTTTGTTTTAAAACAAATGATAATCCTACACCTGGCCCTAAAGAAAGACTGTCCATTCGCAAAATACTTTAGCCAGTCTTTAGTACTACTCAAAACATTAATTACAACAGTTTTACTCGCGATGTACACAACAATATTATATAGTAACCAAAGAATTGGGGTTTGATAATGATCCACGTACAGAAGTACTAATTTTTTCCCTAACAAGTTCCTTTTTTAAATAAACATTCCTCAAAATACTGCTTTATTTCAGTTGATCTTGTGATAAAAGAACTCTAAAAATAATAGTTGTAATGCAAAAGCATTTCCTGGTGTATGATAAACATCGCCCTGCAGCGCAACAGATTATGCAATGAAAGTTCATACAGTACCTACATTTGCGCTTAAGGCTTAATTTCTGTCGAATTTCTTTCACTTAATTAATAAAATCCGGGTACAATTAGATCTCGCCACGTAAAATTAGGCACTAACTAGATTCGCGCTCGCTTTGGTTCACAGCTCTACTACACTTCATCTACATTTTCCATCTATTTATGGTGATTTTCCTTTTCAACAGCAACTGGTTTCATTAAGTTGATGCTTTTCACGTTTTTTCCTTATTCAGACACGCACCAAATATGCAGGAAATATCGTAAAAAAATAGAACATTTACACATAACGGCACACTCGGTTAACTCTGGACTTCCTGTCTGAATCCATTTAAGTGAATATACGTTTTGGTGCTTTTACTTAAGTTATTTTTGCATTTTAAAGTACCTTATTTACATAATCTACTCATTTCTGTTATTTATTAGACAATATATACTTACTTCTAATGGATTCAATACAAATATTACTTACATATTCCTCTGCTATTTATATTTTTCATAATCCATTTGCAGTCAATTTGTAAAAAGTTAGTAACATCAAATACTGCTAAGTAACATTGGTACAAATAAAAATTAGTGCTTTCCTTTTCAGCTGTAAAATACCGACAGTGGTTTTCAAAGAATTGTTATGTTCTTAGTGGACTCCGAACATCGACAATGGTTTTCGTTCTTATGTTTGTGGTTTGTCGATATAACACTGTTGTATTACGAAATTAGTGGTGGTTGGATATCACATATTTTCTCGCAACATTTCTGACGTGTACGTAATATTATAATACAAGAAGAAACACCAAAAATATTTCGCTGGTATTCGAACTCAGGTCTTTAGAATTATTCAGTCAGTTCTTCCTCAGCATCCTCACAGCTAAACACCACCTTCCTGTCCCTAAAAAAAGTTAAAAATTTCCATATTTCAAAAATTCAGTAATTTTAATTCAAATTCTTTGAAGATCAACGTTACAAGAACAGATTTTGTTAAAGTAACAAATCTCTACTATCAATATTACAGTTGTACAATGTCTATTGTTTGTTTGCAATTCTTGAAAATAGATGAGTTCGCTAAAACTTGAACCTACTCCATTTTAAAGTAATTTGCTCTATTCGAAGAACATATTTAAAGAAAAAAATTGGAGCCGTTTTCGAGATTTTTTGATAAATAGTTTTAGCTTAAAACAACATTTATGCAACAATTTCATGTTTTCAAAATATTGTCCCAGACCATATTTAAATATCAATTTTTAGGACAGATTTCATTTGAGAAAACAAGTGGTGCTATAGTCTGGCAGTTTGCTATAGTCTGGCACAGACGTTTTCGCAATAGATAATTTTTTCACCACTTTGGCCTAAACCTTCTTTAACGTATTGATCCATTTTCATACTCATATCGTCGACTGGAAGACATTTTTTTCACTTTTTCTAAATTATTTCAGTCCCCTTATAGTAGAATTGAAGTATAAATTTAAGAATATTTTAGAAGATTAAAATATGTACCCAAAAGAAAATTTTTATTGAAAATTTTGAAAACAGTTTTGAGAAAAAAATGTCGTTTGAGTTTTTTCCAAAAATGCAAAATCCCTAGCTCAATTTCATAGAAAAGTTATAAGGTTTTGAGCACCATCATGAGAAATCATTAGAAGCCCGTGTACTGAAAAAGGCAATAATATATAGAAAACAGAGATGTACAAAAACGTGAGAGAGACATCGAAAACTTACTTTTATAATTCAAAGAATACATGTAGATAGCTTTGTTGTCATATTTTCCAATGTATTTAGACTGAACAAAAATATTAAAGCAACAAATTTCTGGCTGATTTTAAGACATTCATGTTTTTAAAATTGCCTTCACTTCATGCGCACTGACGCGAAAAACTAATCATTATTTGTAACGATATACATAATCTCATTTAAAGATCACATTTGAAAGAACATATTTCATTTGGAAGAAAAATATTTGCCTTCAATATTGTTGATGTGGATAGACACCGAAAATATTTTAAACTTTTGGAATGAACGAAAATTCAGAGAATTAAATAAAAATCTGACTTGCACATTTATTCTTAGCGTAATTTTGCCTGTTTGATAAAAAAGAAAATCAAAATTTGGAAGTGTATCTTTTTGGAAAATATTTGAAAATACCCTCGACGCCCCATGTAACGTACGTCTGTCTTTCTGTACAGGCACAACAGCCTCTGACGGGGCCGTAGTTTAGCAGCTAATGTAGTACACACACACACACACACACACACACACACAAGGACAGACGGACGAACGGACGGACTGCCTAAAGTTTTGCCGTAAACGTTTCGATATTAAGAACCCATAAACTCTATTCCGAAAAAGTCTCACTGCACGTTGTGTTAGAAAAAGTATTTTACTAACGTGGTAACAAAATTATCCACTTTTTCGGTACCTACAAAACGAAGTTTCTCCCGAAAAGTTACCGTTTTTCGCTGCTGCATTTCATAACTTTCTCTACACCATACAACTCATATACTGCATATGTAGAAATGTTACTCTCGAGCGAAAAATTAAAATAAAGTAAATCCAGACGAAAATATGTGATAAAATATTTTCACATACGGCCTTGCACCATATTATCCAGACGGCCTTGTCTATTGGCAAATTCCGCAGCGGAGGCCCTGAGAGACCCCGTCCATGGAGTAGCAGCCGCGCGGGGGCCGCTGGGACGTCGCCGCACAGGTTGCACGCAGGCAGCGCGAGTGGCGGCGCACCGCGGAAACCCCAGCGCACGGGGAATGGGGGGGGGCGCTTTTGCGGGAGCCCGCTCGGGCGGTCAGCGTCATTCCCTGCGCGCCCCTGCGGCGAGACGAGCCCCCGGACGGAAGGCGCGTGGGCGCGGGGGCAGATTGGGCAGCCAGCGGCGTTGATGCATATTTCGGTGATGGGTTTTCGTTTGTGCTCTGTTAGTTGGGGATGGAGTAGCGACTTCAGTAGCAGACAAGTGATTGATTGATTGATTGTTCGTGATTCCGGACGCGTCAACTACAGAGATCGTTAGTCTCGTAAGTGTAATGTGTGTTTTTTCGTCGGGAGATGGCGGTCATCGTTTCCCCGCTGGATGGCGAGATCCGGCACCGACCTAACGTCGACTATCGGGGCTTTCCCCTCCGCCAGGTTTCTCCCACCATCGGGGCACCGTCCCAGCCGGGACAAGCTTAAGATCCCGACTGGTCTCCCGGCGCGCGCGTGTGTGTGTGTGTGTGTGTGTGTGTAAGGAGTGAGGGTAGGATAAGGAAGAGGAAGGAAAGATCGCACGCGGTCTGTGACCCGTTTGTTACGATACTGCGGCATTTGCCTGGTGTTGATCGAAGAAACCATGGAAAACTACCCATCAGACCAGCTAGAATTCTCCTCCAGATAGCGACTGACTTCGACCTAGCTGACAAGCTAATGTCGAAAATCCTGCCGCCGTCGGGACTCTAACCTAGGACCTCCCGGTCAGATGTGACATCAGTTGATGCACTGAGCCGTCTCTTCCGGTAGCAGAGAAGTGACAGTACTTATTTGATAGGGGGTATTAGTAGTAGTGTTGAGGTGCTATTGAGATCGGGAGCATTTGGGAGGGTCGGTGGCAGCGACAATAGTTGTTATTGGTTTTAGTGATGAATTTGTCGAGAATGATAGACTTGGTAATACTGAGTGTTTTGCATTTGTGGTGGTAACGGTGATAGAAATGATGGAGGTGAATGTGATAGGAGGGATGCGGTGGCAGTTCCGATGACAGTACCGTACGGCAATGATGAGAGACCGTTTTCTAATTCAAACGTCTAAACTTCGACCAGGGCCCTGAATTTAGCCCCGTTTCTACGTTACTCTATCCATAATCATCCATCTACCATAAACATTAACGTCTTATCACCCTACCAGTATTTATTGGACTGTAAAGGAAAATCCCTACTATCATGACTTGATAAGAAATGAGAGGACGTAAAGGCTTAAACACAGTCACTCGCCTACTCTCACAAATGAGTATAGTACAGATATTGGTGATAATAATGAGGGTGAGGATAATGACCATATTGGCTGTGGAAAGAAAAATGATAAAAGACATCGCGGTTATTGGTGTAGAAGGGTGTCGGTAACAGAGACAAAATTGTCACAAGTTTTCTTGACAATAAGGGAGGTTATCAAACTTGCAAGATAACCTGGGAGTAATTCCCTCAGCGAGAAGGGTTAAATATTCCCAAACATGTTTCAATGAAGTATTGAAGCATTGAAATAATCGAAAACTCTGAAAATCACATTCTTAAAACCAAATTATCAATTGGTAAAATCACCGAACTGGCACCCATGGCGATATTGAATGGTGTACTGGTTGAGACGTCTCATTACATCATCGGTTGCCTTAGCAGCGTCTCTTGTCAGGACATAGAATTGAAATTCTGACAACGGCAGATTTTAAACATTAACTTATAGCTAGAAATTTGTGCGATCCTGTCTTCCTCATTCACAACCCCTTCTCTCTCCTCACACACCACACACTTTCATTCACTAAACTACCACAAACGGAATAAGAGGAAGCTTAAGGCTTGCCTCGTTGGGGCGGACTCTTCTGTGGGAGTTTCGTGGAGGAAGAAAGGTCGGACGCCGACATGTTCGTCAGCGCCGGATTTCACATCCCAGCGGGAAAAGCTCGCAGCTACCTCTCGAGGCATAGCAAGCACTACACTTAGGGAAGTAATGCTCATATCATTTGACGCTTCTGGAAACAAAAAAAATGTATCCGTCATTTGAATGGAGAAGTGAACGGCAATAGCAGCCCCTGCAGCACAGGCTGGCTGACGGAGCGTGCTGGGAGGCAGGTGGCAGCCGACGCGTTGAGGGCGTGCCCGCGGGAACCGCTCCTCCCTGGCAGTGCGCGAGCACGCGTGGCCGCCACCGAAATTCCCCGCGATGCTCAATCATTAACGGCGGGAGCGGCCCGGCCAACGCCACCCGAGGCAGCGCGCGTTTAGCAGCCGGTGCCTGGGAATGCAAGGCAGCCGCTTGTTGAGGTCGCTGGGCTCTTCAATTAGTCGTTTGCCGAGGATGTCGTAGAACCGAGTAACAGTTCGTGCTCTTAACAACACCAGCTCTGAGACCGGTGTAGCGGCAAATCGTTGCCTCTATCGCATGGCACCGACTCAGGTGGCTCAGGGCATTCATTGATGTCACTGCAGTGTCTTTGATCGGCAGGTCCTAGGGTTCGAGTCCGGGCTGTAGCATGACTTTGGACACTGGCTAGATAGCTAGGATGAATTTAGTCGCTGCCTGGAGAAAAATTATTGCGACCTTCGGCTCGGATCGGTGAATTATCCGTGGTTCTCCGATCAACACTACGAAATGCCGGAGCAGTACCCTAACAAACGACTTCTTTCATTCACCTATCGTCAGCCCTTACAAATACTCTTACGTGCACGACTCTACCACACATGTCAGGATGGAGGTTGGGAGATTAGAGGGTGTCACGGCTGGGGCATTGCCCCGGCGGTGAGAGATACCGGGTTGGGAAGAAAACGCATGCCGACATATACGCCATCCGCCGGCTCTCGCCATCCAGTTTGGAAAGACCACCGCCACCTCTTCCGATGAAAACGTGCAACACTGAAAACTAATAAATCACGGACCGAAAACGTTAATCAATCAATCACTCAATCAATCAAACTACCACATTGTCGATCGGGAGGTGCTAGACTGTGAACAGTCATCTTGCGCTGTCAAGTCACTCTCGAAGGCAAAAGATCTCTGCTTACCAAGCTTCCTCGAATCGACAAAGCGCTCTGCAAGCGTTTCGCGATATTGCGTTAGAATTCTGCCAGTGACAGATATCATCGTTCAGAAAAACTGGGATCTTCTCCAAGCTGAGAATTATGTTCTGGATGACGCGTGTGTCTCGTTCTTCCTGATTGTTCACATTGCGTGTAAATTAGTCTGTAGGTCCCTTCACGGCCCGCGCATTAATGTTCAAGTAAAAGCAGGTGTACTCTCTTTTTATAAATTATCCGTGTAATTTGCATGAAATGCATTGATCTTTCAACAACGTGTAGTTAAAAATGTAAGGAAGGGGTATTGGAGCTCAACAAAACGTGCTTAGATAGTACTTCTCCTCCTTACGTCACATATTTTTTAGTCCTTGGACTAAATAAATCAAATCAAATTCGTATGTGGTCATTTCAGTTCCTAGGATTTGTATTTTCTCCGTCAACAATAATTTTGTGTGAGTTGTTTTGACAGAAGTAAAATATTCAATGATGTACAGATATTCGAGTTGAAACATTATAGTAGATAGAGGTAGAAACTGGAAATATAACATTTTGCATCTGTAAATCATAAATATTTTTCCGTAGACTAAATAATTGTACGCGATTCAAGTTTCAGAAATGTTTCAATACATGTGACAGATAAATGTATAAGTATCATGTGATTTTACTGGCATAAACATTCAGTTTAAGAGAAGAAGTTTTAACCTGCAATTTAAATGTACCTATATTCAGGAAATATTAACATCATTAATAATATTAGATTATAAATCTTTTCAACTTCCTTTTTCCTGAAACAAACCACTGTCTGTCTAGACGCTGTGTTAATGCTCTTATGTGATTCCTAAAATTTGTATTTGCTTTCATCCACGTCTTAACAGCCCTTTTTAAGTTTGCTACATCTATTACATATCAAAACTATAAAAAGGCCTTTCATTTCCACATTCATTCGGACATTTTGCAAAGAAGTCCAAATAAAATTAATTATTTTTAATTTTTCACCTTATTGCGCAATACATGTAAGAGGAAGTCTTGTAATAATATCAATATGTTGGTCCATCATTTAAAAGACAGAAAAAAATTCTAGAAATAACAGTTTTATACAATATTAACCTTTCTGCGGGAGTGCGTAAAATTTTCACACCTGCAAGCGCGTGTCGTGAATTTTAGGTTATTCAGTAACTCCTGTATAAAACAAAATCATTGTAAAACAATGCAATTTTGTCGCCTTATAATATCTAAAAATGCTATTTATTACCACAAACATATCCGTTAATAAAGTCGTATTTAGTATCAGAAAGCTCTTGTTCCGATCCAGTATCGTGCTGATGCTTGGCTATGTTTTCATTACTCAGATCACTCACACTATCACTACCCAATACGTGATCTTTCTCCCTATCAGACATCTCTTTTCAAATATTCTGAATTTCATTCACATGAATTCTTTTTCTGGATATTTTACACAAAATTTCGATTAAGCCAAATTATAATACAATCTTATATATTATTTCTCAAAGGGCTGTTTGGTCTTTTCAATAAATTGGGCGACATACGAAACCGATCTGTATAAAGAAGCAATGGATTGAAAAATCGTGTTTTTTTCACCTGCACATGGGACATTCGTATTGAAAAAGGGCGTTAAAAATACCTAAATATTAAAAAAAAGTAGTAATTCGGGATCTGTAATATCTGATTGCCGCGCGATCTATCGGAAGAAAATTACACTCGGACGGTGGCGGGAAACAAGTGAATGTTGCAATCTCAAAAATTTTTGTTTGTTTCAATTCAGTGTAGGTTGTGTAAGCACGTGAACGTGATTTTCTACATTGAATAGAATCTTGAAATATGAGAGGTTAGTGATTTTAGTGAGGTTAGGTCGTTTATAATGCTGGAATATAAAAAATAATTTAAGCAGAAAACAGTTTGGTTATTTGTCTAACCGTGCGATTTAATCGCACGGGTTCTCACTAGTAATACAATATTTTAGAACAACAGAAGGCGCACAGATTTACGCCATTGTATACTTATCCCGAATAGAGCATTACAAAAACTAAATATCGCGTGCAAATTAAACAGTGCCTGCAAGAATGCATCACAAGATACCTGCAGGGAATATCAAGAACGCAGAAGTCTTTGCCAAAAATGAGTTTACAGCTAGTTCAAAAATCAGCTATTGTAAAATTCAGGTCTGCGCGCCCGCTGTAAGGTTAAATGAAATACACATTCTTCACAACGTTTCGGAAGACAGAAAGAAGTTATAACAATTAGCGAAATATCTTAAATATATTAAACATTCAAGAAGTGTGTAGCGTTGAATACGAAGGAAGGGCGAAATGCCAGGAGAATGAAACAGTACTGAACGGATGAAAAGCCGAGTGGCGAAATTGAGTAGCGTAAAGCACAATGAAGAAGGTCTCATGAAAAGGACCGAGCTGGCACGTGTGGGAGCGACGCGCAGCGAACGCAGGCGCGCGGGGGTCGCGTGTGTTGCGGACGCGTCGATCACCCGATCGGGCTCGCGCTGCAACGGTGTCGGCGGCAGCGAAGCGGAGGCAGAGCGCTTGCACTGGCGGGGAGAGTGGGGGCCGAGAAGGCGACGGGAGAGGCGGAGGCAGTGAAGGAGGCGGATTTGATTGATTGATTGATGTTTCCGGGCGCGTCAACTACTTTGATCATTAGTCCCGTAAGTGCAGTACATGTTTTTTTCTCGGGAGGTGGCGATGATTTTTTCCCCGCTGTATGGCCAAATCTGGCGTCGACCTACCGTCGACTAGCGGGGTTTCCCCTCAACCAGGTATCTCCCATCAGCGGGGCACCGCCCCAGCTGGGACAAGCTGTAAGCTCCCGACCGGTCTCCCGGCATGTGTGGTAGTGTAGTGCATTTTAGTGTAAGTGTGTGTGTCAGGTCAGTACAACGAAGAGGGAGGAAAGGTCGCGCGCGGTGCGTGGTCCGTTTGTTAAGGTACTGCTTCCGCATTCGCCTGGCGTTGATCGGAGAAACCACGGAAAACTACCGATGAGAGCAGCCGGCCGCTAGAATTCTCCTCCAGACAGGACAGCTGCTGAATTCGACCTCGCTGACAAGCTAGTGTCGAAAATCCTGCCGCCGTGTGAAGGAGGCGGAAATGGTGATGATTGCGATGGGAAGCGATGACGATGGTGATGGCGAAAGCGGTGTCTATGGGGAGGATCGGAGCGGATACGAGTGCTGCATTGAGAGAGGCAGAGGGAAGGCGGGGGCGGCGGCGGGGACTGCAGTGCGGCAGGGACGAAGTGGTGATTGGGAGGATGTTTATCGTGGGGGCGGTAGTGGTGAAAGTAATGAGGGCGTGGCGGGGTCGGTGGCGAAAAAGGGGGAGGGAGTGGAGGGTGGTGACGGGAGTCGGGTGCGGACTGCGGCGGTTACCGTGACGAGGGCGGGGTGCGGACGGGAACGCGGAGCGAGGGCGGAGATTGGAGCGGAGGCGGGAAATGGTTGTGACTGAGGCGAGGGCGGGACGCGGATGGTACCGAGGTGTGAGAATGGGATCGGGGCGCGGGTGGAGGCGGTGACCGTGACGAGGGCGGGTGGCGATGGGAGCGAGGGATGTGGACTGACACGGAAGCTGGGCACGGGCACGGGCGAGGGCGGGGCGGGGACGGAACCCAGAGTTGGGAGCGTGGTCAATGTTGCGGCTGTAAACTCCCGGTTCGAAAGCGTGCCAACCAGGCAGCGCACGGCAGCGAGCGAGACAACTAGGAAAGGAATCGAACCATGGAAGACGCCTGCAAACGGGCAGCAAGCGATCGCTCGGCAAGCCTACACCCCAGGAGTGAGTCTGCGGCGCCGAGGGACGTTATAAGCCGGCGCCGCCACCGCGCGAGAGTCCAGAGATTGAAGTGCCCGAGTGAGGATTGTAATATTGTGATAGTGTGTACGACCCGGCTTAGGATTTTGGTATTCTGTCTTTTGTTATTTTGGTGGACTGTGCAAGTGTTTGGGACATCTAGCGGCATAATCGGTAACTTGGCTTGTTTAATGGTACATTCTCTTGGGTTACCGGATCAATGCATTTGTTGTATAGAAACTCTGTGAGTGTGAAATAAAAACCTGTTTCACGGAGTCTGCTTGTTTTTTTGAACGTCAAGGCACGGGCGGCGGTGTGACTGAGGCGCGCGGGGGCGAGAGGGAGAGCAAACGGGGGCCGGGGTGCGGGCGACGGGAAAGAAGGGGGCGGGGCACTGGAAATTGGAAGGGTGGGAGCGAGGGAAGACGCAGGCGGGGCGCGGGCGGCGGGGAAATGCTAGGCGAGGGCGGGGCGTGTTCGTGACGGGGGAAGGGCCGAGAGCGGGGCGCGGACGGCAGCGGTGAATGTGATGATGGCGGAGTGGGAGAGGGAGTGAGGGATGCGGACAGACACGGGAACGGGACACGAGCGACAGTTGCTACTGTGCGGAGGGCAGGGCGAGGACGAAATCCAGAGGAGGCGACGGGGTATGTGCGCGGGCGGCAGTGGTGACAGGCGAGGGCGGTGCGGGTACGGGAGCACGACGGGGTCGTTGGGGCGCGGGCGTCAGTTCTGACTGTGGTGACTGTGGAGAAGGGGCGGGGCGCTGGAGATTTAAGGGGTGGGAGCGAGGGAGGAATGAGGCGGGGCGCGGGCGGCGTCGGAGACCTAGGTGACGGCGGGGCAGGTTCGTGACGGAAGGAAAGGACGAGGGCGAAGCGCGGACGACAGCGGTGATTGTGGCGAGGGTGGGGTGGGGATGGGACCGAGAGATGGGGGCGGGGTCAGGGTACGGGCGGTGATGTTGACGGGGGCGGGGGAATGCTAGGTGAGGGCGGGACGCGATCGTGACGGTGGGAAGAGCAGAGGGCGGGGCGCGGGCGGCAGCGGTGACTGCGGCGAGGGCGGGGCGTGACCGGGAGCGAGGGGAAGCGACGGGATCGGGTCGCGGGCGGCGGCGGTGCTGTGGCCCGCGACGCGTCGCGAGTTTGTAAAATAAATGAAAGCGGATGTCCCGGCGGCACGCGTGAAAATGGCAGGCGGGCGGATGACAAATGCATTAGCGTTTAGTCGCGCGACCCGCCGCCACCTGGCGCGACAGCTCGTTATTTCGGTGATCGCCGGCCGGCGCGCACGCCCCAACCTAACGCCCAGCACCTACCCAGGCCGGCCTGCACCATCGCCCGTCCGCTCCAAACCAGCCTGCTCAACAGCCTATACGCGCACGAGTACTCGTAAATTTTATACGAGTTATCCGTAAGTTGACATTATAACAAGTACGCGAGGTTTGCTGTAAATAGCAAGGAGAATATTTCATCAGTGAATGCAATATTATGTCAAATTTTAGATAGTTATTTTATTGATTTAATACATTATGTTTTTTAATTTGTTTTCAAATATGTTTAAATGTAAAATTGGTAAAAAAAATTTAATTTCTAAAGCCGTATTGCTAGATACAGTTCTGTCACTGCCTGGAGGAGAATTCTAGCGGCCGACTGCTCTGATCGGTTGTTTTCCGTAGGTTTATCTGATCATCACCATGCGAATGCCGGAGTAGTACCCTAACAAATGGGTCATGGACTGCGAGCGATCTTTCCTTCCTCTTCCTTGTTCTATACTTACCCCTTACACACTCACACACACTACCATGCACTGCTCTCTCACACATGCCTTGAGATCGTTCGGGAGATTAGAACTTGTCCCGGCTGGGGTGGTGACCTGCTGGTGGGAGATACCTGGTTAGGAAAATTTCGCTAGCCGACGGTAGGTCGGTGACGGATATCGCCATCCAGCGGGGCGAAGATCACCGCCACCTCGGTGTCTCTTTTTGTGCTCTTCTCGACTTAACTTCTAAGTGCACGGTCAACTGACAAACTGAGTTTCGGCGTGGAACGTTCACATTGGCCTCATGCCTTTCTCAAAGCTCATTGGTAGTTTTCCAAAGTATAGCTGTTTTCTCCAGAGTTTAACGCTCCTAATACCGCAGATTTTTTGTTCCACTGAGTACCACTGGGGTCACTAGAGACCCCAGTTCTTTTCGGAAAAGAAATAAAAAATAGTGGTACATTTTCACACTGTTTACACCATATTACATTTTAGGCTATTCCTCTAACTATTATGGATATGCAAACAATAAATTAGAACGCGAAATTTGCATAAACAAATTATTAAAAAATGAATACAATAGGAAGTACACTGAAAAGACCGAGTATTATGTAAAATTGACCGCAATAATGAAACTTTATCATGCTTAAATATTTATTACACTTCTTGCAAATATTTTTTGAAGAATTATTTTTGCAAAATTGCTACTTTACAACTGGTACACTTGTCTGTATATTTCCGATCAAATGATCTTTCACAAACGGGCAGCGATCCCGTTTTTTGTTCTGTGTTGTTGTTGGACCGACTGTTGTGCACAATTTTTTTAGTCACGACCAACAAGCTAGTATTCTCAGTTTTATTAAGAGTTCTCTTGTCTTGTAATTCTTTTTTCTCCCGTTTGAAGTAGGATGTAATCAAATAATGAACGCATTCATTACATGAATGTCAATAATATTACAGCAGAGAATCATTCTCCATCTTCTACTCATTTTTTTAGTTGTGTTTGTTCTCACTAATTTGTCCATTGTGTCTATTTCTGACCTAATTTTATCGTAATTCATTATTATTAATAGTTTTGATTCTTCCTTTTTGGTTACTTCTTTCGTAGAATGCTTGGCTCTAAGAAGAGGCACACCGTTTGTACTAGGACAATAAGACATAATCGGAAGTTTTTTTAGGAATCCACACAAAGAAAAAAACTTTTTATGGTCCTGGACATTAGTGAAAACCTCTAGCATTCACATTCTGTTTTTCTTATAGGTCCTAGTGTAATGTCTATATTTTGAAGATCTCTTACTAGATTTAGGCTAGTGAAGAAGTTGTCAGTTGATATGCTCCTCCCGTTTTGTTTCAAAACCTTTCACCACATCTAAAACAACGCCTCCTCCTTGATTTCACTTAGGTTGGTTTGTCTAGTGACTTTGTATACTTGAACATTCAAGGCATAACTAGTGATATTTTCATATGAAACCGATAACTTGAAGCTATATTTACCCAGTTTTCAAGGCATATTATATGCTGAAAAGGGGCATTTACACGAAGGTTTGCAAGTTGTTCATCAACTGTAATGTTGCTGTGTGGAATGTATGCATCTTGAAGTGGATTTGCCCACATTTCAAATATTTCTAATAGGAGCCAACTTATCTGGAACTCCGTTACGTTGGTTATGTTCTGCATCACATCGAATGCACCTAGTAATTTGTGTGAAACGATTTCTAGCCATTACTTCAGCGAATATGGGCCTACGTTCTTTCTAGTTCCACAAGTGCATTATTGCTTGATTGTCGCCTTTGTACGCACTAGCTAAAATCCCAACGCCTACAAAACAATTCAACTAAGTAATAGTCAACTATATCCATTTTGAACCATACACAAAAATTTCCCCTTTGTTGGTCCACTTCAAAACTTATCAATATTTGTTCATAAATAAGTGAAAGGCTGACTGTACCCACACTTTTCTTTGCAGACTTTGTGGGATCTGGTCTTTTTCGTATAATGTTACGTCTTCGTACTCATCTACACGATTCTCTTTCCATATCCTTATACCATACTTATTCCTGATTTTTTATCTATAGATGACAAACAAAACCCTAATAATTGTTCACAGTACAAAGGAAAAAATGTATACAATTTTGTTATAAAGTACAATCATACTGTAAAAGCCAGTAGCTAATATTCATCCTAAATATGTTTCACTAATTTGGATACAATTATCTAATTCAATCTCAGCCTCTTCAATTGCATCTATTTCTCCATCACTGTCAAACATATCTGATAGTCGTAACGAACCTCACCAATGGTATTTCAGAAGAACCAGCTTCTTCAAGTAAAATGCGACGTATCTCCTCATCAGAAAGTTGCTCCATATCAGGAATGGTAATACAAAAACAATGTTACTCGAGTAGCATAACCAAAAACAAGGCAGTAATTCCAATTGATATCAACCTATGAATGTTACAAAAGGTTGCAAACATTTACTATAGCAACAGAAAAAATAGCCATCACTTTTACAAGAATTAGATGTTGGGGTCATATAAGACCCCACTGGTACTCAGTGTGGCAAGTGCGAATAATAATGAAAGTAACAACAATGTAAAACATTTGCATACCCAATATGTGGGTAGACAATGAATCAGGAAAAGTCAATTTTTTTCAGATTTTTTTAAGTACTGGAATCTGTAAAAAATATTAGAGCAACATGTCGTGGGGTCACCAGAGACCCCATGGTATTAGGAGGGTTAAAATGTTGTTTTGTGCTCGCTACGCACACACACTTCGTCGTTTAAAATACTACGTTATCTACCAAAACTGAAGGTCCCCATACTACTATCTAAACTTTGCAATGTCTTTAAAGTCGTAATGCAAGTTGGTTTTATCGCTGTTAATCACAACATTTTAATGCATCACCTGCAATTTTTTGCTTGATGAAATTAAACTTACTTGCGGGTCAAGGGATAAAAAGAACGGCTTGCTATCATTCACAGCAAAATGAACCTTCAGGCAAAACTCAAAATATTTTTTTTTAACTGGAAAGATGCGTAAAAGATAACTGTGCTGCAGTGGTGTTTGCAAATCTAATAGAAGTTGTTCTAAAACTAATAATTTTCTTTCAGGACGTCAGGAAATGAAAGATATTTTTTTACATTGCAAGTGCAGTAACATTACTAACAGGATCCCCATGTTTGATGCGTCCTCTTTACATTTGGCTGTTCACGTATCTTACTTACTCCCGCTTTTTGTAATATTAATCTTAATATTTATGCGTAACGCTAATATTTATGTGTAATTAATATTAATGTTTTACATTTTGCCACTTCAAAATGTAAATAATCTTCTAAAAAATAGATTTAAGTGTGATCAAACTAGAATAAATAATATTACTTTTATGTTAATTATTTTGTGATTTATCACCTCTTGTTCTCCTACTCCTTTGGCTGCCTGTTTTGTGAATTATTTTCCTTGGAAGGGATTCCCGTACTTACCTGAAATCAAATAAAAGAATAGTTAAACAATGGATGAATAAGAAATAATAATAATAACATTAAATGTGAGTTAATTGTGAGAAAGTATTATTTTAGATGTTTCAATATTTACTTATGTCCTACAGTCCAATGGAAACTTTACCTACAGTCACAATATTACCTACAGTCCAATGGAAACTAGATTCACAATGTTAAAACGAATGAACCCATTCCATGGTTTTTTGAACTCATCAAGCTGCAGTGGCTAATGAAGACAACCGGGAAACTAAATGCTGCGAGAAAGGATTATGAAGGAATGAGAAGTAATCCAACGAAATACAGAGGGAGTGGAGGGAAGTGCGAGGAGACAAGCAACGAAGAGTAGAGGAAAGAGGAACGAGACAGCGTATCCAAACGCGTGGCGATGTGAGAGACATGTATAAATAAATGAATAAAGGCTATAAGTATATATATATATATATATATATATATATATATATATAAAATATATAAAGGATATAAGTATATATATAAAGTATATAAGTATATATAAAGTATATATAAAGTATATAAGTATATATATATATATATATATATATATATATATACACGAGCGAAAATATGTAAATATGTAAGTTAGTAAGTAAACATAAATGTCACTATTTTATGCGAGCAAGTGGAACAAGTAAGTTGAAATCATTAGATCGAGCATGGGGTTGGAGGAGAAGTTACGGGTAAAGAGGCGAGGCCCGATAGAATGGTCGGTCACAATAAATCTTTTTCACTCTAATAATCTAACGTCCTTTTTATCTTCTAACGCACCGTAAATACTCTCATTATTTACATGTAATGGCTTCCCATTGGATATCTATTAAAGTCGGAGGACACAACGGATAGAAACTAGATAATATTTATTAGTACTAGGGGTTACCCATCGAAAATAACAAGTTACACCAATCAATCAAACTCCCATACTAGTAATTCATTATAATAAAAAATAGCACACTATTATTTTTGTTTAATGCTAAATTTGAGGGTTTTTTTGCTTTAAAAAAGTCCTTTACGTTAAGTGATAAGTTCTACCCGCAGTCCTCTAGCAGACCGCGAAGCTATTTTAGGGAGATCCTGAAGAAACCACTAGGTGAAAACTTGCGTTATTTGCGAATGTTGCTACTGGTTGCCACGTCCCATGAAAGAATGAATTAATTTCCTCTGAAACTTGCTACTGTCGTTAAGACACACTGCGTTCTCGGAATACAAGAAATACAACAGTGTTGTAGCGAAGATAGGTCTAAAGGGGTTCGGGAGGGTATCTGTTCTCTGCCAAGGGAGCAGAGAGCTCGGCCTTGTGCTTCAGGGTTGCCCTCCCATGTAGGTCGAATTTGTATTCTATTTTATATACTTTCCTCATTAATTTGTTTTGAAAATTATTTTGATTTATGACATTTGTTTTTCGTAATAAAGTTGTACTTTTGGTTTATTTTACTAATTGTTAGTGAATTTGTTGAAGCTGACAGTACCTAGTCAACTGAGGTCGTGTGACTTTCTTGTGACCAGGGATATCGTTCTGCCTCCGCAATTCTTGAATTCCCAAGCATGCGGTTGCCCAGACTGGCGCGCGGCGACTACTTACTGCAAATATCGGCTGAACGGTTTAGCCGCTCGCGTTGTTCCGAGACGGACGGACGGAAAGACGGACGAACCGACGGACGGACTATCGGACGGACGGACGGACTAACGGACGGACGGACGGACGGACGGACTATCGGACGGACGGACGGACTATCGGACGGACTATCGGACGGACTGTCGGACGGACAGACGGACTATCGGACGGACGGACGGACTATCGGACGGACGGACGGACTATCGGACGGACGGACGGACTATCGGACGGACGGACGGACTATCGGACGGACGGACTATCGGACGGACGGACTATCGGACGGACGGACTATCGGACGGACGGACTATCGGACGGACGGACTATCGGACGGACGGACTATCGGACGGACGGACTATCGGACGGACGGACTATCGGACGGACGGACTATCGGACGGACGGACTATCGGACGGACGGACTATCGGACGGACGGACTATCGGACGGACGGAC
The DNA here is from genome assembly GCA_031308135.1 of Acheta domesticus. Lineage (NCBI taxonomy): Eukaryota > Metazoa > Arthropoda > Insecta > Orthoptera > Gryllidae > Acheta > Acheta domesticus. The sequence continues at coordinate 23,326,255 of JAHLJT010002406.1, read as the reverse complement.
TATCGGACGGACGGACTATCGGACGGACGGACTATCGGACGGACGGACTATCGGACGGACGGACTATCGGACGGACGGACTATCGGACGGACGGACTATCGGACGGACGGACTATCGGACGGACGGACTATCGGACGGACGGACTATCGGACGGACGGACTATCGGACGGACGGACTATCGGACGGACGGACTATCGGACGGACGGACTATCGGACGGACGGACTATCGGACGGACGGACTATCGGACGGACGGACTATCGGACGGACGGACTATCGGACGGACGGACTATCGGACGGACGGACTATCGGACGGACGGACTATCGGACGGACGGACTATCGGACGGACGGACTATCGGACGGACGGACTATCGGACGGACGGACTATCGGACGGACGGACTATCGGACGGACGGACTATCGGACGGACGGACTATCGGACGGACGGACTATCGGACGGACGGACTATCGGACGGACGGACTATCGGACGGACGGACTATCGGACGGACGGACTATCGGACGGACGGACTATCGGACGGACGGACTGACGTTTGGCCGTCAATTGATTTTTCGGTAACTAGGACCCACAAAACATGGATTCTGACTACTCCACGTATTAGAGGATTTTGTTTTCTATATTTAGCATCTGGATTTATCCACTTTTCGTTGCTAGGGCCCTATAATACGAGTTTTTCTGCCGAAAATTCGCCGTTTTTTCGCACAGCATTACAGAACTTTCTCTCTACCGAGAAAGTGGTAGCGATAAAGTAAAAACGCGTAAAAGCAATTGCAGTCAGATATTCAAACTTTGAGACGGAAATGCGCGGCGCGAGATCTACCGAGTTGTACCTCCAGATGTCGTCGCAGTGTCATCATATTTTACAAGGAGCCAGCCGTGTTTTAATTTTTTATTGTTTTTTGAGATTCCTATCTTTCTTAGCTTATCTTCAACCCGGAAGTCATACTATGCAAAAACTAACATACAAGTTTCTGTTTTCTTCAATTGCTCAGAATTCAAGATAAAATCACGGAAACGCAGATAATCGCCACATATTTTCATGGGGACGGCTTGTGAGAACATCACTAGTGTAGGAGGAATTGGCGTAAATGAAGAAAACGATTCACGGCCTGGTGCAATCAGTCAAGTAATTTTCTCACCAAGCATTCGTCGTTTACTTGGAGATTGCTTTTTCCAGTGGAAGGAACATACATAACATGACCCTCAAAGTCGACACTGTTATATTCCTATTATAAGACTCACTATGAATATGTGGTTGTGAATAGTAAATAATTACAAATTTATTGGGTGATTCTGAAAAGTGATTATCTGATTTTTACAATAAAAGAAAACGAAACAGATTTGAAATTCTTCTAATTAACTAATGAACCAATTTTCAATTACTGCGACGTAACATTAAAGATAACACTTTCTGAGTTTTCTCCCGCCCGTGAGATTCCGTAATTGAATTTTTTAATAATCAATGAGTGCACTCTTTTTCAAGTGGCCTTCATTTGCAGTCTTTACCTCGCGTTGTACTCATCTTTGGAAGATTTTCCGACTCAGAAAATCGTTAAACCAAAGAATTGCAGATCTTTTTTCTTGCTTCTTGTAAAAAAACACTTCTGCTTATTTAAACAATCTACTGAAAGTTATTTTCGAGCTAATGTAATTTCAGTTCATTCTTCTCGATAGATACATGTATTTATATTCAGCATACAATCTATAAGGAAAATTATTTATAAAACTCCATGTAAATTCATGTAAAATTCATGTTAACTATTTTGAGACTACAAATATGAACATTTCTTCTCACTATCTAACACTTGTCTTTGTCCGATGTTGTTCTCTATCCCTCAACAAACGTTGTCCTACAAAATCCCTCGCTCACCCTCGCTATTCTACTTATCTTATTAGTAATTTACAAAAAATAATTTCACACAATCCCTTTTGGTTATTAATTTATTTCTTTAGAAAATTAAATTTTATTATTTTCCAGAATCGAAAGTATATCTTCTTTTATTAAATGAATGCATTTTAATTTCTAATATCTCGGCATCCCTTCCTTCGAGATATCATATCTCCCTATATATGTCACAGAGTAAACCTACATTTTCAGCATTTTTACTTATGGAATATAAATAAAGAGGATACGAAATAAATGTTGGGTATGAAATAAGACATCAGAGCTAGTTTATTTCAATCACTCCTTAGCACCGGAATTCATTTTGCGCGCACAGCTCTTGCCCATTGTCGTCGCGTCCGTGCACTGTAAGCCATTGTTGGGAGAATCTAGAAGCATGTGTTCGAAACTTTAATAACCTAAATCATTATGCTGAACTATACTAGCAGATCGCTTCAAAAGATAAACTGGTTGGTTACATGAGCACTTTTTTTGTCTCATAAGAAATAGCAAAACCGTTAGATCTCATGCACCGTCAACGTCGGTGAGGAGTAACCTCGTCGGTCGGAGTTACGCCGACCTCTGCCTTCAACTGAACGAAACACATACAAAATAACTTAATAAGATAATTACGAAATGTAAATATATAATAAGGTATAAGATAAACATTGAGTTTGAAATAAGCATTTGGAAAGGTTTATTTCAATCTCAACTGCAATGTTGAGGCTAAAAGTGAGGATTGAGATCGAACAGAAACCCAATCTAATCAAAATAACGACCAATCTTTGCGCAAGACTTGATGGAAAGACATGGGATGCGTGACGTGGGTGGCGTGGAGAGACTTGATAGGCAGGGCGTGGCGTAGCGAGGCGTGGCGTGGCGTGGCGTGGCGTGGCGTGGCGTGACGCGGAGTAACGTGAAATGACGTGACGAGGCGGAGCGGGGCGAGGCGGAGCGGGGCGAGGCGGAGCGAGGGCGAGGCGGAGCGAGGCGAGGAGGAGCGGGGCGAGGAGGAGCGGGGCGAGGCGGAGCGGGGCGAGGCGGAGCGGGGCGAGGCGGAGCGGGGCGAGGCGGAGCGGGGCGAGGCGGAGCGGGGCGAGGCGGAGCGGGGCGAGGCGGAGCGGGGCGAGGCGGAGCGGGGCGAGGCGGAGCGGGGCGAGGCGGAGCGGGGCGAGGCGGAGCGGGGCGAGGCGAGGCGGAGCGGGGCGAGGGAAGGTAGTGTCGCAGCTCGTAATGGGGCATGGCGGGGCGGATGTGATAGGCAGTGGAGTGGAGCATGGTCGTGGAGAGGAGTGCGTGTGAGTGACGTAAGGGAGCATAGCGGAGCGCAGCGGGTGAGTTGCGTTGGGATGGGTGCTGGCAAGCAGCGGGAGAAGTTATAACGGCGAACAGCTGTTACCGCTGCAGCGTCTCTGATTGGAAAATCTTGTGGGGGCGGCGGCTCGACTATTCTACATTTTCGACCCCGTGCTAGGTTTTTGGATAGAAGTAAGCAGCTGTTACTAGGACAATTCTTTCTGATACTCGATTCTGTAGTTTCCCATGGTTTCTATGATCAGAACCAAAACTACCAGGTTTCTGACCACGCGCTATCTTTGACTTCTCATCTTTAACCTCTCTTAACTAATCCCTCCTCTAGTACACACTTTTATACACACTGCACTACCACCTATGTCTGGAGTCCCGACGACAGGTTAGAACTTGTACCGGATGGGACGATGCTATCTAGTTGAAGCTATGGAGGGAGGAATTTCCTCAAGTCGACTGCACGTCGGCGTCAGAACTCATGTTCTAGTAGATTTGTGAAACACCATCACCTCCGTTACAGATCTGGTACTACACTCACGGAACTAATGACCACATCTGATGACGTGCCCGGAAACATCAAATAACACAGGAACAGGAACACACACACACACAAACACACACAAATAAATTGTCTGACCTACAGACTTGACACATGTTTCTCTATGACTTTCAACGCAGTGAATCCGAATATGTAGCCAGAATTGCGTCATCACCCTCTGTTTCTTAAATCCCCCCAAAACATCGTGACATTCTATTTTGTTGTTTTTTGTTTTGTTTTCGGGGGTTGTTGCCCGACCCTGTTTTTTCACTGTATTTCGCCGCGCAGAATACGAATCTGAAGCCAGAATTTCGCCACTACCCTCCAGTTTTTTTTAATCGCACAAAAACTCCGTGATATTTCAAATCTACAATTTCATGATGGTTTTTCACGATTTAGAAAAAAAACTGGAGGGTGGTGGAGCAATTCTGATTCTAATCAAGCGCGTCGAAAAACATAGAATGTGTCAAGCGTTTGGGTCTGACAACTTCTTGTGTGTGTGTTTGTGCGTTTGTGTGTGTGTTTGTGTGTGTGTTTGTGTGTGTGTGTGTTTGTGTGTGTGTGTGTTTGTGTGTGTGTGTTTGTGTGTGTGTTTGTGTGTGTGTGTGTGTTTGTGTGTGTTTGTGTGTGTGTTTGTGTGTGTGTGTTTGTGTGTGTGTGTGTGTTTGTGTGTGTGTGTTTGTGTGTGTGTGTTTGTGTGTGTGTGTGTGTTTGTGTGTGTGTGTTTGTGTGTGTGTGTGTGTTTGTGTGTGTGTGTTTTTGTGTGTGTGTGTTTTTGTGTGTGTGTGTTTTTGTGTGTGTGTGTTTTGTGTGTGTGTGTTTTTGTGTGTGTGTGTTTTTGTGTGTGTGTGTTTTTGTGTGTGTGTGTTTTTGTGTGTGTGTGTTTTTGTGTGTGTGTGTTTGGTTTGTGTGTGTGTGTTTGGTTTGTGTGTGTGTGTTTGGTTTGTGTGTGTGTGTTTGGTTTGTGTGTGTGTTTTTGTGTGTGTGTTTTTGTGTGTGTGTTTGGTTTGTATTTGTGGGTGGTTTGTGTTTGTGGGTGGGTGTGTTTGTGGGTGGGTGTGTGTGCAATAAACCAATTTGTGAAGGGAGCGCTGGAGGGCGGGAAGTGGCGCCAAGGCTGCTAAGGGCGCGAAGGGCGTGGGGCGGTGGCGCGAGAAAGCATGCTGATGCAGGTGGTCGTGTCGGCGGAGCGCGCAGTGACGTCTGTGTGTGCGTCAGCGTCGTCCGCCGGATTTAGAAGCAGTCGTTCGGCCGGCACGGGCGCCGTCCTCTCAAGCGAACGACTCGAGCCCTCGACAGGTCCCTGGCGCGTAATTGGAGGTTGATTGCTGCCCCAGGACAATTCGATTGGCGTAGGTACAACGCAAGGATATTTTCCAATGTACTTTAAGAAGGTGGAGGGAAAAGGGCCCTGCTCCTCTCCTCTTTAAGGATCTCGACAGCACTGAAACGAGGAAAACCTTTTCATGTATGAGAGTTGTATAAATTTCTGCAGTCTTTGTAGATTGTTGATAATTTATTTATTCATTTAAGGCGGAAAATGTGTCATAAAACTTGCCTTAATGTATTTATTTATTGTTTGATGATTTACGTTTTTATAATTTAAATATCTAATAAGGTAAAATAAAACTTCGTAAATATTTTACATCGTGTATATATATTTCGGTTGTTTTTAATTTTAAAGAAAGTTATTTAAATAATTAAAACATAAATGAATGGTAATTGCGCTGTAAATTAATCTTTATTGTCTGTACCACATATGAAGTGTATATCAAAACAAGGCTCTTCCAAAAACATGAAGTTTTCAATGTGAATATACTATTTGCGGTTCTAGTGAAAAAGTATTTATTTTTAATGTTTTTAAAGAAACTTATACGTACTGTATAAAATAGTAGAATTATTTAAGACCAACATTACACTCAGAAAGAAATCGAACATTTTATTCATTATTCAAATGAAAGAACCTGTCGCAACATTTTGAAGTAAATTATTATTTGCAACTCTGTTTGAGAGTAACATTTCATTTGCAACGTGACAGAACACATTTCTGTGAATACATGAGTGGAAAAACAACTCTAGTACTTGTACTTCAAATGTGCCGTCAACTGAAGCTATAAATCGAGAAGTCAACAAGATTCTTGATCATTCTTCTGTCGACTACTACGAAACGAGTAGAGAATCGTTTTGCCAAACAATTTGGAACACATTATTGGTTTAGGAAAAAAATCATCTATGTGAACATTAGTGCAGAAGGAGAGAAAGTGAGATTACGGGTTACAGTGCCTTAGCATAAGTGTCTCAATATTAATGATTCAAACTTTGAGTGTGTAGAAGGATCCAAAATGGTAACGTTTTGCAAATGAACATGTAGTAGCAAGTTTCATATTATAGCGTTACACATATGACATTTGCTCCAGATTGTCAGATATCTCTTTATTAACATAACAAAGAGATTTCATGTACCTGTCGAACATTCGGGGTGGACCTAACAATCAGGATCGAGTACGTGTGTAACACCGCTGTGACGTTTCCCTCTACACGTCCTTTGGCAACACGTCCAATGGTCAATTTCGAGCCCTCTTCATGTCCTAGAAGTTTGTAATGTATATTATGAGACAGTGTATTTTAATTACTAGCTGTTAACCTTGCGTTGCACGGTTATTCATCACAATTATCTATCAATCAACCGCGCCCTCCCCGACATGGATGCCCCCTCACCCCAACGCTTGCTCCCCTGCTCTGCCCGCTCTGTCTGCACCGCACATTCTGCCAGCTCTGTCGGGCAACATTGCCTCCTCAGTGCATTGGAGGCATTAGAATTATGAGAATAGCATTATTATTATTATTATTATTATTATTATTATTATTATTATTATATCATTATTATTATTATTATTATTATGTCTGTTTCGTAAAAGCATTTTGATGTGTCGAATTTTACGGTAATATTTTGGGAACGCATACCCCCTATTTCTTCAAATGTTTTTGTGGATCAATATAGATTAAAACAATATTTTGTAGAATACTAATATTCAAATGTTTTATCCCGAGCGATTCTGACATCCTCAGCTTCATTTACAAATTACGTTACAAATGTAATAGATGGTTACGGAACTGAGAAGTAATGCGATTAAATCAGATATACAAAATTGCCGTGTATCTCTGATATTCAGAAGGTATTCCTGCAGTACCTAATGTGCAGAGGAAAAATAAATAGATTTTATCTTCAAAATACATTTTTTAAATTATTGGTTTCTTCATTTTCAACGTTGCATGTATGAGAAAATTGACTTAACCAATATTGTGATTTATAAGATTTTTAAAACATTTTTCTGAAAGATTCTACTGAACGAACGAGTTATATATAATCCGTTTACGTATTTTCTGTTTAATACGACACTGCATCCAAAAACGCAGGTTAAAATTTAAAAGAAAGAGGATTTTTTTTGCGAGAACGGTCTTAAAAGGTTCACAAGCGTTCCACTCTCAGGAAATAGGAGTGTCTGGCTGACGATTGGTACTCATCATGCCTTCCTTCATCCTTTTATTTCAGAGTTGTTTTAGTCTCTATTTTGTGTGCGTCACTTTTAGCGTCAGATATATGAGAGGAGTACTTTTTTGTGTGGACTGACGCTCTCGCTCCATTAGAACAATGTCCTCTTTCTTTTATTCTCCTCTAACACGATGCAGGTTCGCAGGGACTAACATAACACGTGGGCAGGTCCATTCTTTGCACTTCACTCTGGGATGTGGGCTAACGGGATGAATTAGTTCGTTTTATAACGAATGCAACTCTTAGTGTGAATGAGAACTGCATTTGGGAGAGAACTCTCTTAAACCTCGTGTTGCTATTCTTTTTATGTGGACTGTAAGTAGTTTTATGTGATAATCTAACTTCAAGAGAGATAAAATTTTAAAACACTAGCAAGAACCACACTTTTTGTGAATGAATTATGCAAGAATGAAAATTGACAATTTTATTCTTATCTTTTTTAACAAATACTGAACTTTTGGTTTTGAATGTAATACGTATTTTTTTAAATGAACTGGGTAATTTTTTTATATAATCGTTCAGATGCTTACACTTAGGAATCGTTCAGATGGTAACACTGGGTAATTGTGATGAAATAAATAAAAGTATTACCAATGAAATCCACTCCCCTTAGTACTAGAGTGACAGTGCTGGTGCTGTTGACACCCAAAACTGTAAGTAAAACAAAAGTTTCGTGTGTGATAATGCAGATGACTCGTGTGACCACTAACATAATCGCGACTGCAAAAATGGTTAATCATTTAAAAATACTTGTAACTTTCCATTGTACAGCGTTTGTTTTCATCGATGCAAAGCAACGAACAGTTTTTAATGTAAAGTAGTATAATGTACTTATTTCACAATCACTGAGCTACAATATATTTTTATCAAATTAAGTTATGTTTTCCGAGTTTTTAAAACTTGAAAGTCCATAGATCTAAGGTCGTTTGTATTTTACGTATTTTTTATACGACTCACGAGACATCCAAAGCCGGCGCAAGAGACAAAGTGTCGCAGTGCATTCTACGCCCTCAGCTATGCATAACGTTGCCCCCCAATTTCTGCTCATTTCACTTGGCGCGTGTAGCCTTTGTGCAGCAGAGTTGCACGTGCCTTCTCATATGCACCTGCCGCGACCGGGCCTTTCCATTGCGAGAGCTGCTTAAATAAACTCGACTCTCCGCAGCGGCCTTCCGTTTGGCAAAACATGCCTGGGTACCGATGTGACGCGTCGCGGTGTGGGGTGGCGTGGCGTGGCGTGGCGCGGCGTGGCGTGGCGCCTGGCCCGGGGGGTTTTAGAGGTGGCCTCGGAATGCAGCGCAGGCGCCTCGCCGGATGACCCTCGCACGCAGACCGGGTCACCTCGCGCGGGCGGAGGGGGCGGTGAGCAGCGCAGAGGGGGGAGCGTGAGGGGGGGGACGCGCAGTGAGAGAGACGGTGGAGGCGGAAGCTGAAGTGATGAAAATATGGTGGCGTGAGGAGTTGAGATGGTGGAAAGGAGAAGGCTGGGGATAAGACGAAGAGGAAGGGAGTGAGAGAGGAGAGTAGTTGCAATGGGGATTGAGAGAGAAGTTTATAAGGATTAAGCAGCGAGGCAGAAAACGGACAGAGAAAGCTAATGGAAGAGAAGAAACTACTGATCAGAGCCAAGGAGAGAAGCAACGGAGAATGTCCGTACGGGTTTCGACTTGATCTAAAGATCAGCAAGAGCAGCAATGACAGGTGTTAGTGATGTAGAAGAATTTAAATGGATGTAACATACACACTTACAAGATGGCGCGGAATACAAGTAGGTAGGCAGGATGGTCTTCATCCGAGACAGAATTGACAGTGAGTATAAATTAAAAAAAAGTGAATGGCTAGTTAGTTATTTAGTTTGTTAATGCCTGATTTTACGTGGCAAGACTCGAACCACGTAAATTTCGCTACGCTCATTTCACCAAATAGCGGAGAAAGAAGGTTTAATCTCGGGCGACGAAATAGGCGATTTGAATTTAGCTCAGAGGTTTCTTTTAGGCTTGAGGATATTTTGCATGCAGTAATCTACTACATAGGACATCAGGCTTTATTTACCTTCCGAAGGAAGGCGTACGAAGGATTTTCTTTGCGCTTAAAAATCCACGGCTTCGATCGGTTTCAACATGACCTTGGCCAAATTGAAGGAGTTACTGTTGCGACGAAATAGAACGAGGTTTCGTAGGTTGTAAGCGTGGAAGTAGGATCAGATAGATTGCTACGAGGCGGAGATGCAAGGCAGCAGCGAGCTGAGGGAACGCGTGGGCAGGCAGACGCAAGGTCGGGCGAGGCGGAGGTGTGAGATGAGGGGCGCGGGCGGAGCGCATGCCGAAGGCGCGAGGGAAGGCGGCGGCCGAGCGCGGGCGGTGCGGGGCGGAGAAGGCGTTTAATTTTAGCGCGGAGGGCCCGCGGCACTTGGCCCTAATGGAGGGCGCGCGCCGCTTGACCCCCGTGAGGCTCTTTCGCGCGTCAAGTGACGACGAGCGTCGCTGCGTCGCTTTCCACCGTCTCGCTCCTCCCCACCCCGCCCCGCCCCGCCCAGCCCAACCCTGCGCAGCTCCCCGTCACCCGCTCCGCGCTTCTCTGCGACTCTGCCCTCACAGCCTTCTCTGCTCGCCCAGTCAGACATTCACTCACCCACCCACTTAGTCATTCACTCTTCTTTCCAACCTGCCCGTCTGCCCACCCGCTCACCTAAATGTCCATCCATCCTCACGCTCACCCACACACTCACCGGACAATCCACTCACTCATCCACACATCCAACCGCTCAATCGCCCTCTCACCCGTCCAATGTATCGCCCATTCAGCTACCCTTTAATCGACTCACCTACCCACTCACCCATCCACTCACTTATCCATCCACCGTATTACACATTCATCCGCCCGTGCGCACCCACCCACCCACTCATCTCTCAAGCCATACACACACCTTCTCATCCATCCACTCTTCCGCTCGCCATGAAGCATACTCTCTTACCCGTATGTCCGTCCACATACCCATCCTTCCACTTATACACCAATCTACCCAACCACGCCGTCAACCACCCGCCCGCCCGCTCACCCAACCATCCTCCCGACCGTCTACCCGTTCACATATTCACTCGCTTAACGATCCATCAGTTTACCTACTCACCTACCTAGCCACCTATCAAACCACTTACACAACCCACGTACCCAATCGCTTACCCACCCACCCACCCACCTACCTACCCGCCTACCCACCCATCCATCCATCCCCCCAACTACCCACCGATCGTCCCACCTACCCATCCACTTACCACCCAACTACCCTCCTACCTACCCATCCATCTACCCACCCATCTAATCACCCACTCAATCACCCTCTCGACCGCCCACCTCATCATCTACCTGCTCACCCACATACACACGCTCATCCCACCCATCCATTCACCGTTTCACACTTCCAGCCACCCAAAGGGCAGGTGAGTAGAGTGATCGAGCGGGTAGTGCAGGTCGTGGGCGTGGCTGGGTGAGTGACCTGTACAGGCAGGCGGGTTGAGGGGGCAGAGGGTGGGGCCGAGCGGCACACAGACGGTCGTTGTCATTTGACGCGCGAAAGAGCCTCTCGCTCCCCACTCTCCTGTGCCATCCGCGCCGCCCACTCCAAGCTCGCACCTTTCTACAGCGCTGGCCCGATGGGTTGATGTTAAAAGATGCCAGGGAGCACTTGCACTTTGTGCGCTGTGTGTATGTGACCTTTGCTTCTTAAAAGAGAAGAGCGAGAGGGTTTAGTATTTTATATTTATTTTTGTAATGTTTCGTGACTTAAAGAGGAAGTACGTAAAGCAGGTAACTGGAATTTTCCGATTGTTTTTTAATTAATTTAAAACTCTTTAAATAATATTTTCTTTGCAGATTTTAATTAGTGCGACATTATGCTCGTGTGACATTATCTTTGCGTGTCTGTATTTCATACCACATGGAATTATGCTTCACAACCGACACAAAAAAACATGTGCTTCTGTTCTGGAGGTGTGTATGTGGTAAGTAAGAATAATCAATTATGCCTTTACTCTAAAAACATCTCAACAATAACGAATTATGGTAGCGTTAGATTTTAAAATAACGTTCAGAAATAACGTTTCACATTTCGAAATTTACTCATCAATGCCAATTATGCAAAATGTTTAGCTAATTGGTAACTAATAAAAAAGCAAAGAGAGAAGAAAAATAATATAAATTATGTTGAAAAAGAAGACAAAATCTTAATATTCTCATTGACTTACCATAACTTGTTTTTGTTTCTTCCGATTCGAGTGACAGAGCGAATAGACCGACATTACATTTGAATTTATCTGCTTGAATAAGTTAAACCATTTAACTCTTTGTACGATGAACGACAAATTGTAATTTGATTGACAATGTAGTCTACTTTAATTAACTAAAAATTAGGCTGTTAGCTATTAACTACCCAGCCGGAAAGGTGAAAGAAATCATTAAGAATGGTCTTTTTTCTTGTGGTGAAGTCTAGAAAGTTTCACGCTACGGCAGGTGCCGTCTGAAAGTCAGCAGCATCTGCTGCGGCTTATTACTGTTGGCAACCTTCTTTCGGAAAGAGATTTTCTGCTATTCTTCTTTAAACCTCAACTTTTTTTCGTCGTGAAAAGTCTTGCATCACGTTGGATTCGCTGTACCTGATGAGCGTCGTTCTAATGTTTTCCGACGTCGCCTTTGAACTTTTGGGAACACACCTGTTCGTGTCTGTCTTGTCGCGTCGAGAAGAGAGTATTTATGTCCGAGTTAGCGTGTGAGTGAGAGTACGACAGGCGAGGAAAGAAAGGACAAAAAGAAGGAACAGGACGAGTGCATTCGGATAAAAAGCGACCTTTGTCGAATGATGAAAAGGATGCTATCCCGCACAAGCCGAGCCATTTTCTCAACGGTTACGAGCTCTTCCGGGCGCCTGTTAAGTTGAGAGACGAAAGTGCCAACGGACGATCGTATTTACTGACGCTTTTTCGAGTTTCGGCAAGTTGCCTGCAGAGATCAAAGAAAAGTCGGTAAATTATGTGAGCTATGAAATCATAAATACACGTGCAAGAGAGAAATCAAACTGTTTTTCTCAACTTTCTGTATGCTCCATGTAAACACTGAATGTATGTGTTTGATTTCTAATAATCTATTTTTTTATCTCATAATAATATAAAACCTAATGATTTAATTAACTTTTATTATTTTTTGTGAAACACTAAGAATATGAATTATGAAAAAGAGAACTTATGAACACTGGGTTCGTAATTTTTTCTCTGGGATACTGGAACATACAATGCTGGATTTGATACTTGAAATTTTGTTGTATAAAATACACTAAATTTTTTTGATAACAAGTTGTAGTGTAAATTATACTCGCTGTGTTTCATAGGACCATGTCAAACAATTCTTGAATCTTCGGAGAGTATTTATGAATTTACTTATTTATTTCGGTTGTGGGAGGTTATTCAGGACCAAGAGAGAAGATATAACATGATATCTATAATGATTATTAGATGAATGATGACGGAGCAGTGACGCAATGAAGGTAGGTGAAACTGAAGAACCCAGAAAAAACATACCGACAACTCGCTTTACCTATTATAAATTTCAAATAGATTGGCCGGACATTGAATCCCAGCTCCCATAATAAACTCACAGCATCATCATCATCGTTATTATCATTATCATCATCATGTACCTGCCGCTATTGTTCAGTTTTTCATGAAAATTAGATGTCCGACCTTTTTTGTACGTGCAAAGAAACAAGAACACCAAAAACAAGATGAAAATAAAAGCGTGCAAAAAGCGACCGCCGAGTCTTGCTGGCGGGATTCCTGTAGCGCCCGCCCTCTCATCTCGTCCTGCCGCCACGTCGCGGTGAGTCGTGGCTCGTTGGCCGTGGGGCAACAGCCTGCGCGCAACTCGCCTAATGGGCAGGCGGCTTCACAGGGTGGGGCAGGGTGGAGCGGGGGGCGTGTTGGGGCGGGTAAGGCGCCGCGGGGGCGAGGCGGGGCGATGCGGGGAGGGGCGGGGCGGATCGGGACGGGGCAGGACTGGGCGGGGCTGGACTGGGCGGGGTGGGTCGGGACAGGGCGGGACAGGGCGGGACTGAGCGAGCAAGCTGGCGGGGTCAGGGTGAGGCCGGGCGGAGCTTGGCTGTGACGGAGCGGGGCGGGGTGGGACGGGGAGGACTTCGCAGGATGTTTGTCTTTGACTGAGGCGTTTGCGTGGCGGCGGTAGCGGAGGTGGAGGGACCGCTTGCGGCGAGTTGAGCCAAGAGGACCAGCGAACGGTCACGCGGGAGGGCGAGAAGCTCGGCGGGTGGGTAGTTTGCTGGATACGTGGGCTGAATGGTGGAAGTCGAAGGTAGGGGAATAATTGTGGGCAGGCGATGTAATAGTTGAATGAGAAACCAAATGTAGAGCAAGAAAGTAGAGAGGCGGAAAAAATGAACTTAGGGATGAAGATGATAAATGTGAGGAAAGAAGAGATATGTGGAGAGTAAGCAACAGGAGGGATATGCAAATGTAAGGAATAGGAAAATAAAGGGGATATTAGAATGTTATGGTGAAAAGGTACGTCATGAAGGAGAATCTAGTAGAGAATGAGGGAGAGGGCAGGCGGACGAGAGGGCGGGCCAAAGAACGAGCGAGGAAGCAGGGGAGTATGGGAGGGGCGTTTAGAAGAGCGGCAGGCAGGCAGGCGTGTCGGTGGGCGGTCGGGCGGCCGCTTTGAGTTCCGCGTGCGTTGGCGGGCCGCAGGAAGGCCGCCGCGCCGGCAGCCGCTGACAGCCCGAGTTGGCTCGGGCCCGAGGGGGTCGCCTCGGCCCGTTGGCCGTGGGGACAGCGCTGGTGGCACACGGCCGCGGCGGCGTTGTCGCACGCGCTACCCACGGTGGGCGCCAATGCGTTTCTCAACGGACAGAAACAATGATGGATAAGTGCGTTTCGTAATACTGTGCTGTTATGACGGCATAACCTACGTGAAGCCACTCTTCACGGGCGGCAACCCTTTAATAATCCGCCATCCGTTAAGAATGTTGTGGTGATTTGTTACTAAATCCGGGGTATGGGTATCCTTTGTTTCTCTTTTATGATTTGTATTTCTTGTATGATTTTTATACTCATGTCTACTACATGCTTGCGTGGCGAAGAGAAAGAATTGAAGACTTTGGGACAATAACATGCTATGCCGCATTTCTGAAGAAATTGAAATATTAGTGTTTTTTCGACGCCCTATAGATGTATCTAGATGTCAGGTTTTTATGTCAAAGATTTGCTGCAAGATGACCGTGCTATTCGTAAATTAATGTTCTTTATGCCTATGTGTAGACTGCACTGTCTAAACTTTTACTCTCCGTTTCATCAAAATGTAAGAACTGTGTAAGTTTGTTATTGCCCCGATATTGTCGAGGTGCTGGTGAAAGAAGCATTTTTTACATTTAGAAAACCCTTTTTGTGGAGACCTGATATCGGAAAATTGAAAAACCTTATTCATATAATAGTAGTAGTGGGTTGCATCCATTATTGCCTTTACATCGTCCAAAAGGAGATAATAACTATAGTAGCCGAAGATATTGCTATTGTTTGATTAGGGCGTCCAGTTCCCCAATTATTTTTTAAAGAAAATACGGAATTGTTCATAAATATGTACAAATATTTTAACGCTTTCGCGCGCACTATTCACAGGGAGTGGAAATAATCATCTCAAACGGTCGGAAGGACTTCATGTTCATTTCAGAGCTTCTAATTTTTCAGCATTTTTATTTCATGCCAGATTTTTTTAATGAATTATTATAAACGCCGTCAAGATGTGCCTGAAAATATGGAGTTATCGTTGAGTATCGTTGGCGTGAGAAAATGACTAGAGTTTCTTCTAATTATAATTGAAGTTGTATATCAGAGAAGAAGCTCTACAGAGAGTTACGTTAAAATTTATTGTAATTGACGGAACTAATTCCCACAAGCATATTAATTTCCAACAGTATTGTATATCTGACAGAAAAATTCCTGATAAAAATAACATTTTTGAAAGAGTACAAGAGTTTAAATCGAAAAAACCTACAAAAATATGACATTAATTTAATTTTGTTCGGAGAAATTAAGCGGAAATTAATTTGTACAGTCCGAGGTTACTGATTTAAATAAGTTAAACTCGTTTATGGCATGTTCATACACCGCATTGCCTCTTCATATTTTTTTTAAAGTTATTCAGTATTTCTGTCAGATGGCAATTTATGAGTTAGCTTTCAAATACATGAGAGTAAAAGAGAGAGTATGGGTACTTCATTAGCTTGTATGTTTCTCTTGACGAGTCGCGCAACATGAATTTATGAGGGATCGCGATAAAATAATATACTAATGTATTTGTAGTATTATAACTTTAACGCTCTTCGTGGTTTATATTATTATTATTATATTATTATTATCATTATTATTATTATAAAACAATAATAAAATAATTTAATTGATATTAGTATTTTTATAATTATGGAAATATTTATAAATCTTTATTTCTAAATTCCAATGTGCTCAGAAATAGAAAACTGTGCAGTCTCCTCCAATGTAGTACTTGAGACAATGTAATATTCTTCTTGCGGATATGTTAGAAATAACTAAGATCATTGTCTTCTTTACCCGTTCTTTTGTATTTCTTTTGGTGAATAGTTTTCAATGTCGTACCTCCAGTGAGATCAACAGTATAAACTGACCACGTTCAGTGCTCGAGTAACGTCGAAAGCAACAAAATGTGAAGTTGCAAATGCATTATCGAAAAACTGCTGCCTTGTAGACAAAAATATATGTAATAAGTTATAAAAACTTTCTGGCTTAATAGGAAAAAGTTGATAGAACGATTTACTAATTCTTTCATCTAGAAAGCATTTTCATTTTGTTTCTATTTAATTTGTCTAGTAGAATTGCTTTCTTTATTTTACGTATTGCTATTTCAGTTAATTTTATGTTTGATAGTGCTAGCTGATAACCCGACCTTGCCAGGGTATTTATCGCTCCACCCCTTCCACGCGACTTCGCCCAGCTCCAGCTGGTTCCGCCCCGGAAACCTGTCAACAGTATCGCCTAGGTAGATGTTGTCAAGGTCGATGCCACGAGTGGGATTTCGTGGCAAGAGTGACACAATGAAATCGCCCCTCCACGCAGTTCACTATACCGCCACCAGAGACGTCATCCCTATTGTAAAACGGCGGTGTTATTACTACTCGTAATAGTTCCCTTTCCCGAAGCTAGTTGCGCAGAGA
This sequence comes from Acheta domesticus, assembly GCA_031308135.1. Classification (NCBI taxonomy): domain Eukaryota; kingdom Metazoa; phylum Arthropoda; class Insecta; order Orthoptera; family Gryllidae; genus Acheta; species Acheta domesticus. The sequence goes on along the minus strand of JAHLJT010002406.1, from coordinate 23,309,709 downwards.
AGCTCGTGGCATGCTACGGTGCCACGACGCATGCCACAGCCACCAGTAGAAGACCTTGACACCAATGGCCTAGATACACTGCAGATTGCATGGAACTAAATTTTCTGAAGAAAACGCATTTTAGAATCACATTTTGAATCCCATTCTATTCTCAGTCGCTCAAAAGTATTCATACGAAATTTAGAAGGAAGTTCTCCAGCCTTTCAAACGTGTTTGTGAATCAAGCACTGAAAAACAAGAAAAGAACTTGTTGCAGAAATAAGTTAAGCCACGCTAGCGGCAGCAAATCTCCACAATACATAAATGTTATCATCTCCATTTTGATCCAAGAGTGTCTCATCTTTTTACTGCTCAATCTCCTACATACTTATGAGCAAGGCACAGTAACAAGATAAGCCCTACATCCACTACAGAAGAGATATCCTTCACGAATAGCACAAGGCATGTTGTGGCTGTAATTTATCTTTTGTCAAGTGTCTTGTTAATATTTACAAAACGCTTGGAACAATATCATGATAAGTCACACTTGGTTCAAAATTGAGATTTACGAATAGAGAGAGACTTGATGTGACTAGTGTGGTTATATTGTTACTGTTCCATACCTTTTGTAAATACGAACAAGTCACAGTAACAAGATAAACCACACCAGTAAAGGCAAGCCTCTCGCTATTCGTGAATGATATCATCTCTCCTGTAGTGAAAGTGTGACTTAACAAGCTTCTGCGTCGTATTCATATGTATAAAGTATTTTGAGCAGATAAGATGCGGCAGACTTGGAGCAAAATGGAGATATCAACATTAGGTAAAGCGGGAGGCTCGCTGTGGCCAGTGCGTCTTATCTTATTATTGATCCAAGCCTGTCATATATAGTTAATCTCAGCCCTAATGCCCTAATGACTCTTTTCACCCACTGTGCGTCAGCGTGTGTGTGGGTGCGTGTGCTTGTGAGCGTGCGTGCGTCAGTGGCGCGTCGCCGTCGGCCCGGCGCCTTGGCCCTCTGCCAGCCGCGCTGCAGCCGCGCCGCCCCGCCCCCTTTCCACGCTCCACGCCGCGCTACCGACGGATCGCTCTGGCTGCGTGTGTGGCGCGGACCCTACACAGCGTCCGCGCGCCCGTCGCCGCCACCGCCGCCGCCGCCGCCGCCACCGCCACCGCTGGCCCTAGCGCTAGCCTTGGACAACCGGCGCTAGGAGCATGAAGTCTCCATCCATGTCAAAACGGACGTTGGGAAATCGTACGCGAATCGTACTTTTAGAGGCTGGGCTCCTATTCTTAACATCATTCGTGATGTCTCGTACGGTCCAATTGCGAAGACCACGAGAAGACTCTTCGCGATACCATTCGCACATCACGAGCGGTAACGTTTGGCAACGCAACACTCGCTGCTCAATTGTCTCAAACAGCTGAGGTTTACGCGCGTTGTATGGAAAGACATTGAGTTCGGTCCAAGTTCAGTGGAATTCTGTAGTATTACATTTTGGTTTGAATTAGTTATGTAGTTAATTTTCATTGTTTACAGGCTTCTAATTTCTTTTTAGTTCATGTTATAGTTCGTTTTTAGTAGAGTTAAGCCACAGACTTCTTTAGTAATTACTGTTAAGTTTTGTATATTGCATACTTGCAATTCTGAAGTATTACGTTTTGTTTGGAGTTAGTTATTTAGTTATTTTCATTATTCACAGGTTTCTAATTTCTTTTTAGTTCATATTATAGTTCGTTTTAGTAGAGTTAATCCATTCCTGTTAATTCCTTCGTAATTAGTATTTAGTTTTTGTATTGTAAACTTTGTTGTAAGTATGGATTCGAAAA